>BSBK01000011.1:1200000-1800000 GCA_027943335.1 Chamaecyparis obtusa | reverse complement strand
ATAAGTTACCTTAAGCTAAGGTTGCAAGCAATTTGTATTTCATTAAATTTTGTAGAGGATGATGAATCTCCTGAGGCTAACTAAACTCTATACAAGTCCATGATTAGAAGTTTATTATATGTGACAGCCACAAGGTCTAATATTATGCAAGAATTTGGTTTGGTAGTACGGTTTCACACAGCATCAAAGGAAACTTATGTGCAAGTGGTTAAAAGAATATTCAAATAACTCAAGGGCACTAAAGATTTTGGGTTATGGTATCCAAGAGGTGAAGGTTTCAACCTTACAACATATACGGATGTCGATGGGCTGACAATATTGATGACAAAAAGAGTACTATTGTAGGAGCATTCTTCCTTGACAGCAGTCTTATATCTTGGTTGAGTAAGAAATGGCTTCAATTTCTTTATCTACAGCATGGGCAGAATACATCACAGCAGCAGCTTATTGCACACAAGTTCTCTGGATGAAACAGACATTGAAGTATATTAAGGTTGAGCATGAGCATGCCATCTCCACATTTTGTAGCAATCCAAGTCCAATAAATATCTCAAAGAATTTGGTTATGCCCTCCAAGACAAAGAACATTCCAATCAAATATCATTTCTTAAGAGAATAGGTGGTTGATCAGCAAGTGAAACTGGAGTACATTACTACACACGAACGAATTGCGGACATTTTCCCAAAGCCCCTTCAGAAAGAGACTTTTGAGTACCTAAGAGAGAAATTAAGAGTGATATCACTCTCATCCAGTCACTAAGTTCTTCAGTAGAAGCATGCGTTCAGAGATAGCTATTCATTAGCATATCCCTTAGCCCCAGAAAGCCTTTACCGTTGATGTTAAAGGAGTGGAATAATGGGTTGCATTTCTGTAAGGGGGAGAAGTATATTTTGCAGGCTTGCCATCAATGACAAAGGAGGAAATTGTTGGATATATTGCCATCGATGTCAAAGGCACTGAGACGATTAATGATGAAAGATTAATGGCAAGTTTATCATGATGCAATCGCCTGGTCAAAGGAGGTGAAAGGGCATTACAAAAGAAAAATTGTGATAAAGGAAATTTAAATTGCTTTTATTTTGGGCCAACCTTCCCTACATTGGTGCCCAAATTAGAGATCTTGAACTGCCTCAAATATATAAATAATTACTGACCAGGGCTGACCAATATCTCTTTTTGCAGGCCAGGATAGGAGATTTATAATAAATAAATCTAATATTCTTTTTTGTGCCTCACAAAAGGGCTGACCCTCTTGACTTGAGCACCCATCTTGGGCAAGCAAATAAAATAAATAAAAATATATTTAATGCTAATTTGGCCAACCTCTATGGAGAGTTGTATCTCTTGGGTGAAGAGGTGTTTTTGCAAGGATAAAAGAGGATAAATTTTAGATGACAGAAGCAAGTATTTTCAATGTAATATCTTTCTATTTATGAGAAAACTTATAAAGCAAATCTGAAGTTATGAAAATCAGACTTGTGTGGGCAGATCTTAAGTAAATTAGCAGATCTTAAGAAGGCTTGTGAGCAGATCTTAAGGAAGGGCATGAGCAGACCTGAGAGTGATTTGTAACAGACCTATAAGTTAAATTTGGAGTAGATCTGAAAGGGCAAATTTATAGCAGATTCAAGGAAGGCTTAAGACAGGCTAGAAGGTTGGAGCCTCTCAAATTGAAGAGATTGGTGTCTCTTTCTAGGTTGGAGCTTAGTGGTTGAGATTGGTGTCTCTAGTGTGTTGGTGCCTAGAATCATAGAGAGGGGATTGGTGTCACTAGTGGGTTAGAGCTATGAAATTTGTAAGAAGATTTATACAAGCAATATTTTGCCGTGATTTTTTTTCCATAAGAGTTTCCACTTAAAATCTCGTCTCTAATGCGTGTGAATTTTTATGTTGCAAAATTGTTGATTTCTATGTTATTGATATTGTGCAACTAATATGCTTATGATTTAAGTGGGAAAAAGTTAAAATAAACTTTAACTGATTCACCACCTACTCAATATAAGCATGTGTGTTTCTTCTAGTTGCCTTCTATGGCATAGCCTCCAAATTGGGCAAACGATAATTATCCTTTAATGAAGACAAATTTAGATTTCTAAAATCAACACAATCTAATGTCTCCATTTTCTTCCTCGTTGGTACATAATTTCAAACCCAAGTGGAATGCTTGATTGGCTTAAGAATCCTTCATCCCTAAGCTTCATGAGTTCTTGTTGCAACTTGGGTACCAATTTAGGATTGATGGGTCTCTATCTTTTTCTGAAGGGCTTTGCATCCATCTTGAGAGGGATTTTATGTTGAAACAAATCCTCTTTGTATGCCTTTAGATCATAATAGGACCAAACAATACATACTCATATATTTTGACGACAAATAAGCATGGTCCTTATCTTTGGGTTTAACTTCCTTCCAATATATATACCTTCTTACAAGAAGCCTCACTATCCAAATTTATTTCTTCTAAATCTTTTTCCTGAATAGTAAGTGGTTTTGCAAGATGTCTATTTTTGTTGTCAAAGGCACTTTAGAAGGTAACCAGCCCCTTTGGGAGTTTTTTGGTTTTTAACTGGATTACATCATTCCTAAATAATGTTTCTTTTCCATCCATAACCTCTACAAACACTCAAAATCAATTTCCTAGTTAGTGTATTCATCAATGCTATGCAAAAATTTAAGAAGTCATGGTCATCATTGAACACTTGCCAATTGCATAAATTATTAGGGATAGACAGTCTAGTTTCCACTTCAACTTTAGATGTTCCAACTAGTGTGATGTCATTTTCCCTC
This sequence comes from Chamaecyparis obtusa, assembly GCA_027943335.1. Classification (NCBI taxonomy): domain Eukaryota; kingdom Viridiplantae; phylum Streptophyta; class Pinopsida; order Cupressales; family Cupressaceae; genus Chamaecyparis; species Chamaecyparis obtusa. The sequence continues at coordinate 1,797,215 of BSBK01000011.1, read as the reverse complement.
ATGGCCACATTTTCAAAAATTCTACCATTACATTCTTTACCCTTTCGATCCAATCAATGAAAAATGCATCAAACAGCTCTAAAGAGTCCCACATAGCTACTTTGTATTGCATGCCAATTTGTTGAGCTTGAACTTATTGCCCAGATTCATGCAAATCAATTGATAGATTCAACCTTCTATGCTTTCGTGCATATTTTCCTCTGACTTGTGAAACCACCAACTCAGAGTCACTTGAAACCTTGAACAATTATGGTTACACAAGAGTTGCTAATAGTAGTGTGGTGTAGTCTCCTGTACATTCTCCATCCTAGGCAGAGTTGCCACAATCAATATCGAACCCTCTTACTGATCAAGTCCCTCAACCAAGAGTGTTGGGTACAAGGAAACAGATGGAGCCTCATTCGAGATCCCAAGTTAATATAACCACCAGTCAATTTGGTTTGCTTCTTCCACCACAGTAGTGTCATTAGATAGTATAAAACTAAGTTACTAGTTCAGATGCAGGGACAGATGAGCGTACACAAATCCAGTACATGGTTGGATTTTTTTAGGGGTTTGGATGTGTTTGGGTACGTGTATATAAATATTATATATACATAAAAAAATATACAAAATTGTAAAACTGAATCATTTCATTGTATGATACTTGATCAATGATCATTGATCAATGCCAAAGACAAATATTAAATGCCAATTGATAGTTGAAAATTATTCAAATAAGCCATATCAATGATATCATATATGTTTGTGTTCATGATTCCAATGAAAATCATTACAATTACTAAATTACAAAATGTAGTTCATGAAACATGATTCAATGTTCATCAATCATCAAAAGGATTATCAAAAAAATCATTATCTACTGGATTTTTAGTGTCTGCAAATTCAAGATCATCATCATCATCCCACAATCAATCTCCTTCAAAAAAAATCACCTCCCTTCAAAATGCCAAAATGGAGAGAAAATATGTTGAGAGCCAAATAGGAGGTAAAATGATATGTTTTTGTTTTGAAAGGCCTCATAAAGGGTCGTTTTAGGGTTGAGTGATGTTTTTTTTTAAAAACACTTTTTAATTAAGTTTTTACTTTATGTTTTTGCTTCCCCGCCCATGGATGTGTACGAATGTGCCTAGGTGCGAACTAGGTGCACACCGTGTGCACAGCCAACGCGCATCTGCAGGCACATCCACATTGGTGTGCATCTGCACCTAGTTCGGGCCTGCAAGATGTGCATCTTGTATCTTAGGTATAATAGCCTTATGAAAAATGACCTTGTTGGTTGGCAATGCAACTAGTTGTAGTGGTACTGTGGGTGGAAATGCTAGAACTATGGCTGGAAGTATTGTTGGCTGTGTGAATGGCAATGTGGCAACTAGCAATATAGTTGCTACTAGTAATGGCAATGGCAAAGTGACCGATGTTGGCAATGTAGCTAGTAGTGCTGATGGTAATAGGATTGCCTCAATCTCAATCTCAGACAAAGACTAAGCATCAACAACTAGTGACACCTCTATTGGCTTCGTGGCCAATGTCGATGATAGTTCTAGTAGATCATAATCTTATGTACTATCTACCCCATCACTAGACACATCCTACTGTTTTGTTTCTTTCTCGTCAATTGCACCATTTCATCTTTGAGTGCCTACATATCCAATGCTATCCAATAAAGTGTTGTTGTTTTGTGGTTTAAGAGTAAGGTTGAAGGGGTTGATTTTTCCCCTGAATGAAGAGCACTTGTGTGCTTCTTGTCTTCAAATTGTGTGGGCACTCTCTCATGGAATATCCCATCACTTGATAGATATCGCAAAACAATACTTTAGGGAAATTTGCCTAGGTGTGACCCTCAACCTTATAGTTAGTGCACCATAATTCTTCAATTTTTTTTTTAATTTCTTTCTAGCTTTGAGTTCTTTCATCATTTGCATCATGTCTGATTGTAAGGCTTGGACCGTCTTTGACTCGCCATCAATATTATCTTCTATGCTCTTGTTGTCATCCATCTTGTGAGTGTTTGGGGAGAATGTTTTGTCCTCACTCTCGATGTTCATTGCCCAATTATTGATATCAACTACAAGGATGGAGGCACCACTTTCATATTTTTATGAAGCAAAGGATCAATCCCTTGATGAACCATTGCTTCTACAGTCCATCGTCCAGTTGGTTCCCTAACTTCACCAACAATCCCTTGAGCTTACAATTTTAAGCTTGTACATTCTCATGCTTATTTGGAATTGTACATATGCTACAATCTCATTGTGATCCTATAGTGGTTTAAACTCTACCTCAAATTCTTTCTTCTGCACATCCCATGAGGCTATTGATTTTTCTTCAAGTCCCATAAACTAGTCTATGGCTATTCCCAGTAGCATCACTATAAAAGATCTCAGCCAATAGTCCTTGTCTTCCTGGATGCTTGCTATCCATATGGTTTCACAAGTATTGCAGTGTCTCACAAGATCATCAGGCCCATTACTCATGAACTTCAAGAGTTGTATTTCCACATTCAGACTAGCTGAAGGAGTCACCATTTTCCTTGTGTATGTTTATCATTATGCATTGGACCTAGGTGGACTGTCTTGACTTCTATGTTTCAATGCTTATCTTGCACTCTCAACCATGTACGAATCATCTATCTTCAAACTCATTCCTGCACTCCCTTTGTCTAGGGGTCTTTGGTTCGGTTCCTCCAATTCTCGATTCCTCCGAGATAAATAGCTTCTTGATGCAACGTATGTTATTCTTGAATGTATCAATTAATTCATTTTTGGGGTTTCTTTCTTTGTTCCCCTCATCCGACATTGACTTTACGAATGAAATATCCCAAGTATGCAACAAGAAAAACATGCCAAAACACAATACACTCAAAAGAAAATTTTCCAATAATTTTATATTCATATTGCAAAGTTGATTACAACTAAGAATTTTGTGCTCCTTGGTCTACAAGCGATAATCCACGTTGGAAAGTGTGAAAGAAATGATAGATAATTGGATTGAAGGGAGCTCAAGCAACTTCAGATCTTCCAATTTGACCTTTGATACTCTCTCTCCTTTTATGCTTGTTGTGACAGTTTCTTCTTCCTCTCTTGCAACCACGTTCGTATATGTCTTCTCTTCAACTATGCTTTGTATTATATTTAATTTTAGGTGTCGTCAGCTAACATGGAATTAGCCATATCAAATAAAGTTATATGTTTTATAATTTATTTATTTGCTTTTACATAGTCATCTAGACTAATGAAATATCTCCTATTGTTTATTTATTAATAATTATCAATTATTACTTACTCTATTTTATTTAATGTTATTATTTATGTTATTTAATAGTTATGCCTTATATGTTTTTATAATAATTATATTATTTATTTATTTATTTATATTATTTTAATATTTATTAATTACTCACAATATCCAATATTTTTTTATTTAATAATAATTATTTTAAAAATTTAGTTTAATTTTATATTTAATTATTTGTGACGTTTTCACAAATACTTGAATTGCCTTAAAACAGAAATCTTGTTAATACTATAGGATACAAAATAATTCATCTCAGAATAATTAAATATCCTCAAGAAATAAAATAATTGACGCATAATAGTAAAATACCACACATTGGTTCATTTGTGAAATAATTGTAAAGGTTAGCATCTAGAGTGTCGTGACACATCGATATTGGATGATGATTGGTGGGCTTGTGTAGATTATGTGTTGGAATTCATCAAACCTATCATGTCTATGCTTCGGTTTGCCAACACTGATAAACCTTGCTTGGGGATGTCTATGATAGCATGGACACAATGTTGGAGAAAATAAAATTGGTAAGTTATAATACATTCCTCTATCCTTATTTATTGAGAGATCTAAATTGACATAACTTACATCAAAATAACTTACATGAACATCATTTGATATCCCAGGTCATACAAAGAAGAGAGAATGATCCTAAGGACGCCACATACAAAAAGGTGGAAGCAATTGTTCATCATCTTTAGAACAAGATGACCACACCTTTGCACCTCCTAGCATATGCTTTATCTCCCAAGTACTATAGCGCAGAAGTACTTGTTATTCCAGGTAGAGTGCCACCTTATAGAGATGTTGAGGCTGCTAATGGGTACAAAAGGGCATTTAGTAAACTCTTCCGCAATCCAGATGTGGGAGATAGTGTTAGGAGTGAATTTGGATTGATTATCTTAGGAAAAAATCTCCACCCTACTGTTGTCAATGACCAAAGTAGAATGGATGTTGTTAGATGGTGGTACCTTCATGAGGAAGATAATACATACCTCCAACCTCTTGCAATTATGTAATGTCTCCAATTTAGCAGGTTCTTGTAGCTATGCATGGTCAGTTCATCATTGCGACCCTCGTGACCTGACAGTTGGATTTGAGGGTTTCTGTGATAGTCTTACTATTTATAGTAAGTCTATTTTGGGGTGGTTGTTATTTTTGGTAGTGCAATGGAGGCTCAAGGAGTTGAGCATCAGGAGCATTTAACAAATCTATTTCTTGAAGTTTAAATAAGGTATTTGCATATGGAGTTATTCATTAAGCTTAGCTTAATTAATGACTTATGAGTTCATTGTTCTATTTGAATAGTGTGTTGAGGAAGACTCTTAAATGAAAAGAGTACTCATGAAGATTTCGGTTTGGAGTGTGTAGAAGAAGCTTTCTTTTAATTGTTATTAAAACAAAGCCTTAAACAATTTCGAAACATCTTATTATGCATCCTTTTGGTGAAAATCGAACTAGAGAGAAGAACAACAAGGGTTTGGAAGAGGGCATGAAGAATTGGGAATTTCTTCGTGAGCATTTCACACTTTGAATTGGCTTTGATTGCCAATGAAATATGTCCATAATTTGTCATTGTCTGTAATCGGATCAGATTGGGTTTGGTTTAAAGGTGCTAAGTATATATACAAATCGCAGCTCCTTTAGTGGCTGTGTATATCCTAGAAGCTACCGTGAGGTTCATTCATGAAGGCTTCTGTCTCCAACACTAAGGAAAAGCCCGATTTTGTGTGCTGCGATCATTGTATGGGATGCGGTGTTGACTCCCTTATTGGCATCACAGCTATAGTGGCTGCAAATCATTCTAAGGAGGCTGTGTTTAGTATTGCCAGGAAGCAGCGATTTAATTTAAGGTGCACACTGCATTGCGATATTATATTTCATCGATCAACATTAAATATAAGTTTGCAGAATTCAAATGTAGTTGAAATTGCTAGTGTTAATTTCTCTTCAATAATCTTTTCCTAAGCTTAGTTGTTTGAATTTTATATATAGTCAAAAAAAATTTAAAAAAATTATATATCCGAAAATTATCAAAAAAAGAAACAGAAAAACAAATTAATAAAAAAACAAAGTCTTCAGCATTGACCCAGCAGGGCTCTTTACAAATTAAGATTGTATCACAAGTAAGTTTTTAAGTTTTTTTTCTTTTTTTTCTGGCCACTTGCATTGTAGAATTTAACACTTCGCACTCTTGAATTTTCTTGTATGTTGTATTTTTAATTTTGTTGGTTTTCAACTTTTCTCTCTTGGTTGCGAGCTCTTCTACCACTGAGCGGAATTGGAGTACATACTCCTTTATCCACTACGTGAAGCGTAACCGGTTGGCTGCAAAACAAAGTTGAAGACTTGCTGTATATTCATACCAATTTGCGCCTCTTGGCACGTAAGGATCCGAAATACAAGAAGGGGGCAAAGAAGCTTTGGGATGTAGCACCCAAGTCTGCTGACTTGGATTGACCATTCAGGATCTTGCTAGAGCCACTTTGCTAGATGTGGTTGATGATGATGAACAATACCCTCTACTGCTAGTGGAACCAGTTTGGGTTCTAATGATGATGTTGATCTACCACTTGCAGCTGTTGAAGACCTCATTGATGCTGATTTTTCTGATAATCCATTTGATGATTGATGAACATTGAATCATGTTTCAAACTTTAATGAACTCTATTTTGAATTTTCATTTTGTAATTCAGTAATTCAATGTGATGATTTTCTTTAGAATCGTGAATATAGATCAATGATCAAGTGTTTAAGTTTTTAATGTTTATCTTTGACATTTGGCATTGATCAATGATCAAGCATCATACTATGAAATGATTTAGTTTTACAATTCTGTATATTTCTGTTTATTTTTTGTATACACACACACACAAACCCATACGTACCATAATGGGAAAAAAAATTCACATACCCACGTACCAGGTTCTTGTATCCGAATCTGTCCCCGAACCCGAACCGGTAAACTAGTAGTAATAGGATATCAAAATATCCTCCAATTAGATGGAAATAATCAACTACTTGCAAACAAGTGCTGGAATGATCAATGTCAAGTCTACAAGCCATTGTGCAAAGCTCAAGCTTAATTGCAGGTCTGATATTCAACTGTTTGCAGATCAAGACAACTACAAAATTCATCAAACACCTTCCCAAAAACATCAAAGAACACCACCCAATATTACCCAGAAGCAACATATACCACCAGTACCAACAAATAACAATAAAGGGGTCAAGAAATGTAGGGAATCACACCCAGCAGATCACAACAGGTCTGCAAGATGTACGACTTGTACTGGACCATACATTTTAGGCTCGAAACCACTCATACTTCTTCAGACTCACATGGTTGCGCTTGAAATAAACATCAATGGGAACAACTAGTATAGACTCATCAATACCATCAATATTGGTGATCAAACAAGGGCATCAATTGAACACAAATGTTGTATGTTAAGGTTCTATAATGTATATACACATGCTTTATCCATGTTTTCATATGAATATAATTTATATATCCATGTTTTCATATGAATATTTAAAATTTCCCTATATATTTTAAATTTTTTTCTATATTTTACATAGCCGTCCCCTAGCTGTCCCCTAAATTGGCAAAAAAATTGATGTCCTGCAAACACACACCCCCCGTCCCATACCATCCCCATTTGGGGTAGTGTAGAGAAAAAGTAATCTTAGAACCAATAAGAGTAAATGGCCTTAAAGTAGGCATTTGGCTTTGTCCATAAATAACATTGGTAGATAGTGTCATTGCTAAAACTAATATTATTGCACATGAATAACATTTTTGACTTTTAAAGTTTTGTCACTCTGAAACTAATGGATTCTTTGAAAGAGTGGAAGTCCCAAAGTGCCATGAGACCTCTCCAATCCAAACCTGATGACTCAAGCCTCATGTCAACATTGGACCTTGCTGCAAGAATTTTTAAAAAGGCCTTATTTTTATGACATTTTTGGAAGCTCAAAACCCTAAAAGAATATAAAATCCTAGCATTGCAGTGCTTTTGTGAAGGTTATCTTTATTTCCAAGTGCTTTACGTTAAATATTTCTTCGAGGATAAATTAATTGGACTCTTTCCTCAAACTCTTCATTAGAGGATTGCTCTCTGCCCATCACAGGATATGGAGGGGTGTATCCATACTTAATTGAATGTACAGATGAAAATAGAGTTTATAAAATGATAAATACTGTCACATAGATCAGGAATAGAATTGATGAACTCCAGCGAAAGATCCAGCCTAATGTTGGTGAATGGTAGAGGGACTAGAGAAAATGACGCAGGGACTCGATCTGGCTAATGTGGAGAAATTCTAAGGGGTTGATGTTGATAAAGATAAGGCAGTTACTAGTGATACAGAGAGGGATTCCTATTGTGACTGAGATTTGTGGATAATATATTGTGATCTTTTGAGTGGAATTTACTTTGTAAATATTTGAAACATATTTTTAATTTTCAAATACTAGAGTTGCGCTCCTTCGTAAATTTTTACCACAATATAAAACAAAATCTCTTTAAATGTAGTGACAATATGGGTCAGTGATTTTTAATAAATTAACAAAGATAATTCCATGTATGCTAATGATAACATGCACTTGATAACCACAATCTAGGATAAGGTAGAAGCATTATGTATATGGTCTGGCTATGCTAAATCATTAAAGATATGATGTTTCCACAGTCCATGGCATGAATTGTAAAGCTTCTGGTGAAAATCTGTGTATCTGCATAATTAGTTCAAGTGAAATTTATAAACCAAAATAAAACTCTTAAAAGAGTCCAGACAATTATTTTTTTCTAGGACATTAAAGCTACACTTGCCACTTGTCTTGGCATGTCAAGCCCTTGATTTAAGAAAATATACTAATTCTTTTCACTAATTCTGCAGCAAGGAAACACAGGAAAATTTCTATATGAACTAAAATGCATATATGTTTTTTACTAATTACATGGGCAATATAATTTCCAACTAGATCAAGGCATTTTTTATAAAGACCTTTTTAACAAAGATTAAGGACTTCAGAATTAAATGACAATGTTGGTTTTGAACATATGTATTGAGAACAATAAGAATTGAAGCACTAGACATCAGAATATATATTACTTAACTTGCCAAAATTAAATACATCACAACTCATTGTTACCACATCCGGAACCCTTGATATACTTAGTTTTGCCCATATCAATCAGTTTGTAAATGACCCCAAAATTATCAATATATTGATGTCTCCTTTGGTGGGTTGACGTTTCAGTGATTTTTTTTTGTTCCGATTGTGAAGGTTCAACCTTGTTCACCCATCTTGCTTGAAATTGTCAGTTTATGAAGCCTTTTGCAGGTTGGGTCAAGCTTTACAAATAAACTAATAACATGAATACATTTCTGAACATATCATGTGGTGCCACTCTTTCAACCATGTAATTTAATCTCCATAAACATATACATTTTCAATAGGCATCTCAAGTTTGTTATAGGTTAAACGTAATATATCTAGTACCTTCAAGATATTGCTTAAGCAATTTCTAGTTAAGCTAGAGAAACACAAAGTTCCGCCTTATGTATAAATAAAAATATTGAAGACAGAACCGACCAAAAAACATATTGAAGATCGGTTTAAAAGATAAAGGGACTAGTTTGAGTGATAAACTTATATGAGAAAATTTAATTATATACATTAGAAAAACAGAAAACAGAGATTCTATTTCAATATTTTCATAGCAGTGAAGTTGAATGACTTCAGCATCCAAGTTACCTTCCAAACTGTGTTGTTGAACAAGATGGAATCCTTCTTGAACAGATCTTTAAGTTGATCAATCTCAGCCTTCACATTTCTTATTGCTTTCACCATTCCGCTGTCTACATTTGGATCTAGAAAACGCCTCCTCTCAATTGCATCCTTTGCAATCTTATTCCATACAGATTTACTTTTAACAAGCATGGGCCCATTTCCAACAATCCAAAGACAGAATCTGTTTATCGACAACACAATAGCATTTTATTTATAACATATAAGTTTTCATTAATGTCCATGAAAGGGACATAATCTCTTTGTGATGAATAAAGTAAAAAGAAGAATGAAGCAAAGAGATTACAAAACACCAATTCCTAACGAAATGAAACAGATAGAGAAAAGTACCGTGCACGTGTTAAAGCAACATTTGCACGTCTCTGATCAGAAAGGAAGCCAGTGTACTTGGTTCTAACTGTGGAAATAATGATAATGTCCTTTTCCCCACCTTGAAAACCATCCACCGATTTGACCTCTACGTCCATAGTGTTCAGCCATTCATCCTTATCCCTTATCTTACTCTCCAAGTATCTAACTTGCGCACTATAAGGTGCTATTACACCTACACTAGTTTTCAAGCCTTCTCTGCCAGCACAAACTGATTAAATGTTTATAATCAGAAACACTCGTTTCAGGTTTCCCTGATTGGTATAATACTATTTCGAATTTGCCTAACAATAAAGGGGAAATAAAAATATCATCTTTTTTATGTTTTTTAATTTTTACACTTACTCAGTTTAATCATTGTTAAGACAGATTTAGGGAAAACTTAAGAAGACAAAAAAAATAACATTTTGACATAAGTTGTATAAATTGTCTAGCTAAAAAAATATGAAATATATATATTGAATTTAAGAATTTTTTAAAATGCATCTTTGGAATGCATAGTCATTGCTTGATATCATTAGGGTACTAATAATTGTTTACTTCAATGAATAAGCAACTAACAAAATAAAGTAAACAAAATTATAAATGTAGAATAGAACTAGATAAGAACATAATGAACATAAAAAAGCATAATGTGTGTCTTTATTTATCAAAGCATTTCAATCAAAATTGGGATCAAGACCTTGTTGCATAATGTGGTCTCTTGTTTTGACTGTTAGATTCATTGAGATGTTGCTGGCATTGGTTGTCATTATGTCAAAACCTTCATACCGACAACTTTGCGGTATCATTTGCTTGTTGGCAGTTTCGGTTGTGTACCTATTGGCTGTCGGTAAAGTATCAGAAGTTTCAGTTATATGCAGAATAGGTTCAATATGTGCAGTTTTGGTGCTCTATGGCAAGTGTACTTGGTTCCACTCAAGGATTATATGTTTTTGGTACACTTGTATTCTTTTGGTGTTTGGAGTTGCATGAAGTTTTTCCATCGGTATCTGTTGACTGCTATGCTTGCAATGTTACTCCAGGTGTTTCTGATATCTGGACTTTCTTGAAGTTCATCAGAAGTTTTGGTTCAATGGTTTTGGACAGGTTCTATCTAGTTTCATCTATCAATAGGTTCAAACATTCTATTGATCAAGACATGGTCCTAGTTGTAGTGTTCCGATGGTTCTAGATTTTGCCTATATTTCGATAAATGTAATATGCATTGTATACATCTTAACCGCAACCTATATTTGGGTCCTGTTGTAGCGTGTTGTAAATTTTTCTTAAGTGTGTCCTAGATTTAGGATCGGTGGTAGTGCATTGAATACAATCGTATTATTTTTTTGAATTATGGCCGACACACTCTCTTGGTGTGGCCAACATGTGTATGATCGAATAATTGTATAAATAAAGAAAACCCTTTTGTATCCAAGAGCTGAAAAGTGTGTGAGTAAGTGAATGAATGTGCGAGTACATGTGCAAGCTAGAGAATCAAAGGTGATAAAGTGGAAGACTATTTTTGTATATCAGGCAGAGGTGTGAAAGGAGTTGAGTAATACAGAAAGAAGGCCTCATATATTGTGTTGCAGAAGATTGGTGTATGCTGACAAAGGGTCTGTATTAGATCTCTGTTGTTGGTGATCTATGTGCTATCAATTGGAACAGTTTCATTCATAGTCAAATGCAATTTTATCAGTTCACTCTTTGACAGTAAAAATCGCTTATATTGGCAATTAACCTTTTTCATATTTCAGGGTAGTTAGCCCAACTGGTAATGAGCCAACCGTAGTGAGCCAACTAGCACTGAGCCCCTTGTAAAAATCACCTTAACTGGTGTTTATTTCACGAGAATTAGCTTCTCCGTGGTTTTTCCCGGTTTGGGTTTCCACGTAAATTCTAGTGTTCATTGTGTTGATGGTTTTGTGTTTTCATGGTTATATATGTTTTAAGTGCTTACGAGTGGTGTCGGGAAACTGGGTAGTCAGAGGTTAGTCAGTTCGAGGGAGTTACACGAATGCGACGGTTCGCCTCGCATCCCCTTGGACATTATATGTATGCATTCTTCTCTTTGAGCAAGACACGACAATGGTTGTGTGGAAATACATTTGTACTTGATGATTATTCTATGAATACAATGCTGTTATGTTCTCTTTACATTCTTTGTTAAGTACTTTACTTTCTATATGCAATTAGTCTCTGTTACCCCATGAGGGTAAACATTTGGCGTCGTTGCCAACCGAATCTGGCAAGTGACGAAATGAGTGGATAAATGGGACTACCATTTGAGGAGAATATCAATGTAAGGACGAATGAGGACGGAATCACAAAACATTTTGAAGGGGAGCATGCTCTGACAATTGACTTTCACGTTCGGTTGCATTCATCCATTGAAACGTTCGTACAAAGGGAAGCCGTACAAGAACAAGTCGCCGAAGACTTTGTGTGGGACACATTGAACGTCAACCCCGCTGCGAATAGGCTTTTGTATCAATTACCCCGTCTTTTGGCACAGACAACCATTGCCCAAAGGAACCGAAGGGAGGACGTAGAGCATGAACAACACCCACAACAAATCCTGAGGAACTTTGCCAAAAATAATCGTCGGGAGGAAGAAGAGCGCAATGGCAGTCAGTGAAGAACGAACCCATGAGCTTTAAGACTGGGAGGGAATAAAAGGGGCACTGTAAAACCCGTAATAAGATCACACAGTTGATCTATTGTACCGAAACATGAATAAATAAAGTGTTATGTGTTATGTTTTAATATGATGTTTGGATAGAATTGATGCCCAATCTTTTAAATAAGGATAGGAATAAAAAGAAACAACCGAATGTCTTGGAGGCTACACATCAAGCCCTAATCCTTGTCCAACAAGTTAAACATCAACGAAGGTTCAAACAACTTGCCGAGGGACAACCAGACAACGGGTTAACCGAAGGGGACCATGGAGATGGTACCAAAGGTAGCTATGGGGGTGCCACGGGAGGTGTAACAACCGAAGGAGACCATTACCGTACAATAGAATAGCGACGGGTAAGAAGTAATGAAGAATTACTCCAGGAAACATGACAAACGCTGAATCTGATTGAGGGAACACGGGAACAATTTTGAAACTTGTCCATCTCACCACGGGTAGAGGAAACAGGAAGCAGGAGTGAAGAAGGAACCAACGCGGCTAGAGGTGTCGAAGGGGCACAAGTGCCGGATAGCCAAGACACTGTTTGATCCTCGTACGTCGAACATAGGAAGCCAATCTGATACTCGAAACGTGGTACCTGCTCTATTGCAATTTAACCCAAGTGGGTAGACACAAACCCCACCTCTCTAACCCCAAGGGGCACAACTAGTAGAACAACCGGTAACGAGGGCCTCGAATAAATAGAAACTGCCCAAGTTCATGGGCCAGGCAAAGGAGGATCCTGTTCGCCATTGCCAAACTTGTGAAACCATATGGACTGCTAACGAAGTCACAGACCACGATGAATGGGTCAGACAGTTCCCTGCCACATTGAGGGAAGGAGCCATTGACTGGTACTCCGATGTGGATAAAACTAATTTGACATCATGGGCCACACTGAAGAAGACCTTCCAAACAGAATTCCAATTGCTAAGAGATGCCAATGAGATCCTTGCCGAGATTTACAACACAAAACAAACGAAGAATGAGTCGGTTCGAGCCTACGGGCGATGACTAAAGGAACTCATTGGAAAAATAGAATCTGCCCCAACCGACGAACTAAAGAAACGATGGTTCATCAAAGGACTAAAAACTTCCCTCGGCAAGAAGATGAAAATCGTACCCCACACATCATACAATAATGCATATAACCGTGTGATGGACCTGGAGAGTGAATGCAAGACCTCCAAAAAAATTAAGTCCTCAGATGATGAATCCGCGGCAGAAAGTAGCGAGGAAGAATCAAGTAAGAAAGTGCATGCTTTACAGAAAGACCTCTAGAGGATGATGAAAGAATTTAAGGCAACCAAAGGAGGCTCAAGAAAAACCAAGGAAGATGTTGTGTGGTGTACGGACTGCAAGCGGGACACACCAAAGGTTCTTGTCCAAAGAAATTTGTTTGCGACATCTGCCAGATTGCGGGACATTCCACCAAAGAATGTCCCTACAATCTGAGGGCCAGGAATCAACAAGTGTTGTTTATGCAAGAGCAACCCTCCACATCTGGAACCGGCGGTCAACAAAATACTGCATCGTCTGGTGGCTATAGAAATAACTGACAAGGAGGCAGAGGGAATAACGATAACAATAACAACCGCCCTCAGATCCAGTATGATGCGAAGGGGAGACCAATGATACAATGCAGAAATTGCAACCAATGGGGACACTTTGTCTGGGATTGCCAGAAGGAGGCTCCAACTCCACAAAAATTGTGTAGGTGGTGCAGACCGGGGGACCACGAGGAAGCCAACTCCCCAAAGCCCGGCTGCAACCTCCTTGACGTGGAGAGAGGGGGCAAAGAAAAGGAGATCTTGGCAATTACACAAGAACAGACGAAGAAGGCCACATATCCTGACCCTTGTACGGAGAAACGAGTACTCGAGGCGAAGGCCAAGATTGAGAGGGAATTGCAGGACCAAAGGGACTTAACGGATAGTTGACTATGACTTCCCCAGTTCTTCTTATCATACCAAAGTCTTCACTTGATCGGTTGAGATCCTTATGTTGTGAACAAGTAAGATCTTTGACCTGTCACATTTCCTTCCTTTGCTTACCGGTTGCACCTTTTCCTCGGTTGCATATAGTTGATACCGGTTGTATTCCGGTCCTCGGTTGAATCCTTTCCTCGGTTGCTAATGCATTTTGCTTAGTGACCGGTTGCTCTTGATGAGAAGATATAGTCTTTTCTTTCTTTGCATGATGTCACCAGTTTCCAAACCAGTTCCTTTGCATATAAATCTCCTTAGATCTTTAGACCTTAGATTGAGATGACTAAACATCTCTTTTCTCTTTTGCCAATTAATGAGAATACTTAATTGCCATGTACCGGTAGCAAGCTTACCGATTACCATCTCTTAATGCCAACAATCTCCCCCTTTGGCATTGATGGAAAAACCTTAATGGGCAATCATATCACCTGTCCTATGTGCTTGTATCTCTATGTTACTGCTATTGTTGGTCATCTATCGGTTTATTGCCAAACTCTCCCCCTTTTGACAATAATGCCAAAGGCTAGTTAGAAAGACTTCCTTTATCTAATCCGCTCCCCCTTTGAGCAGCAATCCTTTTCATCAGTCCAAGTAAGATAAGGTGAAATTCTCTGTTGAAGCATAATGAACTGATGATTACCTTTGCAAGTTTACTGAAGACCAGGTAGGGGTATAACCCCTAGTTTACCTCTGAGATACTCAAAAGTACTCTTTGGTAATGGTGTTGTGAAGATATCAGCAATCTGTTCTTTAGTGGGAACATACTCCAATCTTACTTCTTTGTCTTGTACTAGCTCTCTCAAGTAATGATACTTGATGGCAATGTGCTTTGTCTTGGAGTGCATGACATGGTTTTTGGATATGTTGATTGCACTGGTGTTATCACAGTAGATTTCAATTGGTTCAAGTATCTGTTCCTGGATTCCTTCCAGTAGTTGTTTGATCCAAATCACTTGTGT
Organism: Chamaecyparis obtusa; assembly: GCA_027943335.1. Classification (NCBI taxonomy): domain Eukaryota; kingdom Viridiplantae; phylum Streptophyta; class Pinopsida; order Cupressales; family Cupressaceae; genus Chamaecyparis; species Chamaecyparis obtusa. The sequence continues at coordinate 1,782,128 of BSBK01000011.1, read as the reverse complement.
GCAATTGATTGCAGCAGCAACGTATTCAACTTCTGCAATAGATTGTGAGATGCAGTTTTGTTTCTTGCTTGTCCAAGACACAATCCTCCCACCGAGATAGAGTGCACCGCTACTTGTGCTCTTTCTGTCATCAATATTACCAGCCCAATTTGCATCTGTGTAAACCTTTACTTGGAAGCCTCCCTTGTAAAGAAACCACAAGCCATACTCCTCAATACCCTTTAGGTATCTAAAAATTCTCCACTACTATCAGATGTGTCTCTTTGGGGTTTGCAAAGAGTCTTGTCACTATGCCAACCACATGTGCAATGTCCGGTCTACTGTGTACTGCATACTGTAATTTCCCTATCATGGACCGATACAATGTTTCATTCACTTCTTTTGCATCATCTTCCTTTGATAACTTGAGGTTAGTTATCATTGGAGTACCAACCGATTTGGATTCTTCAAGTCCAAAAGTCTTAAGAATTTCTTTTATATACTTGGACTGAGAGATACAAATACCTTCTTTTAGCTGACAGACCTGTAGTCCAACGAAGAATTTTATGGCTCCTATCATAGACATCTCAAATTCTTTCTTCATTTCTTCAACAAAGGCTTTTCTCATCCTGTCATCTCCTCCAAAGATGATGTCATCCACAAAGATTTCAGCAATCAGATTCCCATCTTTTCCGGTTTTGAGATACATATTTCTATTGTCCCCAGTTCTTGTGAATCCTATGGTCAGGAGGTATGAATGCAACCTCTCATACCAAGCCCTTGGAGCTTGCTTTAGCCCATAAAGAGCCTTTTTCAGTTTACAAACCATACCATCTTTTTGTGTAGATGTGAAGCCCTCTAGTTGTTCAATGTAAACTTCCTCCTCCAATATTCCATTCAAGAATGCAGACTTGACATCCATCTGGTATACTTTGAATTTCTTATGAGCAACATTGGCAAGAAGAATTCTTACTCCTTCCAATCTAGCCACAGGTGCAAAGGTTTCCCCATAGTCCAGTCCAGCTTCCTGAGCATACCCCTTGCGAACCAGTCTAGCTTTATTTCTTATGACTTTCCCTTCTTCATTCAGCTTGTTCCTGTAGACCCACTTTGTCCCAATGACATTCTTGTCCTATGGTCTAGGCACAAGCACCCATGTATCATTCTTTTCTAGTTGTTCAATTTCTTCCTCCATGGCCTTGACCCAATTTTCATCTTCTAGAGATTCCCTGGTGGTTTTGGGCTCTATACAGGAGACCAAACAGATATTCTCTCTGGCATTTTTCCTGGTCAAGACATTTGCATGTTTGTCACCAATTATATTATCAGTGGAGTGATATGTGACATACCTTGGGAGAACCGGTCTCTGTTCCCGGTCAAGTTCTTCCAATTGAGCACTCTCTTCATCATGATTTTGAACTTCTTGTTCATCATCATGAGTGGGTCTGTCAGCTTCAAGTACAGCCTCCCGCTCCAGATATTTGTTTACATGTTCTTCTCTTTCATCTTTGGTTGTTACTTCACTGAACTCAAAAAGATTTCCTTCATTTTGATCTTGCAGACTATCATATTCATTATGACTGGTCTTCTTAACTGGTTCTGAATATTCATCAACTTTTATATTGATGCTTTCAATTATTTTTCCCGTTCTCTTGTTCAGACACTGGTAGGCTTTTCTTTTGGTAAAGTAACCCAAAAATATTCCTTCATCACTCTTAAGATCAAACTTCCCAGAGTACATATCTCTTTTGATGTAACATTTACTACCAAAGATTCTGAAGTAACCTACACTAGGAGTGTGATTGAACCATAATTCATAGGGTATCTTACCGGTTCCCTTTTTTACTTGAACTCTGTTCAATGTGTAGACAATAGTGCTGGTAGCTTCTCTCCAGAAGTGATGAGGAAGATCCTTTTGAATCAATAGGGTTCTTGCACAGTCAATTAACGTCATGTTTCTTCTTTCTGCTAGTCCATTTTGTTGAGTCCTAGGTGCAGATAGTTGTCTCTTTATGCCATGTTCCTCACAATAGTGAGTGAACTCTTGAGAAGTGTATTCGCCTCCTCTGTCTGATCTCAGACACTTCAAGCTTTTATCGGTCTCCTTCTCCACTCTAGCCTTATAGATTTTAAACATGTGAAATGCCTCTGATTTCTCTCTAAGAAAGAGTGTCCACATCATTCTTGAGAAGTCATCTACAAAGAGCATTAAGTACCGGTCTCCGTAGTAGCTCTTTGTTCTCATCGGTCCACACAAATCTGTGTGCACAAGATTTAGAACATTTTTAGCAGAGAAAGATTTACAATTAAAACTTGTTCCTGTCAGCTTTCCTAACTGACAATCTTTACAAACACCTCTGATGGGTTTGGTAATCTTAGGGAGTCCTCTCACAGATTTATTTTTGCTTACTTTGACAATATTGTCAAAGTTTATGTGACAAAGTCTCTTGTGCCACAACCAGCTATTGTCTTCTTTGGATATAAGAAAGATTTTGCTTGATTCTCCTTTGACTGAAGCTAGGAGACAGGATCCTTCCATTGAGTCTAGGTAGAACAAATTCCCTTTGCTCTGTCTATTGGTTGCAACATGAGCTCCAGATTGATTCTTGACTACGTAAGAACCTTGTCCGAATTCCAACAGGAATCTTTTGTTGTTCAGTTGTGCAACACTCATTAAATTGTACTTGAGTCCTTCAACCTAGTACACATCTTCACAGACAACATCATTTCTGAGTGTAATAGAACCTTTCCCTTTGATGGCACAGGGAGCATTATTTCCAAAGGTTACTGATCCACTGTCATTGAGTTTCAAGCTGATAAACTTGTTCTTATCACCAATCATGTGATAAGTGCATCTGCTGTCAATAATTCAATCATCATGCTCATGAAATCTTGAGATAAGTGTCATTTCACTTACCACTGGGTTCTCTTATTTTATTGCAACAAATACAAATTCTGGATCCTCAGAGTCTTTAGATTCATTGTCTGTGACTCCTTCTGCAAGGCAGCACTCCTTTGTTTTACTCTTGAACCGGTTGCTCTTGTCTTTGTTATCATTATCAAAACATCTTGCAGCAATATGTCCTATCTTGTTGCAAAAGAAACATTTCAGAGAAAGCTTCCCTTTATACTTCCATTTTCCTCTGGGAAATCTCCTAGCGATGAGTGCTTCAAACTCATCTTGCTCCATCTCTTCTGAGAGCAGATTCTCAACAAGATTACCAATCTTACCGGTAGAGCAATTACCGGTTTCTCTTCCCTTTTTGGTGGAAGAGATATTGACAGAAGACTTAAAAGTTGCTTCCTGAATGGGTAAGCTATTATCAAAATTACTCAATTCAAATGCAGTCAACTTACCGATTAGGGAGTCTAGAGTGACTTGATCTGTGGTCACTGATCTGAGCTCTTGAATAGTAGAGATCTTGATGACATACTGAGGTCTAAGTGTTCTCAGTATTTTGCTAACCACCTCCTCTTCACTGAGCTTTCCTCCAGCGCTTTTGATGGAGTTGATCACTTCTTTGATTCGGTTGCTATATTATTCAATGTCTTCTCCTTCATTCATCCTCATGTCATCATACTTTCCTCTGAGGCTTTCAACCTTGGCTCTTTGAACATTTGAGTCCCCTCCATATACCAGTTGCAGCTTCGCCCACATCTTGTGAGCGGATTCTAGATTCTCAATCTCAACATAGACATGATCAGGCAATGTGTTGGCTATCATATCCATAGCAGCCGTGTGCTCAGTCTTAATCTTCAATTCATCAGGTGCCAGAGTGCCAACAGGTTCATTGTAGTCAGTGGTTACATGAGTCCAATATTGATCACCGGTGGTCTTCATGTACAGCTTCATTTTGATGCACCACAGAGTAAAGTTTTCCTTTGAAAACTTTGGTCCTTCCTTTCTCATCATCTTGAATTTTTCTTTATGCAGTTAAGCAGTAAAGAAAATAAACCAAGGCTCTAATATCAATTGACAGTCCCAACCGGTGCTGAGAGGGGAGGGGTGAATCAGCACCTATAAAACTTCTTGTAAATAAATCTAATGAAGTATACTTATAACTGTAAGCTAAACAGATTCAATCATAAAATAACATCAAGCAATCAATCACACAGCGACACCAGATTTATCACGTGGAAACCCAATTTGGGTGAAAACCATGGTGTGAGGAGACCTCACAAATTTCTGCACTCTTCTGAAGTGTGCCCTATTAGGAGCCTTCCCTGTTAAAAGATTACAACGCACTATTAGATGCGACTCGGTTAAGGAATTTGTTACAATAACACCGATTAGTATCTGCCTTGTTAGAGGACTTAGAACACCTTACAAGATGTCACCCGATTAAGGGATTTGATACAAGGGACCTGTTAAAGTCCACCCAAATATTGGGTTTTAACTATTGTAATTGTTAGAAAACAATATAAGGATTGACCTTTTAAAAATGGCTTTTCCTAGCCTGATAAGATCTATTGTTATGCTCAACTGAGAAACATCACCGGTCACCGCAGGTGTGTTCTTCTTTATTGTTGTGCTTCTCTGCACACTCTTCTCTCTCTACTTTTTTTTTCTATTCAGCCAAGCTTTTTCAACGTACAAGTTCACTCTTTTCTCTTGGCAGAATGAGGGCAACCTATATTCTCAACAGGCAGAAGAATATATAGAGTTCTTACCCTAATTGCGTCTTTCATGCATGACCTAATTACAAATTCTTTTCCGATACATCACGCAGTGGAGTATTAGTTCACTAAGGAAACATCCAATGCATGCTCTTGCTTTATCTACTTTATGAAGGAAACAATAGATGCGTGTCAAGGACCTTTCCTTCACATGAGATAACTCCTTGTTTTAAAGCCACAGACTTCGGCCTTAAAACCTTTAAGCGTGCCTCGAACCAATCACCATGTTTAACTCAAAGTCTTCTGGATTTAGTGCAGTAAATCTCAATCAAAGAGTTGGTTTAAAAAGATAGTTAACTATGACTTCCCCGGTTCTTCTTATCATACTGAAGTCTTCACTTGATCGATTGAGATCCTTATGTTGTGAATAGGTAAGATCTTTGACCTGACACATTTCCTTCCTTCGCTTACCAGTTGCACCTTTTCCTCAGTTGCGTATAGTTGATACCGGTTGTATCCCGGTCCTCGGTTGAATCCTTTCCTCGGTTGCTGATGCATTTTGCTTAGTGACCAGTTACTCTTGATGAGCAGATATAGTCTTTTCTTTCTTTGCATAATGTCACTAGTTTCCAAACTAGTTCCTTTGCATACAGATCTCCTTAGATCTTTAGACCTTAGATTGAGATGACTAAACATCTCTTTTCTCTTCTGCCAATCAATGACAATACTTAGTTGCCATGTACCAATAGCAAGCTTACCGGTTACCATCTCTTAATGCCAACACTCAGGCAATGCATAATGGAGGAAGAAGTACTAAGGGTGCTGAGGGAAGCCCACGAAGGACCAACGAGAGGACACATTGGTCCCGATACGACAACAAGGAAGGTACTCTTAGCAAGCTTATGGTGGCCAACATTGTACAATGATACTAGGGAATGGGTAGTCGGATGTGATGCTTGTCAGTGCGCAAGAAAATCCCTCAAACGAGATTTTTTTGCCCCTTAATCCTTCCCATGCGTAGGAGCTATTTGAAAGATGGGAGTTGGACTTCGTCAGGCCTCTAAAAGCCTGTCATGCTCGACGATGCCGCTATATTGTAGTGGTCACTGAATACTTAACAAAATGGGTGGAAGCACGCGCACTAACAAATAAATCAGCACTAAGCACTTCCAAGTTTATCTACGAGCAAATAATAATGAGGTATGGGATTCCAATTCAATTGACGAGCGACAAAGGTGGTCATTTTGTTAATCATATCATTAAGCTCCTAACCACCAAATTCAAAATCTTCCATACGTTGTCGAGTCCATATTATCCTCAGGTGAACGGCCAAGCCGAGGCAACTAATAAAATATTGGTGGGGGTTATCGATAAGTCTTGTGGCATTGAAGGTGACGACTGGGAGGAGAAGTTGCCTTCGTTGTTATGGGCTTACCATACCTCATACGAAGTAGCAACCGGGAAGACACCCTTCCAACCGATGTACGAACAGGAAGTAGTGGTACCCGCCAAATTCATGGTTCCTAGTCTGCGGATAGCCCTTGATAACAAGCTTGGAGATATGGAGAGTCTAAGGGAGAGACTTTATGCCCTGAATAAGCTAGTTGAGAACAGGGCAATGGCGCAGTGGGTGACGAACGTAGCGCAGCAACAAAGGAAACTGTGGCACGACAAGAACCTCCGTTGGATGAAATTCACATCCGATCAGTTGGTATTGAAGTTCAATGGGCAAAATGAAATCAAACCTGGCAAATTCAAGGTCAAGTGGCTAGGCCCATATAAAGTTCGAGTTCGGGAAGTTGCAGCGAATGGGGCCTTGAAGTTATGGACGCTCGACGACAGAGAGATCTTGGACTTCGTCAACGGCTTGAAGTTGAAAGTCTACCACCAGAGGCAAAGAAGCCAAGAACGCCTGGAAACGCCTCGATGATTTAAAAAATAAATAAATAAAATTAAAAAAAAGGGAACAACCGTCGGAAGTCACCGAATGGTGACAAGTCACTGAACGGTGGCATGTCACCGCATGGTGGCAAGTTACCGAACGGTGACTGTCACCGGTGGTGGAAAGTCACCGAATGGTGACTGTCACTGGCAGTGCATAGGCACCGTTATAAAAAATAAAAAGGTCGCAACCACAAGACCATTACTCCCGCGGCAGCATTCATCTCGCACCCAAGACCATACGAAGGTTTATGCAAGCACTCATTCCCAGACCAATATGAAGGGGGTTATATTATGCAAGCACAATACAAAGATGCACCCAACATAAAACATAGGCAAGGATAAGAAATATATTGTGCATCCGTACAGCCGTACGGCCACCAAGAGACAAACAAAGAGTATTGAATTCTGCACATAGGAAGGCATCCGTACATTTTTCGTACGGCAACAGTTAGGGAGAAAAAAGAAGGCACAAGAGAGCAAGGAAACATTATTGGAAACGTAACCATTTCTGGACAATTATGCATTTCGCAGTGAAGAGGAAGTGGAAGATTTAGTTGGAGGAAAAGATGAACCAGGAAAAGAAAGTGAAGGTTTTGCCCTCCGAAGTCCAGGTAGCAGGAAAAATGGGGAGAGGCAAAGTTCTCCAGAAGGACCAAGTTACACATAAAACTATAGCATTTGAAGGCCTCAATGGGTTAGAGTGCAAGAGATGGTGGCAAGAAACACCAGAGACAGATGAGGTGAATAAAGTTTTGCGGCATGCTAGTGTGCATTGGGCAATTCAGATGCCTCTATTCCCTATAAAAAAATTTGAGCCTACGTTACAGATAATGGTGAGTACATATGATAGGCACACGACGAAAAGCACATTCCAATACAGGAAATAGGTGCTCACAGTTTCATTTACCCCAGCTGACTTCACACGCATATTTGGCATTCCTAGGAAGAATGGGCAGAAATTTGAAATTAAAAAGCACAAGATGACAACAGAGAGGAAAGAGTTCTAGATAAAAAGAATTTCCCACAAGCTCACCCCAGCCGAGTTGGATTCCATAATACAGGGGACAAAGAGCCGAGGCATCAAAAAGGAGTTTGTCACCGAGGATCCGTGGCGGTGCATACTGGACGTAATGAAAAGAAGACTTACTGGGGCTAGTAGGGCATTAGACATTGCATTGCCACAAATTGTACATATGAACGGTCTGATGAATGGAGTGGTATATGATTGGGCAACCGTGTTATCCAACAAGATGTATGAGTTCATGACCTTGCAGCACTGCACGTTCTATATGCCGCATCACGCCATTGGGTTATTCCTCGAGGCTACATTACGAATGCCCTTAGATAGGTTGGAATTGGTGCCTCAGGAAAAACATGGAGCAAGCGAGCCTCTAGTTTTCTACTAGCGATACTTGGACACAGGAGGAACGACAACTGGACAAAAGAAGCCACGACAGGTTGTGGACTCTGATCCTGAGGATGCGGATAGTGGCCGGGAGACTAGCATAGAACCCTCTGACAGTGACTCGAAGGTCGCTGATGGTGATTCGGTGGAGGAAGAGATAGTAGTTTGGTTTTCCACGCCTCTCCTACCACCCTTGACGTCTTTGATATGGACAGAAGTAGTTGTACCTCTGAAAGTACCAGAGGTGGACGTTGGACCTTCGACAGTACCCATTATGGAGTTAGTTGCAGAGTCTGAGATTGTCATACGCACGACCGTGCATGGAGAACAACAACGCTAGAGTATTGCGCCGGGACAGGCTTGGTTGGAGGTAGTCGAAGCAAATATCATAGTCACTGTACATAGACAGGGCTCTCCTTGAGGATCCATCACCTTCGACAGATGCCTCGAAAAAAACTATGAGTTCTTGGTTGGAAAAGAAATTTGCTATGACAGTCTCGGAGGCAACAGGGATGGTAATCCTATCTCCTCGACGGGAGGAGCCTCAGACGGCGAAGGACTTGGGGATGGCCAACCCACAGAGTAGGTATACCACTCGAGACATAGAGCATGTGCCTATGGAGGAGGGAAATGAAGGAGAGCCGACCATGACTGTGCATGACGTCGATGAGATCCTGGAGGAGGATAAGGCAATACATTTGGTAGACAGGGATCCAGCCAGAAAAAGAGGACGTTGAGGCCTCATTGGCTAACTTGGTAGCACGAGGTCGTCAGATGGTCGCCATTGCAGAGGCTTGAGCCCTAAAGGATGTGCTTTTAGAGTTGCGGCATCTTTTGACGTTTGTACAACAAGAGTGCCCGGTTGCTTTTGTAGAGTGTTTTGGACAGGGTTTGAGGCCTAAGTAGACGCCTGAGATGTTGAAGGCATGGTCTCTTCCTGTGCCAGTGACTGAAAGTAAGGTACAAGCCCTCATTCGCCAGATAGAGTAGACCTTCCGGGAGGGCTATTATGTCTCGGCTAGAGGAGAGACTACAGTGGTGGATTTAGAGAGAGCTTGGGAGGAGCTAGCCACCAGGTTGGTAGTCGTGGAGAGAGACTTAGCTGAGAGGACACATGCGATGGAAGCAGAGAAGGCATCACGAGTGGCCTTGGAGGAAAAACTAGAGAGGGAGACAGAGACGTTTGAGCAGAAGTTAGCAGCAGCTATCCATGAGAGACAAACTTTGGAGGCTAGTTTGGTCTGAGCCTAGCAGGAGGCAAAGGAGCAGTAGAAGGAATTTCAGGAGGCTACAGTGATGGTAAAGTCCGCACTTGAACTTTAGTTAGTCACCTAACAAAAGTTGGCGGCCAAGACGACATAGGTGTATGAGTTGCACTCTCGATTGGGATCTTCTTTGGTGCAACCAGCCTCTTCAAGGACGCTCCCTACACCCCCTACTTCTTCTTCTTAGTCGTGCATGTTGTATTTACTATCATTCCCTTAGTGTTGTTATCGTTCCAGACATTTTGTATGTTGTCGTCCGGAGACGACTTTCTTCTTGGGGGGGATGATGTTATCAAGAAACTGGGTAGTTAGACGGTTAGTCCGTTCAAGGGAGTTACACGGATGCAACGGTTCGCCTCGCATCCCCTCGGACATTATATGTATGCATTCTTCTCTTTGAGCAAGACACAACAATGGTTATGCGGAAATACATTTGTACTTGATGATTATTCTATGAATACAATGTTGTTATGTTCTCTTTACATTCTCTGTTAAGTACTTTAATTTTTGTATGCAATTAGTCTTTGTTACCCCACTAGGGTAAACAACCGATAGATCAAAAGTTAACATATCTATTTATGTTTTGGATGGTTTATGTGTTTACCGATTCAATGAAAGTTTAAGAAATTGTTTGTGAATAATTGATTTATCTCCCCCCTCTCAGTTATTTGGCCTATTCAACATTGACCATCAAGATAAGTGTAGTGCAATGAATTTTATACATTTGCACTTTCACATTACACAATGTCCTCCCCTTCAGCCCACAATATGAAAATATTTTAAATGCAAAATTAACCCAGACTATCTTCTATCTAGCATTTTTCTAGTGATTTTGGCTTTTGAGTCCATTTTCCCAAACAAGAGCGCTGCATGTGTACGTTCTTGCAACATGCTAGCATCCCGTGAAAATTTGTGATTCAAACGATTGTTGAAGCATTACCTTCCCGCAAATATTCCGAAAGTAACACCTTTGCATGACACTTGCATTGATTAAAAAGGACACAACTACAATGTCCCCTTTGTGGGATGATATGTTTATGATTGGATCAGCCTATTATTGGCCCTCGTAGACTAAGATTGATGGTTAGAGGGTCCTAGTTTGCATTGCAGGAGGCTTATTCCTATTCCAAAGGTCAGAAGTGTTCAGGATTGCTCTTCGTTTGGTTCAAATTGGCACGCTTACTATTTATAGTAAGTGACAATTTCAAGTAAGGTCAGGATTACTAATTATAGTAAGGCACCTGAACGAGCTATGTTTGCAGTGTCGATCCCTAGCACCATTGGGTTGATTAGATATTTAAGGACTTACTATTTATAATAAGTCACCTTGTCAGTAGAGTCCAATATTTCTATATTTAGTAAGGCATCTAGACATGTTGTGATCTCAATGTTGATCCCCGATTTTACTTGCCATGAAGAAATAAGATTTACCGTGCAAGTTATCTCATTTAATTATTATTAAAGGTGGACTTTAATAATAATTATTCATAAAATGCATAATATAAAGTTTTTATGTGTACTTTATGTCCAATGGGGCCATGACCCTCAATTAACTGACTTAAAGTATGATTAATAAATTATGTTTGGGAGCCCATTTATTGATGCACTATATAAATTCAGAAAGCAAATATAAAGTATGTTTTAAAATGATTATAAAAGCATTTCTTTTGAGGGGCCATTTATTAAAGCATTCAATGAAGTTGAAAAGAAAAAGATTTTATATCATTTTAAATGATTAAAAGGCACATGAAGGGGATCGACCTATTGGTGAAAAGTATAAAGGCACAAGCAAGAAAAGCATTCATTCACTCATTTCGATATTTTGGAGAATTTGGAGTTTGTCTTTTGTGCCCTTCTCTTGGAGAAGAAGAACCAGGGTTTGCTGTATTAAGCTTTGGAGAACGTAGTCTCTTCATAGTTTTTCTACCTGAGGGTGTGAGACATCACTTGAAGGCTGAAATCTGTAGCTAGCATCAATCAGAGGCTATACTTGTGCAAATTGGTGAAGAAATTCAAAGAATACATAAGGGTTTGAAGGGTGAGTTTGAAAGTCAATCCCAGAATTATTGTGGCTGCCATTTGTTTACACACAGCAGTCCCTTTGAGGACGTACCAGCAAAAAACCCTAGACACGTGTGGAGCATTTCAGCTAGGCATTCAATTCTCAGGCTGAAACGCATCCTCTATTTGCTTTATTCCTCTTGCATGGTGAGCGACCTACCTCTAAAAGTCATTTGGTGCAGATTTTAAAGTGCAGAAAACAATATTAAGAGCAGATCGAATTCTGTAGCTGCATCCTTATTTCCAGAATGTTATACAATTCGTATACAGACATTTCTGGGTATGCATGTGATTTGATAGAAGTATTGTAAACATTCAATAGTCAATATAATATATTGCAGCTCTTCTATACTCTCAGTTTGTTTTCAGATTATTATATTTTATGCAAAGTTATTATCTTGCCTAGCAACACTTCAAAAATATTTAAGGAATTGCATATTTATTTCAAAAATCAGTCATATATATCGTTTGCATAGAGAAATTAGTGTCTTGGCAGAGTTAGAACCTGCAAGGGTTCTTACAACAACTTGCAATTTTGAAGAATGGAATCTTTCATTCCTTTACATTTACTCACCCTCTCACATAACCACTCTACAATTTTCTTGAAGAAGCTCTCAATTCTTGAATGAATAGCAAGCTTCAGGTGCATTGCATGGAGTCTTTTCATAGTGGGATTGAGTAAGAGAGCATTGTTGTAGCTCTGGAATCCCCTTTGGAGGTTCTTTCCAGCTTCCAAGTGACCAAAATCTTTTTATTTTGTGTTCTTACTGTACATGGCTTTTCTATGCTAGCAGTTAGATATATCTGGTGTTAGCATAGTGCATCTAATATCTTTTCATATAATTTGTATCACATTTTATTTTTATGCAATAACTTTTATCATCTCTTTCAATCTCCATCAAAATTTTAGCAGTCGGTGGAGGTAGAAATATCAAAATGAAGATTTAATTGAGGCAAGCCACTAAACAGCCTAACCAAACATTCTCTCTTTTATCTTTCCATGAGTAGGTTATCCAAATTTGAAGAAAAGAATGATTTTGGGATATCTATTACTTCTCAATAGTTTTATTTTGATTGTTGTAGATTAAGTTGATAATGTATTCTATTTTATTCATACTGTTTTTGTATTCCCTGTATGCAATAATCCTGTGGTATTCATTTTGTATAGACACTGATTTTGAAGTGTTCTAGACTTTTACTTTTGCATTCGTACCGGACGACAACACGTTGCGAGGACATATGTCCTACACATTGGTGTACATAGCCTAGGCAGATTTTGCCTTGAATTCAATTCAGCTCGATTTATATATCAATGAGGTCCCCCACCAAAACTTCCCTGCTGTTACCCTGCCATTACCCTTGCTGTCCCCAAATTTAGGCCCTTGGTCCCCTTCCTAAAACACATGCCCCTGTCAGGAATTATGCACAATACCTAATAACAAAATCAAGGTTCATGTGAAATTAGTAAACCCCATTCTTTCCTTCATCTAGATTCTTCACTATATGTAACATTTTCATTTCTCTATGCAATTGGACCTCTTTCCTATGCAATGGGATGGTTGTCAAGTATAGGTCCATTTGAATTCTACCACCTGTTGAAGCTGCCCATTTCTTGGACGACAAAATACTGCATTTGGCTAGACAATTAACAACTATTGTGTCCATTGAATACTTTTTACTAGGGTATGCATCAAGTTGTACTTCAAGATCATTAACTATCCCAAATAAATTTACTTCATGAGAATCCATAGCAAAACATTTGTATAAGGTTTTGAAAGAAGTGAGCCTAGCTAATTCATGAATTCTAGAGGCATCATATTATAGGATGCTCTAGAATCTAGCATACATTTATGTACCATCCAGCCAGTTATTAGAAGAGATGTGTAAAATGGATCAATTACCTACTTGTTACTTGTAGACATAGCGCCCAAGTAAACTTTAGGTGCTCATCAGACATTAGCTTCATCTATTTTATCTCTAGAAATACTTGGAGGTTAACTTGGGTAATCTAAAAAAGGTAGGAGGATTAATATAGAGCAATGCCCTTTCTCTATGTTTAAGGATCCTCCACAACTCCCTAACTAGCACTTGAGCCTTCAGTTAACTCAATGCTTGGGCCATGTCAACTGGTTGATATGCTACGAAGGGAATTAGGCATGGAATGGTCATAGCACTAGTGTTAGGGATGAATGATATTCCCTGTCCACTAACACGAACCTGCTTTGAGTTGGGTGCATTGCCAACTTTCTTAGTCGTATTTTGTTTCCCATTTCCTACTTCATTAGCTTTCTTACGTTTGCAGTTATCTCTAGTCACCTTTGAATTCTCCATATTGCTGATTGGAACATTGGTAATCTTTTGTTAAGGAGCACATTTCCACTACATGGATGCATTTAGTATATGCATCTTCTTTCTAGGTGGTGACTTACCTGCAGTCCAATTTGCACTTTTCTCTACATCATTGTCCTTTTGTTTTCCTTGCCTATGTGCGCAACTAGTACATCTCGAACAACAACACCTCCAACTTGGCCTTTGGAACCTACTTGCCTATTTCTTAGTTGGCGATCACTTTGAATTTGTAATACAACTTATTTGGTATGATCTTCATTTGTTAAGATCTTTCATGTCTTGGTTAGATGGTTTAGCTCTTTTGTACCTCTGTTGCATCAGATCCTGGTATAATCCCTATAGATTTTCACAGTTGTTACAACTTCAGAAATTTACAGAGGCAACTAAATAATTTTTTGACCTTAAAATTCATGTTCCTCACGAAGTCTGCCGATTATATGTTCGTACATCCACTAGCTTGCACTGATCTGTCCTTTAAACCTTAGCTTTCACCCTCACACCATAGCGGTAACAAGAGTTACATCCAATGCCTAGACTCCAATGCCTAAGTTACCAGTTCGGGATAGAAGAACCGATTCGCCGGTACGGCAAAATTTTGAAAAGGGGTTTGGGTTTGTTTGTTTTCGTTAATACAAAAACATGTAAAAATTATATATACAGCCTAGAAGCATGAGTTAAGATTAGAATGTCACATAGTATCATAAAAACATTAAAACAGCCAAAACATCATAAACTTGCAATCATAGCATCATGAATCATGATCATAGCATCATATACTTCAAGTTCAACATCAAAGACTCAAATTCAAAACATTAAAATGTCAAGTGATAATGCATAACATCAAGTTCAAGTACATCTTAATTTACAATCATAATTTAATTTTTTAGCTTGAATAAATAAAAGAATTCAATTGTATTCCTAAACTTTTCATTGATCAAGTTTATATAGACAGATAGATAGATAGATAGCCTAGAAGCATGAGTTAAGATTAGAATGTCACATAGTATCATAAAAGCATTTAAACAACAAAAACATCATAAACTTGTAATCATAGCATCATGAATCATGATCATACCATCATAGCATCATATACTTCAAGTTCAACATCAAAGATTCAAATTCAAAACATTAAAATGTCAAGTGATAAATCATAACATCAAGTTCAAGTATATCTTAATTTACAATCATAATATAATTTTTTAGCTTGAATAGATAAAAGAATTTAATTGTATTGGTAAACTTTTCATTGATCAAGTTATGAATACTCCATAATTCAATCTATATATTCTTTCTTCTCCTTAACGTTTCCTCTATTATCATTTTTGACCAACTAAGAGACTCCTTACTCCCTATTCTCTTCACATAATTTTGTATTCAAATTAAAACCAATATTTCAACCCAAAGCTCTTATCTCAAATTTTAAAATAATTTGCCAGTGCTTATAATTAAACACTTTAAAATTCTCTCCATTTATCTTTTCAATTCTGACGTGTTAGATACCCAACTTTACATCCATTTTAATTCTGACGCATTTAAACACAAATCGACGAATAGCGATTCATGTGCTAGCTTTCCTTGCATAAAAATATTATCACGCGCGACATATTGTCAAACATCTCTAATTCCCGCATTGCAACTTCCATTGTAGCCCCTCTAGTCCGGACCCTGGTCGGACCCACAGGCGGACTAGACTAGGACCACAAACCAGTTCGCACCCAGGCTGGTCCACGGGGGTCTAAAGACCAACTGGGTAACTTAGTCCAATACTAATGCCAAATCTCCCAATATACAATCTAGCCTTCCACAATCAGATTTAATCCTTAATCTGCCCAGTTTGATCAGATTAATGACTAAAACACCACAACATCATGTGTAATCCTATTGTCAAAGAGGGAAGTCTTATAATGACTGCAAATATCAGTCAACTAGCCTTTAGACGTCTCTTGCAATCCTCTATTGAGCTGACTATAATTCTAACACCAAATCCTCCCAGACAAGTGGGTTAGAAAGAAGGGTTTCAATTGACCATCCAATCGCACTATAGCTGGTATAATTTTCATGCCCTTAGCTCGATCACCTTTCAAAGTGGAATATGACTCCCATATTTTTTATTACCAATCTGCAATCTCAATTGCTAGGAGATTGATCGCCCAAATTAGCATTTATTCAGCTGCTAAAAGAGTTCATAGCTGCCTCTAATATTAGCACCTAACCATTGTAATTGCTCTTGCGATTCTAACAAGGTGGGTTCTGCTTCTTCTGGTTGACCATTTTGGGTAGTAAATGTAGGAATTCCAAGCCTTGAATTTGTTGCGGTTGCTTTACTTTTTGGACTTCCATTTTGATATTGTCCTTGTCCATGTTATGCATCAAATTTGCACCTGTTGATGTCAGTTTTGTACCACTACATAACATATAGGAATTGAACACTTGATATAGAATATCAAACACTCAACCCTCTCTTGAAAAGTATATACTAATGAAGAATATGAGAATACTCCAAGGTTCCTTACACCTGTGGATACTAACTCAGTTATATTAATGTGATTTGCTGGTTAATCACGTAGGCGGGCTTACGTTGTTCATTCAAGGATGTCAAATTCTCGTTGTGATGATGATGGGATCTAGCTTTGCAATGTATACTCAATTGACTTTCTTCTTTTATATCACTTCCAACTTTGCTCTTCAAACTTCAACTACTAAGCTACTTCTTGCTTTACTACTACTCTTATGGAATGGAAAGATTGGAAAATGGACGGGGATCAACCTAATGAAAGCTTGCCAACGGCACTACCTCCATAGATGCAATGATTCAAGGGGAATGAGACTAGATTACCACACAAGGCTCCTTAACAAGCCGCTAAGGTGCTAGTGGCCTAGTATATAGATCCCTATCAAACAGCTACCAACATCACCATACAACTAGCCATCTACTTCTATTCTTACTTTGACACTTTCTTGAAATGAAATCTATTTTAACAACTCAATGAAATCTAACTTTAACAATTGGAAGTAGAAACCATGCAATAACACCAAGTGTTCTTAATCACCATGCAAGACACAACAATGACAAGAGAAGCAATTTTGGTATTATATTAGCAACAATTTTCTTCAACCCTTTACAAATGAGAGTACTTGGCCTTATATAGAGGCTCAAAATTACAACCAACGGTAGAGATTAAGAGGCAAAACCAACGATCAAGATTAAATCCTAGAAACCCTAATTAGGGTTACCACTCCATCGGCCAATGAGAAGACACCACCTCATCAATGGACCAATGAGAAAAAAGAAAAGTGGCAACCAATGAGAAGGCACCAAAATGGTAGCCAATCAAAATCATACACCTATCCTACCCAAGAAGAAAGAGGAATTTGCCACTTGGGCTTACATCAAATGATCTTCTAATACAATTTTACCCTTTTCCTTCATCTTTTTAGCATAAGCAATGAATTTGTTCAGCATGTTGTTGACTTCCTCCATGGAAGGGCAAGGTGTGTGCTTCATCTTGAGCTCAAATGTGCTCATCACGTCCTTTGCTGCCTGTAGTGTCTTCTCACTCTCTTTTTCATCATCTCTTGCAAACTCTACAAGGGCTCTGAGAGAAGCAAGGATGCCCAACTGTTTCTTCCTGGTGACAATCTTCCCAATCTCATCCAATCTCGATCCAAACTTTGTCTCATTGAAATTCTCCTCTTTAATCTCTTCAAAATCAAGTGCAACCCTTGCATCGTCTAGCATGCTTGAAATGAAAGTGTCGATGCTTGGACTGTATTGTGCAATCCCATTCTGTATTTCCTCAAGTATCCTCGATCTAACAGTCAAGGCAACAAACCAAGACTCAATAATACTCTTTCCTCCTTCATTGATCAACTTGGCCCTCACCAAAGATCCTTCCGATAGCTTTAGGACCGCCCATAGCCGGGGGATGGCTAAGTCACGAATTGGAAGGAAATCCTTCCACTTCCCTTCGAATGCTTTGAATTTGTCTCTAAGAGACACAAATGACCTGAATGCCGAGATAAGGGGAGGCAAGAACTTTCGCCCTTCTTGGATTGTATCACTAATCCAACCTTGGGTCTCCTGCTCTTTAGCTAATATTTCTTCTTGATTGCTCCCACTGTTTTGTGGAAGGGCTACCTAGTGCACCTGCTGGATAGGCCGACATACTCCATAATAACTATCCCTCCAATACTTATTTTCGATCTCCAGGCCTGCAATTCTTTCATTTAACTTTCTCAACCTTTCTCTTATTGAAGCCACGCCTTCCTGAACCTCCTCACATTCCATGTCATCTGTGACCTTTCCCATATCATGTTCTACTACCTCATAATCCTGGGCCACAATTTCGCCCATTGCCTTGCTAACCTTTGGTACAGCAATTTGAACCTTCCGATGACCATCATCACTACTCCTGACCACCTTGGCCACTGTTCCTGCACTCTGCTTCTGTCCAGCATCACCCTCCTTTTCCACCAACCCTTGAATATCTTCAACTGTCCGGATAGCCACAACCTGTTTCCTTGGCATAAAAATCTGTTTCAACCATGGTGGCGCAATGCATCTCCCCACTTCTGGATTAGGTTCAACTAGCATAGCATCACCAGCATCATTAGGCGCTTGGCCTCCCTCCTTTTTTGATAGGGCCCCGACATCAATAGGCCTGTCTCCTTCATCACTAACTGACTCATCTTGTCTAGCCTGGTTCTCCGAAAGAAGAGAGTACCCTGAACTGTAACTATAACCACTTGATTCTGAACCGGAGCCTACCTCTACCTCCACCCTTTGCTCACTTGCACTAACTTCTTGACCTCTAGTCTCAACCATGCTTTCTCTTGATGGCACCATACTTTGTCTCTTTGCTAGAGGCTCTTGATGTTGTTTATTCTTCTCAACCTCCCAAATCCTTTTCTTACTCTTACTTGTTTGCTGCTGCTAGCCATCACCCCCACCTTGATGTCCGATTGACTCGGCTGGAGTCTCCTCTTATGGCTTCATCTTCTCATAGGTAAGGTGTACCTTTCAATTTTGCAATTGCCTAAACTTCCTATTGTACCACCATTCAGTGTGTATCTCGACTGCTCTTGTTATTGCATCCAAGGAAGAATCCTGAGGATCATCCCAATCAACTGAACGCAATTCTGCTCCCTCTATTGTATTGTAATCTTCCCTTAGTACATCTTCATCCTCTTCCAGTTGATTCGGAATATTAAGATTTTTCCACTTGATGGCCCTCATCAAATCCACCGACAACCTTGAGAAAGCCAACTTCCTCACATGAAAGTCATCCTGTGCATTGGCCCAAAAATCCTCCAAAGTAGGAATATGCCTGAATGGATCCCCAGGAGATATCTTGATTAAACCATTAGGATCAAATCCTTGCCTTGCCTTGTACCATGCTAGGTGATATTGTTCTAGCTCTTTCCTCGCAGCTGCAAAAGCGACAGGATTGGGGCAACTATCATTGCCTATCATGAGTGAGAGGGAAACCCCTGTCTCACCCCTAAGCTTCATCATTTTGTCATATTGCTCAAGTTGCCTGCCAACTCCATCAAAACTATTCTATCGGATGGGTACCTTGGAAGCCTCTTGGGACAAGCCGTGCATCCAGCCACTCTGATATAAGTGAATTGCGGAAACTGGATGAACCAACTCCCAAACTTCTTGACTTTTGCCTCTACCTCCGGCGAGAGCCTTCTGGCGAGTGTCCCTTGAAGTATCCTTACTGTCTTCATGGCAAAGGCATCATAAAATATCTTGTAATCCTTGGTGTTGTGCAAATGAAGTTGTGGATAGCACTCATGCACCAAATATTGTCCGGGCCCATTGCCAATTACCCCTCGGGCCTTAAGTTCGGGATGTTCATACAATCTTGCAACTAAATAGAAAAGGTAGGACCCCATGTAGAATTGTTTCTGATACTGTACTGTCCTAAGTTGCAACTCTAAATTTTCACTTATAATTCTAGCCCAATCAAACTTTCCTTTTCCACTTTCAATTTCATCAATAAAATAGTACATCCAAGGATCAAACTACATACCTTGAGCGGAGCCCATGACTCGGTTGAGAAGCACAACAAGATTGCCATACTCTGATTTGAGATCTGACCTGGTGAGCTTTGATGTCTTGGTGACTCCCCTCTTGCCTTCATGCAACCAATTCTGCTTTAGTTGTGCAAAGTAGGCATCCTGACTGTCTTGAAAGTACCTGGCTACTTGATCCATCAACATCACTATCATTCCTTTCTGCTGAGGTATATTGAACACTTCCTCTATCACTTGCCCGTTGATGCTAGCCAATACTTTCCTTCCTTCATCAAAGGTGATGGCCTTAGTCACAATATCAAGCTGAGATGCACACTCCATGATCAACTCCGGACAAGGCAAGGTAGGAGGGAAAGCAGCAGCATGCACAATTCTGGACTTGTAGATCCTCTTTGCCATAGAAGACTGGCCTTCTTTCAACCTATCTCTCAATTGTATCATGTCAATGGTACCGATGTTAGTGTCTAGGACTCGCTTCAATTTCGAGAATAAGGTGGTCTTGGGCATCATATCTTCCTTGTCTCCTATTTTGGTATTAATTCGGTTCTTGCTTGCACTAGCATCCGCCATCTTAAACACTTATTTCTGCCCCTTCTTTCTACAGTGAGGTGGGACTACACTTATCTCTACCTCTTCGCCTAGGGGTGATCAAACATATTTCTGCCTCGCCAATTCCTATCACACTACACTTATCTCTGCCTCTTCGCCTAGTGAGATGGACTACCACTTATTTTTGCCTCTTCGTTACCTATGAATGGACTACACTTATATCTCACAACTTCTTTTCTAGGGGTGGGACTACACTTATATCTCCTTTTCTCCAAATCCTAAACGGAAACTACACTTATATCTCCCAACTTCAAGCCCTAATGAGATGATGAGGTGATGGATGGATGATGCAAGCAAGAAGGGAAAGAATCCAATCAAAACAATCGAGAAATCCGCTTAATGAGCCAGCCTTCTCTCAATCTCGAAACTTATCTCCAACACCCAAACAAACAACACCAATGAAAAATAACAATTAAGAAAATAAGTTAAATTACTCACCAATTTGTCCTCAAAAATGGCAGGGTTGGAGCAAATCAGTAGTTTCTTTCTTTGTCAAACTGAGATCCTTTGAAATTCGTGGCCTTTCTCCTTAAAATTTGTGGCTCTATCAAAATCAGTATTCTGCTCTTCCTCACGAATTCGGGCCTGCCCTCAAACAATATCAGATCTGCTCCAAAAAAAAAATCGTGGCCTCTAATAATAGCAGGCCTCTCTTGAAAAAAATCGTGGCCCCTCCTCTATATGGCAAGTCCCTTCTCTATTATATAACAGGTCTGCTGCCCCCCTCTGATTTTGGGTCTGCTATTGACTAAACAAACAAATCGCTGCTCCCTTCTCTATGCTTCACCCTGCCTTCAATGCTAAAATCGCAGGTCTCTCCAAAGCAATGTCGCAGCCTTCCTTATAATATTTTCGCTCCCTGCTCTGCTATTTTTCGCTGCCTTGCAATGAGAAGTGGTGAATGAGGATGAGGAGAGGAGTGGGGGTGCCTCCCTCATATACCCGCCAAGAGCCTCCACACCTATAGGGCCAACCCTAGAAAAACAAAAACGAACAATTAATTGCAAAACAGGGACGACGTGGCATAAAGAAATAAATTTCCTTGCATTGAAATTATCACTTAAGCTTTGAATTTCGGGAATCATTGGGGGAGGGTGACGCCAGCAATAAGGAAAACCCTATATTAATTTTCATGCCATGCGCCATGATAAATGGGCCATAATTTCGGAATTGACACCACATTTTTTTTAATTTTCAAGCAAATTTTACGTAAATCCCCAATGTTATTGCCCACATTTTATGATTAAAGGCCTGGTTTTTTTATTTCATTGGCCCAGATTTTTTTATTTCAAAGCATAGATTTCGATTTCAAAGGTCAAAATTTTAATGTGGTGCCCAGATTTTAATGTTTAAATGCAAAATTTAAGTGATAAGGGGCAATATTTTGATTTTTTTTAAGGCCAAAAATTGAATTTGATCTCAAATTTATATTTATTGCCAATTTATCAAATGAATGCCCAGATTTTTTATTTTAAGGGGGGCCAAATTTTGATATATTTCTTTTTAGGCTCAAATTTGATCTCATTGCAGGAGATAAAATCAATTTCGTTTATATTTTGCTTGGCAAATCAAAAATACTTTCGCAATTTAATCCATTTATTTTGTTTCCATCTCGACATCTCAAATTGTAAAATCCTCCAAAGACCAAACCCCCTCAAATATCAAAAGCTTCAAAACGTTATCATCTTAGCCTAAAGTTTGCCAAGACATCGAAATACCCGGAGATCCTAAGAAGAAGCCAAGACTTGATCGAAAATGGGGGTCCCCAAAAATTTTGGGACGATGATGTGAGACCTCACAACAACACAACATGGGAATCACTTCTGCAAGTGGGATATGCAAAACTTGAAGTGAAACTTTTGGATCCTAGGCCAGTTCCCATTGGATAATCACCTATTTTCTCTTCAAAACTAACTCAAACTCTGGAAGGAAAAGGGAGAGAAGATGCAGAAAAGAACCAGAACTAAATGCAAAGGACTTAAACTAAAAATTTAACTAAGGTGATACACCAAACTTTGATGGATACTATAAAGAAACAGAAAATCAATATTTTGATTTTCAAGATGAAAATTGAACAACTTATACAACTCCCTACAATATGCTCATGCAATAGTATTTCGCCAAAAGGTTTGTTGAGAAATAGCTTCACTCAGATTGAAGCAACATGCACATTTATATGCTAGAATGAAATATATATATATATATATATATAACACATGCACATTTATATGCTAGAATGAAATATATATATCACATGCACATTTATATAACACATGCACATTTATATGCTAGAATGAAATATATATATATATATATATATATATATATATATATATATATATATATATATATATATATATATATATATATATATTTCATTCTAGCATATAAATGTGCATGTGTTAATTTACTTATATGCTTCAATCCAAATGAAGCTATTTCTCAACAAACCTTTCGGCGAAATACTATTGCATGAGCATATTGTAGGGAGTTGTATAAGTTGTTCAATTTTCATATATATATATATATATATATATATATATATATATATATATATATATATATATATAATTTCAAATGAGATCGCATATATACATAAATGAGCGAACTTAATGTTAATACATTATCAACTGCCCAAATGGAAGAACGATTGATTGTCATAAGAAAACCGAGTGTATTGAAATATGTTCGATACTCACCCACCATGCTTAGCTTAACGTGTCCACAATACATAAGGTACACGATATATTGTTATCGGTATTTAAGTTAGGAAAGCACGATAAGTTTGTTATGTTTACATAGGGTCATGACCCTACATGGCATAAGCCAGGTATGGTCATGCCTCTACGTAGACATGACTCTTCACCATAATATATATATTCAATATCGATGCTTGTTGTGACATATTATCAATAACAATGGTAATTATATATCACAGCAAGCATACGATATCAATATCTTCTGCAAATATTTATACTTATTAATCTCTCCAATAATATATCAAATTTGCAGACTTAGATACAATCTGGAATCTATAATAAAAGACTATTACCAAGGCTAATTATATCTCATACACAAATAGTAACCTGCACAAACACACTTTCTGCATGAAAGGGATATAACATGAGACAAAAATACCAAGAAAATGATTTATTTCACAAGTATTTTAATTAAATCACTGAGCAATACACTAAAATGCAAAAAAAGAAGAAGACAAAATACTTCAAAACGTTATAAAAAACTACTCCTCTAAATTCAAAATATCCTTAAGTTACAAAAAATGCCAATCCAAAATGCTAAGAAGACTAAGTCTCACAAAAACATCCAAAGCATAATCAAAACTCCCTCAAAATGAAGTTACTACAAGTGTTTATGTTTCAACAAGAAACATCTCCATGAAAATAGCACCTGAATCCTTTGGGTCGTAGTCAACAAAAAATGCTATATTTAAGGTCCTCAAAAGTCTCTAAAAGCACATGGGATAATGAAAAGGTCAAGCCACCTAACCCTTTTACCATTAAGGTCCCTCAAAACGCTCCAACACCCCTAGATATGGGCCAAATAGCTCCTAGATGCTCTCCTTGTTGGAAGACTAAATCCAACTTCCCTTAATGCTCTCAAGTGAATCAATTTTACAACTAAGTTCAAAGACTCAGTCCTTTCCTCACATGTTTAATAATATCCCTTATTTTCATATTCAAAACATAATGAATGTTAGAGTTTATAACACACTCTAAATTCATTTGTTGAACAATAATACACATGCAACATAATGCCCATTTATTTAATTAATTATTGTATGTTAAAACAAATCAACATATAATAATCAATTAAATAAATAAAGGAAAAAAATAGAATAATAAAACTAAATAAGTATTGATAAGTGTCAAGCATACTTATTAATACTTATTAACAAGTTTAATCCACTATTTAAATCCATTATTTCCTACTAACAACCATGTTTTTGGCATTTAACATGTACCTAAGGCATTTAAAGGTAACCAATGCTTACAAGATATTACCTAATGCAATATATCACATGTCGGCCATGGGAATTAACAAACATAAAGTTTAAAATGAAAATCCCACCAAAATTCTTAAGGAAAGAAGTTGAAGTTTCTAGGGTTACTCAAAACCCTAAAACAAGACTTCACACGTTTATTTTTGCATTTCAGTTCTTTAACAAACAAACCTAGAGTTCTGTCATTGAACCCTAGGTGAGACTTCATGCATTCACAAAGGCTAAACTGGAGTTTCTTGAGAGTTCTTTTCTTCAATTTGGAGGACTTTTGCGTGAAGAAATCAAAGATATTTGCAGATATCTTCGCATTTAATAGGTAGCCACTTTATTACAACCACCATTTTTGATGAAACTGCTTTGATCTCTAATGAATCCGCGGCTCTATTGGTTCTTTTTGCTTTAGTCCGACTTTGCAACTTAAAGAATGGAAAAAAGGATTTAGCATCATTAACCTCTCTTCTCCATGATTTGTGCCTTGTTTGAGCTCTAAGAAAAGAAAAAATTGTAATGATGAGATTATTTTCCTTTATCTAAGATAATAACCTTGTTATTCCTTCTTTGCGTGCACGAAATAATGGGAATTATCATTCATTTATGTGGTTTCTTATCACCTCCTTCCACGGTCGCCTCTGTTTTTGCATAAATAAGAGATGAAAACATTCTATTTTCCTTGTAGTATCCCATGCTCGACCTGGGTCTGGAACAAACGGGTATATTCTGTACAGCTAGATGGCTCTGTATTGGCATGATTTTCTTCATTATTCATGTGGTCATACTAATCTTTACCAATCTTTTTGGAACCACACCTCTATTCATAGAGGTCATCATTTTCCTTGCCCATTTTCCTATGCTTTGCACCAGGGCTTTTTAAGAGGATCTCAAGCTTCATTAAACAACAGACACCAAGGGTTTCTCTAGATTTCATGGCTGTAGCATATCCACACTTTGTAATGTCCCCATTTTTTTGCAGGTCATTGATCTAATGGTGTCAGGTCATTATTGTGATCCTCGTGGTTTGGCGAGGTGTTTAGAGGGTCTTTGGTGTGAACTTACTATTTATAGTAAGTCAATGGATAGTTCTGATGAGCTCAGATGAGTTAGAGGAGTTGAATGATGCTCTCAGTTTTCATTTCTGGCTTCCGGTTTGGGCTCCAAGAATCTTGGAGAGAGCGTATATTTTTAGTCACCCCGTCAAGTTCATTCATCATCTTTCATCATCTGGATCAATCCTGTGCAGACAAATTTCGATTCGGACACTTCTTCAGTTGTTTTCGCAAGACGGGTGATTTATTATTATTATTTAATTAAATTTGCTTAGGTTGCCATTTTTGTTGGTATTATATGTTGGATACCTTAGTGTTATAGCTCATTGGAACCAGGATGAAAAGTTTTAAATCTTGGGCACAAGAAATAGGAATCTTGCATATCATAATTTCATGATATTGGTGAAAAGGCTTTTTTTGGAGCCAAATGAATTAATAAATTATATTATTCAATATGTGCCTAAGTATAAAAAGTGTTTTAAGTGAAAAGTGTGTGAGAGAAGACACTTTTGAATTATAAAAGCAATGCTTTGTGAAAAGAAAATCATCCATTGTTCATTTTGTTAAAAAATATTATGAAGTCTTTTGTTGAGAGCTTTCAACAAGGGTTTGAGGACTAATTCCTCTCTGCTACACTTTGAATCATTGTTGTGGTGGTGAATTGTGCATTTGATTCTGCTGAAGAAATTCTGATAATTCATGGCTGCGAATTGATGTTGATGTATATCAATTTGGTTCAAGAATAAATTGAATTCATTACTTCTACAGTTGGGTTCGATTTTCTCTTATCTAAATGCCATTGCTAAGTAAGGGAGGCTGATGTATCTCCTTATGATTGCTGCATTGACTATACAGCTGCCTACCAATAAATACAGGCTGCATTAATTATTTTGAAAGCTGCGTTTCAATTTTAGGGAGCCACGTTTTGATTTCAAACAGCTGCGTGGAGTCCTTTCTTGCCTGCAAGTTCTTCCTAGGAGGCAGCGTTTTGATTCCTTGAGCTGTGGATTTCTTCCTAGGGCTGCGTGAATATTTTTATAATAGTGAAGAAATATCCAAATTATATATTTTCCTTGATAAAACCCTGAGGAAGTGTAAAATATTTTTAAGAAATTAATTACCTGGAGCCAAGAGCTAGTCAGGATCTTTACACACTTTATGCGGATGTTAATATGTTGGTCTTATTTCCCAGTAGCTTTGTTACTATATGCACCACCATTTCATGTGCTTTGAATTATCTTTTGATGTATTGACATCATTCTGTACCTTTGCATTTATGCTGATTCATACACTGACTCTTATGACACATGATGTTTCTTGTAACCAATCGTTGCCTGCACACATTTTTATATTCATTTTTTTGTTGATTCATGAACAAAGTAATAGACAAAAACATTTTGAGCTCATGATACTAGCATAAATATATAGGTTCATTTATTGATTCATATGTGATTACTGACATTGCATTATGTACTAGATCCTCTTCTTGTCAGTACTGAACACATGGAATGTGTTGATTGCTTTGATTCTTAGAAGCTCATTGCAAACCCAATTCTATTTTTCATCTGTAAGCATGTAAATCACTGTGTATCCATCATTGATTTTGATTTTACTGCTTAAATACTTCATTATTTGTCTTTGCAGCACCACAACAAGGCTGATTGGTACCCTGCAGTCCTTATGAAATCCATCTTTCTATGCATTATAGGTCTTCTGATACCTGTGAAAGCATCTATGCTTTGAACTTATATCTGCACTTTTGCTTGCACGGGTACATAAAACCTATAATGTATAGACTATGAAGAGAACCAACAATAAGTTGAAAAGTAAAACTTTATTTTTGAAGCACTATTTAAACTTTCAGCAACATCATTACATCTTCCCATAGCATGATTTTCCGTTGTTTTGAAATACTCTTATAGTGATCAAGATACCATACTAGAGCTATTGGAGTCCCAGAAGATCTTCTGGGCCTTCTTCAGCTTATAGCATGATATCTTGACCATGTTGATCATACTTGTTGATCCAAGATCAACCTCTGATGATGATACTCCTGTTGAAATAAAAAGGCTTCACAAAGAAGGTATCTGCCCCTTCAATTTTTTGCTTAAATAGATAACTGCATTCTCATCTGGATCTTATCTCTCAATAACATGCTAAGCTCAAACCCTTGTGGAAGCCCAATTACATCCACATGTTATTGACAAACAAGATTGTTGCACAAGAAACAAACTAGTTAGAAATAAATCTGGGTTTAGGATTTGAAACATGGATGCATGTGTGTGGCATGACAATGAGGTAGAATCACTTATTGCTTAGATCCATTGGATCTAACCCCCTTATGTTGTCATTTTCAAGATTCGGCATTGGAAAGCAAGAATGCGGGAGCAGCAGGAAAGCGAGAGCACAAGTGATCAAGATAATCAACACAACCGCCAGTCATTCAGGTAAGGACTGGCCCTACCATTCTCTTATGCCCTTTTAATCTTTACACATGTATTCTTGTTTTAAATTCAAAGCTTTGAATCTGTCTTTAGCTAGTTTCACGACTTGTGTGAAGCAATCTTATACTTTGATGAATAAATCTTTACATTTTCAAAAAAGAGATAAACAATAAATGAATTAGTTTAAATCCCTCTCTCCTTCATAAAATGTAATACTTATACACATAAAGTGTAAGGAGTCTGGCTGGCTCTATGCTGAAGATTATGTTTTTCTTTTGAATTGTTTTGCAATTGTATAAATAAATAAAAAATGATCTCAGGCAGCGAATAATTTCTAACTCCAAATTCACCAATTGATTCAATTCAAAGCCTTCAAATATTCAAATAACATTACATAAATTCGAATGAGAATTGGCACCTTAAGAAATAACATAGTTGCTAGGAATGAATCGTAGCTCCTATGAAATGGTACGCAGCTTCAAAGAAATAAATCACAGCCTCTAAAAGAATATCGCAGCCACCCAAGGAAGTAATCACAGCCTCTAGAAAAGGAATCACAGCCTTAGGAATTAAATCACAGCATCCCTGGATAAATTCGCAGCTTCCTTGTATTAAACCGTGACTTCTCTAGATTGTCGTACGGACTCCCTAATTCATCATGTATGGAATGAAATCACTACACAATTAATTGGCAATTGGATTCCAACTCAAAGTGTACGGAATTCTGAAGAAGCTTCTCGTTTCTTAAAAACCAAGAACAAACCCTCTAACCCTTCTCCCAAACTTCTCCACAAAATGCAAACAATAGATATCATTGAATGAATTGCTTTTGCCCAAAGCATTGCTTTTATAATAAAAGATATCTTCTCTCACACAGTTTTCACTTAGATAAAGACTTTGCTTTATGTGCACATTTGAAATATAATAAACTATTATATTTCTCTTCACTTTAATGCTGAAAATGACCCTTTCATTAAAATAATGTTATTCTGACACATAGGATCCCTGTTTTATGAGCTCAAGATTAAAAACTACTCAACCCAGTTCCAACGAGCTATAACAAAAGGTGCCCAATAGACAATCCCAATAAAAATAGAAACCTTAGCCAATTTAATTAAATAATAATCATAATTCACTTATCTTGCGAAAACAACTGAGGAAGCATCAGAATCAAAATCTGGCAGCACAAGAGTGATCCTGATGATGAAAGATGATGAATGAACCTGACAGGGTGACTTACTAAAAAAAGATGCTCCCTCCAAGAACCTTGGAGTCTAAACCGAAAGCCGAAAATAAAATCTGAGAACATCATATAACTTCTCTAAATCATCTGAGCTCAATAGAACCATATGTTGACTTACTATAAATAGTAAGTCCCTCAAAACAAGGCCAAAAGCCCACAATAGGGTCCTCTAATCACCAATATTAGCCTACAAGGACCCAATGATAGGCTAAATCCACTAACTCCAATGCTTGCTCAAAGTGGGGACAATACATAAAGCAACGAATACAACTACATTTCTTGACAAAGAACATAATGAAACCATTCTGAATGTACTTCTTAGTAAGCAAAAGATCTACTTGATTGAGCCTATAGGGTAAAAATTGGGTAACAGTCCATTCTTTGCCCCATCGTTATTACTTGAGATATTTTATCACTGTGTTAGTTAATATGTCCACTAGCTGTGCTAGCCTATTTTGAGTCTCCCTTTGCTCTGTAAAGAACTGATCCAATTTTTTGTTCAAATCCCCTTCTTCGCCCATTGTCTGTTTGTCTTTTGAGTTCTGTCCGGATCTTCTGTGGAAGTAAGTTTTGAGTTCTTTTTCTCTCATCAACTACACCATGTAACAAGATTGTAGGCTCCGATACCATTATAATGTCCCCTTTTTGGCTATAAAGATAATTGTCGGGACTGTTACTCCAATTGCCCTTCCTTACTATGTCAAATGATAATAATTTAAGCATGTAATGAAAGATAAATGAATATCTATGTGTTCTCTGATATGGAAATATTATACAAATGACAGTTATCTGATAATGGAAAAATCTGATATACTATTATGAAGTTTACAGTATGTTTTATATGGCAATGGTAATGTCTGATATACAACGAATCTATATAATGTGAGAAACGTGTTCTATCACTAATAGTGACAGACCGATTATGCTATCTCTGCTTGACAATGAAAGTATGCAATCAATCTTGACTGCTGCTATATCTGAATTTTTTGATACATAATATGCAGTATAAAGAATTACCGCTTGAAGCAATTGGTGCTGTGTAATGACCCCTACCAATAGGCCACTAAAAACCTCTAATGCTGAACTGAGAAATTTTGTCAAACACTTGGCATGCAACTGAAGACTACTGCTAAAAGTAAAATGCTGAATATAGGAAATTGTTGTGCAACAACTCTAACAACTTGCTGATGTAAAATGATGCTAATTGATTCATTCAATATCCAATCAAAATGCCATTACATATGATATATAAATTTCAGCTTTAGGCAATATGACCAAGTACCAAATCGAACTACTATTGCTGAATTGCAAATAGATATAGAAAATGCAGAAGTACTCCTTTTTCAAATAGATAGGAATTATACTGACAAGCTGAAAGAAGTACATTCAAAACTGAAATATGAAAGCCCTCACTGGCTGAGTACAAACTATGAATTTCTTGCAACTACAAACTGAAATGAAAGAACCTGGATTGAGCAAATACTGGAGACTGAATGCTGAAGACGAAATGATGATAATGCAACTCCAAACGGCCCTCGGACTTGTTGACCGTACGGCCTGCAGGTACAGTCGTACATGTACGGACTGGTACGGCACCTGGCAAAAATAAATGCTGGGCTGAAAGGTGCCGAAAATGGCACAAAAAGGATCGCCTAGGTTGGAGGAATATCCTCCCAAAATCTGAGAATTTATCTCCCAGCTGAATGTGAGATATGAGCAAAAAGGTGTCTCAGCTGAAAATCGAACCCTGTCAAAAATTCCTCAAAAATGCACTGAATTGCCTCCAAAGCTCTACCAAAATAATCCTCCTGATGAGTAGATGAAAAACAAGTCTTCTTGCAACCAAAAAACTCAAACCCTCAAACAAAGTCTGAGTACTCCAAATAAGCTCAACTTGAAATGGCTGAATACCACTTCCAAAGTGCAACCCTTCAAAGGATATTTCACCTCCTCAGTTATGCAAATCCTTAGGAGACTCCGTTCCTAATGATCAAATGACAATCTGCAGACCAAGATGGCGCCACAAATGCTCAAAGAGAAAAGTAGTGTAAACTCAAGTCATGGGATGTCCAAAATGAGAGGCCAAACACTCTATTTGTTCACTTTTCTAAGAAGTCACTAAGAACTTCTAGAAGTATCCATAAAATATTCTTATGAAATCCCTTTATAATGCACTTCTATATAAAAAGTGCAACTCAACTCAAAATTATAACATTTTGACCCCGCATAACACATAATAATAAAAATATGATAAACACCATCTCTCCAAGAGCAAATAAGACCATCCAATCCCCAAATAATCATCAGAATGACTCTCTCACCAAAACAGATGCCTACGAGAGTCCATGATAGGCAAATCCACTAAAAAAATGACATGTCACTAAAGAGGGGAAATGACATGCTGTGTCTAATCAACAATGAGAAGTCTGCACTTTACTGGATGTTGTATCTGATGAGCAATATGTCATATGCAATCCCTTAGATGTCATCTTTGGTATCTTCTTATTTATGCTTGCACTCATGTGGCCTATTAGGCTGATGGCTCTAAATAGAGCATATCCAAAGGAAAATAAGAGAGAAGGTAATATGTATTCGATGCCTTCAAATGATGCTGTGGATGTCTTCAAATAACTGCACTTGAGAATGAATGGTCATGCAGTTGGGATGCATCCCAACTTAATGAATACCTCCACTGCTTAATGATGTCTCTTCAGCTATGGTTATTACATAACCATTTGTTAATGACATAACAAATGATGTGTAAACGATCATTGCGTGGACTAAACTGATCACCATATAATCGATTTTTCTTTTTGGAGTCAGCATCTAATTATATTGTTTATTTTTTTTTGTAATGAATCGATACCATTTAGTGGTAATCGCTGGAAATAAGCTGAGTCTTATTTGATACTCAAGCAGACTGCATAATGAGAATCGATGATATGATGGTTGTCTTAGTTCACAGTCCATCTTTATTCAATGAAACCATTTTATTTATAATGCTATACGGTTTCCTTATTATCTGAACATTTTTATATACTTCATTAAATGCTACTGATAATTGGGCAAGGACTGCTAGTCCTTGCCGATCTTTATGCTATCTCATGTTGAATGAAAATGATTAGAGGATGGGGACATCTCAATATATATTATTTCTTTCCATTCTAGCTTCTAAAACAGAGGTCTATCTTTTGCAGACAAACTCCAAGCTAATTCAAACTTCTCCATGGCAATTCACTTCTAATAATTCCCTTACGTGAAAATTAGAACCACATGAGCATCCCCTTTTTGGAAACAAAAGTTCCAAAGCTCTCAAAGCTTCAGCCCCAATAATATATTGAAATTAGGGATGGGAGAAAACCCATTCTCCTAGAACCTCTAGAACACACAAATCAAGACAGATCCAGTTGACCCCCTTGAGTTTTAAATAGAAGATATGCATCTAATATATATTAATCCTAACACCATTAAAATCATACATATTTATATCAAGCACCAACAACAAACTACCTGCTTGACTACCATTATGATCCACCAAATGAACATAAACATTATATATTCTAACAACTGAAGAGGAGTTCAGTTTAACAAACTAGAATAGACATAAAGGTTAACATTAAATATATGCATAATGAACAGAATACCTACTTGTTTTTACATGATGTCAGTCAAAGATATTATTAATAAGTACAATTTTCTTAGGCAAAAATATAAACATGGAGTGATACTCATTGGCAATAAGTAGCATTCTCAATACAAACTTGCTTCAAATTTTACGGAATCACAATTTGTTTCAATTTCTAACTAGAAAATAGGATCTTACAAGTTTGTAGAATGGCATTCCTTCTTATTTTCCCTTACCTACGTTGACAGCCTTAACACATTAAGAATAACTTTCAACACTCAATTTAAACAAATACCATAAGCAAAGGTTTAAACAGATTTTATAATTGAGAAGACATCTCTAAATAAGAGAAGATTATCATTAACCAACAAGAAATATTTATAAATGAAGAAAATCAGTGTCATGTCCCCATTCTGGCTAACATCGTTGAGCGTGCCGAATTTGCCTATCCTGGACTCTCGTAGGCAAATGGTTGGTGAGAGAGTCATCTTGATGATTATTTGGAGATTGGATGGTCGTATTTGCTCTTGGAGAGGTTATTTGGAGCTTATTTTTATTATTATGTGTTATGCGGGGCCCACATGTTATAATTTTAAGTTGAGATTGCACTTTTTATTTTATAAAGTTATTTTATTATAAAAGTGCATTATAATGGGATTTTATAATGGATGCTTCTAGAAGTTCTTAGTAACTTCTTAGAAAAATGAATAAATAGAGGGCTTGGCCTCTCATTTGGACACACTTGATTTGATGTCCCTACTACATTTTCTCTTTGGGCATTTGTGGCACCATCTAGGTCTGCAGATTTCCTATTGATCTTTAGGAACGAAAAACTCCTAAGGGTTTGCATAACTGAGGAGGTGAAATATCCTTTGAAGGGTTGCACATTGAAGATGGTAATCAGCCATTTCATGTTGAGCTTCATTGAGAATTCAGACTAGGGTTGAAAGTGAACATTTTGGAGTCATGTTGGTGTATTGAGACTTAATAAAAATTCTTATCCAAGGCTCAATCTGCATCTTTATCAATTCTGGAATAAATTACAGTCATATATATCAGTTGAGGGAGCCACGATTTAGCTAATTGCAGCCACAACATCTATTGATCTTGGTCTTGATTAGTAGTGCTTGACTTCTAAAGAGATGGAGATCATGAGTGGAGCTGGAGGAGATCTTTAGAGGCTGATTTATATTTATTTTCTGAGGTCTGCCAG
Source organism: Chamaecyparis obtusa (assembly GCA_027943335.1). Lineage (NCBI taxonomy): Eukaryota > Viridiplantae > Streptophyta > Pinopsida > Cupressales > Cupressaceae > Chamaecyparis > Chamaecyparis obtusa. The sequence continues at coordinate 1,748,268 of BSBK01000011.1, read as the reverse complement.
AACAGGGGCGAATTTGGCGGGGAAACACAAATAAATTCATTAAAATTCATACACTTGTTTTTGGTTTATGGGTATTGGAGCAATCAATTTCTAGAGGATGGACAATGATGTTTGGTGATTAAAATTAGAGGTTGCAGCTGCTATTATTTTATTTTTTGAAGTCTGATATACTGCTGCTAGGGCATCATTGGACACATATTTTGTTCATAACTTCACTTGGAGGCATCCTTTGGTTATGGGTATTTGGGGAATCAATTGCTATTGTCTTGGCAATCATTTCTATACCAATTTGGAGACCTTTTATTGCTGCATTTATTTATTATTGGCATTCATATCAGAATAGGGGCGAATTTGAAAAAATATTCAATTTGGCAAGAGGAAGGCTTAAAGGGAGTGATATTGATTGCTTCTTCATTCGCACTTCCAGGTGCTTCATTTCAGGGTCTTTTGGCACTTATTTCAATGAGTTTTAATGTTGTTTATGTATGAAATCATGGCTGTCTTTGTACTCGGAAAATTCTGAAACTTGTAGTTGAAAGTCAAGAGACTAGGCCATTTGATAAATATTCTTGAAATCAGTTTAATGCTTCAGTTGCATAGAAAGATAAGGCTGCATTCTAATTATGTGATGTTCTTGAGTTGCATGACAAATGTTTGCCAAAATGTCACTTGGCTGTAAGTGCATATGTAACATTGTAAATCCATCTCTATGCATTGGTTAAGGGTCCAAAGTGTCATTTAAGCATCTAGATGATAATTTATGTTTTGATGTGTTGATTCTCAAGCATTGGAAGCTATCTATAGTCATTTAAAAGTACATATCAGACTGATATTATTAGACCAGCAAGCTGGAAGGTTGCACACGAAGTGTTTGACAATATTCCTTGTGCCTCACAAGCATATTTTAGACCTATAAGACCAAGGGATATTACAATCGGTAGCGACCAACATCTACCATTTGAACTTGCTAGAATATCCTGTTGACATATCAGTAAGCTAATTGCTCGGGCAGAAAGCAAACATTACCTTTACACAGTTTAGAGAGTATGTGCAAGACAACAGCAGCCTCAACAATATTCCGCTTGCTCTTACCAAAATCATCTTCCTCTTCTCTTGCATCTGCTATATTAATAAAAGCATATGCTCCATACATTTTAGACCTAATATATGCATTTCCATCTTCTTCCATGTTAACATTGGGACCATTCATGATACAATTTCCATAGAACTCCATATTTGGGAATTGACTTATCGATGGATGCATGCGGTACTGTGTATTTAGAAGATGGACTGGATGTCCAAGTCGTTGTAATCTTTCAAAGAGACTCCTACCATAACCTGCTTTCTGGGATATCTGACAAACCAGGCACAAAATGGAATTAAATTTATTAACTGAACTTGTAACTGTATACATATAAAATTCTTAGTTTTCCTTTGTTTCTTTAAATTTCATTGTAATACTTGTAGATGGGTAAAATCTGTATGTTATTTGGTTGATTTTGCATTGTTACAATCTAGAAATATACATTAACAAACTAAAACAAAAAAGCAACAGTATAACCTAATAGAAACAAACCTGGCTAATAACCGTTGCAGGCAACTGATATGGGTCTCCTATAAGGAATGCATGTTTCAAACCTCTGGTTTGCAATGCAATAGTTGACTCAGCCTCTGTAAGCTGGGCTGCCTCATCAATAATCAGGCAATCAAATGATGCAGTCAAATTCATGCACCTTTTTGCAGAAGATGAAACTGTTGAAAATACCAAATTTGCACGTGACAGGCAGATTTTCTCTATTTCCTCACTCGAGATGCTTTTTCGGGCCATGCGGGCAATATCAGTTCCACTGGATAAATGCCTTCTCAGCATTTGGATACACTCACTTCTCTTAAAACAAAGAACAACCTTTAAATTTTTCTTATTATTAAGCATATTCTCATTAAATATACTTGTTAACCCTGCTTCCTCTCCGAGGCCTTTGCTGTCACTGCAAAAGCATTCTCTAAGAATTCTTTCTTTGACATTATATTTCTCAATAAGATTTACAAAAGATTCAACAACATTGATCAAACATTTCAATTCCTGTTTTCCTGATAACGCCCCTGGTAAATCATTTAATAATGTTCTTGCAACCTCACAAAATTCTGGGGTTAAATTTTTCAGTCTTTGTCTGGTGTACTTTGAAAAATTAATCAAGCCTCTTTCTTGATGTGTTTCTTGAAAAATTTCATATTTGGAAATAGCTGATTCAAGAAAACCAAGAAGAGATGTCACCCTGTACCGCCATCCTGTCATAGGCAGGAAACATCTGGACAAACGATCAACTCGATATTTAAGGAAAATATCTCCAAAAATACCTTCTTGTTCAAATCTCTCCTCATTCCCTACCATTACAATGTCACTCAAAGTCATGACACATGGAAAATTATCTTTATCAGGACAGCCTTCAGATGGACTTGTAACTATTTTGATGAACCTAATTGCAATTTCTGATACTGCTGCATTAGTGGGTGCGCAAACAAGTACTCTGAACTTCTTATGGCCTAAGATGGAAAGAAGTGAGATCAGCATTGAAGTCTTTCCTGTTCCTGGGGGGCCCTGGATCAATTTTATATGAGAACAAAAATTAGATTCAACAGCATTAACCGCTTGAGTCAAGGCAGATACTTGAGAATCATTCAAGTTACGAGGCATGAAATGCTTGCTTCTGAATTTCTCTAAACCATCTTCTTTCACTTCTGCATTCACCTCATTTCGACCCTACAAATTCCATCAAAGTCAGTTTAGCACAAATTTTCCCACTTGTCTAAAAGCAATGTACTAATTTTCATAAGCCAAGACCAAACAAAATATTGCCTCATGCATAAAGCTTGAGGTAGTTCAAGCACATACCTCTGTATTTAAGGAAATTGCTTTATGGAGCAAGACTAAATTTGTTTTCCTATCTTCCAGATGATTATGTAAAGCATTCCAGATTCTCAAACACGGTATGATACTATTGAGATAAATAGCAAAGTATCTAGTATTCTTTTTGTGATTTTTTGATGCAAACGGGTGTCCATTTGGCACATACATCTTCACTTTCAATTCATTCAGATTTGTATCTGTCTCACCTCTACGGACTAAAGCTAACAAGTACTCATCATGGAAGTTATCCGGAGTCTTAGATAATTTTGTTGATAGCACAAGAATGTCCTTTGCTTTCCACTTCAATTTTTGTTCATCCTTCTTGTCTCCTGTATCATTTCCCCTTCCAATATGGATATTATATTCATCTACTTCACCTTCTGATAGGCATGCCTTTTCACGAAATGTTATTCTTGTATATTGCGCTTTAGAAATAGATTCTAGACTCTGCTGTAATTGTGCTCTCAGTTCTTCTATCAGAGGCAAAACAAATGAGCCAAGGTATTCTACTATAGACTTAAATTGCTCTGGAATATGTTTCACCTGAAAAAGAAAGAAATCGTCAGAAAAACCATTTAAAAGACTCCATTTTTCAGTGCAATACAATAATTACTAAAATTTGTAAAAGCAAGTTCATTTATATGAAGCTACTTCTCTGATGGATTACTATTTCATGTAGATGAAAACAGTGAATTAGAAAAAACATTAACTCGATCAAACCCAACTAGGAAGATTTGTCTGTCACACGTACACAAGTTTCATTGCTTTTTGGTCATCAAAGGTGATATTATTTGGGAAAAATACCAGCACTTGTGCTGTCATTGCAAACAAAGGATGATGATAATTAACTATAAGGAAAACAACAGAAGTAAAATCAAAGTTGGTGAATTGGAATTGGGTATGTGGGTATGGTATGCTGGTATGGTAGAACTGTTTTATGGAGCTGCACACAACCACAAATAATTATAAAAATCATAAATATATACATACTTGCAAATTGCAGCCTTAAAAAAGGAATTAAGTTCAGAATGCCACATATCATGCATATGCTAAATAAAACTAACATAAATGCTACAAATTTCAAATAGATTATACTAATTTGACATCAATTTGTCAGAACCTGAATGTCATAACAAATATTCATTCAATATTAAAATAATGAAATTAATAATCAGCTTCACGAGTGTCATAAGACCAATATCAGCATTAGATACGAGCAACCAAATGCAACTCCCCTGCCAAATATTCATTCAATATTAAAATAATGAAATTAATAATCAGCTTCATGAGTGTCATAAGACCAATATCAGCATTAGATAAGAGCAACCAAATGCAACTCCCCTGCCACTCACAGTGAAAGTACTGAATACCTGACTCCACCAAAAGTTGAAGAATGTGTGGCAGCAAAAATATTCAAGTCAGTTTTCTCTGAATCTACATCTCGCAACTTTGTTGCCTCTTTCATGTACTCCGTCTTTGAGTGAGGTGCAACTTGGAATGCACATAAACTTGCTTCTCTACTTGCTGCCAACCACTTGTGTTTCATGGAGCGGATGAAGAAGTATGTACTCTAGTTCCACTCAGATGACAAAAAATAAGCAACCTATTGAGGTAAAGTGAGAGAGTTAAAGATGTAAAATCTTTTTCTAGTATCCAATCATTGGCTTTAGTTTCAATACATATTCTTGCAGTACAAATGCCTTTGAACAGCAGTCCTACCGACCTCTTTATCAATCAATGTCATGTATAGGGAGAAATTAATCACCTTCCTGTCATCTTTTTAAATCATGTTAGGAATAACCAGTCCAGCCATTTTGTTAGCTAGGTAATACCTACTATCCATTTTCTTCTAAGTTGAGGCGTGAGATGACAAGATAGATTTTGATAGAAGATTTTGGAAATAGAAATTTCGCCCACACACAGGAAACTGAATAGTTATAAACCTCTTTATAGATGCTATTTGGAGCTGGAAAAGTAGATGCTAGCTGCGTCCATGGAAGTGGATTGCTTTACATAACTATTAGGTGGTATGCGGCAATGTAGTATGCTCCCCTGTTTGCCTTGAGTTTTTTTGTTTTTGTAAAGCCTATTCTCAGGAGTGTGCATGGTGAAGGTGCTGCAATTTCTTTTTGGTGTGCTCGGGGTGGTGGATTTTTGGTTCAGAGATTTCGGTTTCCTTTTTTGGGTCCCCTTATGTTCATATATGCAATATGATGTAAGCTGTTCCTAGGAGTTAGGGCTGGGGCCTTTTTTGATTGCTCCTTTGTGGATTGTAATGGTTCTCTGGAAGCAATGTTTAATGCTTCCCCAAACACTTGTATCTATTTTACTATTAATAAAATACTTCTTATTACCAACCAAAAAAAAAAAAATACATATGCAGAAAACACAAAAATGAGATGGCTTGAGTTCACAAAATATGCATTCTAGCTTCCCTAGAAATGGATGCCATACTCCAAAACCACCCTCTATGGCCAAAGTGGTGAAGTCCTTGTATTCTCCAACCTTGGGCGACTCAAAAGCAGAAAACAAACCCTCCAATCTCCAGTTGACCCATCTATGGGTCCAATCCAACACTCTCTAACAAGGGCAAACTCCTTGAGAACATATAGCCAGTAAGAAATAGACCAAAACATAAGCAATGAACTCTGCAATTATCAATCATCCCTCCATGAATAATCTCTAACATTCTCCAGCTCTGAAAATTGAGACAAAAGAAAATATCAAACACTATTGAAGCTCGATTGTGATCTCTATTGTGATCTCTATGTGAAATCACCAAGCCATTCTCCAGATTGTGTCTTTCAACAACGTGAATGTTTCTTGTAATGCCCCGCCAAGGGTTATCATATAACATGATGTTTCATTGCTCGTAAGTGATTGCGTCCTCAAACACCAAAGGAAGAACAATCTCCTCCGAACAAGAGGGAATATCTAGTATCCAATTCAGCACATGCAAATGAACTCCCAAAACCCTTTTTATATCCTCCCAAAAGGGTCGACCTCTTCTATTTTGCCTTTTTAAAACATTAAAATAAAATCACCTTCTTAATAAAGTAGTGTGTATGTCTCCAAAGGGGCCCTTTTTAAACTTATCACTTTACTTCAATATTGGCACCTCTAATAGTCTTATATTAAATATTAAAATAAGGATAAAGTTAAATCTTTAATTTAACTTATGAAACATTAATTTATTGTTATTTTATTTAAAATCAATAGACTATATGAAATACCAAAATATTGATATCCATAACTTCCACCGACATAACCTTGCCACCTAGCCAGTCAGCGCCAAAAACTAACTTATTAGGATAAGTATTGGAGAACTCACCCAAAATCACTCCAAAAAAGCATATTACACTTGTAATAACTACCAGAGCTAAACTAAACCTCCGATACCACCATCCCACTAGATCAATTGTCTCCAAAGTTCCCTAACCCTAACACATTATCCTATGGAAACCCACAAGAAAGCCTAATTGTCCACCATATTAAACTAGTTAGCAAGGGGACATATAGTTTGCCCTTCCCAAAGTTGCTTGTCCTCAAGCAATATCAACTCTAGATGCTGCAAAACCTGCTCATTCTCCCACATTACATCCTCAACTGGTAAGTACTTTCCTTTGAGCAAAAATTCCTTAATGACTCTCCTTTGAAGAGTATGTTGTTGGGTAAATTACATGTTGTTAGTACTTGTTAGTTAGACGAAGGGTAGGTAGTTGGGAATGGTCGCGATGGTTGGCACTCACACCCCTTCGACCTTCATATATGTTATGTACTTGCATTCGAAAGATAGCATTATTATGGTTGACATTGTGGTAACTATTATCGTAATATTTTGGAGTCATTGTTGTGATACATTGTAAACATTGAAGTTATTAATGAAGAAGTATATGTGAGTTCTCTAGCATTACTGTGTTCAGTTATATTTCTTGTATATTCTCGTATGCATTAAACATTCACTCTAGTGGGCAAACATTTGGCGTCATTGCCTATAAGAATCTAGGAGTGACAGTAGGGCATTACATGGCGAAGAGATAATGGACCAACTAGTGGGTGAAGGCACGAGTAACGAGCACAAAGAAGGGTTTAAGAATTGTTCGAAGGTGAATAGGCATTCACAGCGAACTTTGTAGCCTTATTACAAGCATCCATCAAAACCCATGTACGAAGGGAAGCCGCACGAGAGGACATTCCAGAAAATGTTCTATGGACGGAACTCAATGTGAGCCCAAGAGTCGACCAGTTGATGTGTCGCTTGCCCAATCTATTGGCATAGATATTCCTTGTTGTGCAAAACTGCCGAGAAGAGACCCATAGAGAAAACTGTCGCCAACAAATTTTGCAGCATGCCAAGAAAATAGCCGAAGGGAAGAAGAGGAGCAGGACAAAAGCAGAAGGCGACAAAGCGTCCTCAAACCCTACGAGAGGAAAAATTAACGCCCAACCTCTTGACCAAGGATAGGAACCGTAACCGCAAAGGGCAAGAAGACAATTACGAGTCCATCCAGAGGACCCTACAATTAGAAGAACAAGAGGAATGTAGAATGAGGCTACATAGATTGGCGGAAGGTACCGAAGGGAACGTGTGGGCAGAAGGTGGTGCCGAAGGACACCAAGTGTACAGTGGTGATGAGGAGGGTATCCGTACCAAAAGAGCAGCAGAAGGCCATGTGCTAGTTGACCTGATCGAAGAGACTCGAAACCATTTGGGACATCTCTCAATAACACCACCAGGAAGTAAAAACTTTTGTGGGGCGGAACAAGAGGTTTGAAGGGAAGTAGGGGAGACCGAGAGCAAAGACAAAGGGGGTACTAGTGTTGCGAAGGTGTCGGGAGGACACAGAAGCACGGTGACCACATTATTCTGCTTAGTTCCACTATACCAAGTTCATGAGTTAGCAATTCAGGAGCCCCCAAGAGTTTGGGAGTTTCCAGCGGATCAGGTGTCTCCAGGGGGTCAACAACACTAAATCCACAAAGGAATTTATAAATGGCAAATAAACAAAAACTGCCCAAGTTCATGGGGGACGAGAAAGAGGACCCCGTACGACATTGTCGTACATGTGAAACAATCTGGTCAACCAACAAGGTGACCGACCAAGATGAATAGGTGCTACAGTTCACCGCAACCCTACACAGAGTAGCCATTAACTGGTTCTTCGACGTAGATAAGACAAAGGTGAGTAAATGGGATGACTTCAAGAAATTATTTAAGGAGTTTCGATTGCTTCGCAGTGACAATGAAATCTTGGTTGAAATCTACAACACGAAGCAGGGGAAGAACGAGAGTATAAGAGCATACAACCAACAACTTAAGGAGTTGCTGGGGAAAATGGAGAACCAACCAGCCGATGGCCTCAAGAACCGTTGATTCGTGGAAGGATTGAAATCCTCCCTCAAAAGAAAAATGAAGGTTGTGCCTCCCTCATCCTACGAGGATGCGTACAACAGAGCAATGGACCTGGAGAGTGAGAGAATAACCTCATAGAAGAAAAAGAATAAGTCATCAAATGAGGACAATTCCTCTGAGGGAAGCAACAACGACGAAGAATACAACAAAAATGTGCAAGCACTTCAAAAGGACATGCACCATATGTTGAAGGAGTTCAAAGCAATGAAGAGGAGCACCAACAACAACAAAGGCGAGTTATGGTGCACAGATTGTAAGGAGGAAGATCATATGAAAGGCACATGCTCGAAGAAAGCCTTATGTGACATTTGCCAAGTGATGGGACATTTCACCAAGGAATACCCATACAATATGAAAACAAGGGGTCTAAAATGTCTCCTTTCTAAAATAGGATTTAATAATAAATAATAAAAATAAAGAAATGAACAAATAAATAATAATAAATTATATTTAATTGATATAATATAATATTCACATAATAGTCAAATAATAAAATAATAATACTGGAATAGAATTTAATAATATTTATAAAATAATAATAAATAATAAGATATAATTATAATTGTAATTATAGTAGTAAATGATAAAATTAATTATAAATATATATCAATAAACAAATAAGTAAATAAACTTATAGTAAGAGTATGAATGGCAAGACTATGTAGGATCGTAAATAATTTCTACCTTTGTCCACCATTCATATGTGGAATGAGAAAGGAAGAAACAACGGGCATAGCTTGGTCAAACGGTGCATACTCCAAATGAATTACATCTTTAGTCATTGATTCGAAGATGCTTGGCATAGAATTTGATTGAATGTTTGTGCTATGATCTGCGGTGTATATCAGAAGAAATATGGTTAGGATTGAATCCTAAGTGGTCAGCACATCCACATAGATTGCCAGGTGAAGACAACAATGGAATCAACAACTAGCGTAGGAGTAAGAGAAAGTGGCGCAAATATCTAGCTGGATGAAAGTCCAATTTTGACGTCAAAGAGACTTTCATGGGTGTTGCTACACACAAATCGTCAATACTATCCCTTGTGAATTAAGATATTCTTAGACGTAACTAACGTCTTCATCGTTGGATATATGTTGAACTGATATAGAACAATAATTTAAAAAGATATATAAGAAGACAACGACTTCTATAAAATATTGATTTAGAAAGAAGTTGATTAATCATGATATTAGTAATAAAAACAGTACAAAACTGTTATAAACTTATCCTGATTCTTAACAAAGGCAAACCATGAAAATATTGCTGATGTAGAGGTGCAACTAAGGGGTGTGTCTATTCCAGCTAATGGGTCCAATATCCACGAGATATATAATGAGAATGAATCTCATTCCAAAGGGACATCAAGCAATTCATCTTCCATTGGTCCATCAAACATTTAAGTGGCATCGAATATCAGAAATAAATTAGATGCCATCTAATTCCAGCGATAAGGATTCTTGACAATCACGTCAACATACTCATTTCCAACAAATACATATTCAATACACTTTCAATAAATTGGAATAGGAGATACCAAGTGTTTGAGTTGCAAGATATATTAAAAGTCTCAGACATTGATGTAATGTTCCCAACCACACGTGACTGAAAACACCTCCTTCGGATAGCCTTTCGATTTCTGGTATGGATCGAGTGTGGCTGTAATAGTGCATGTAAGACCGTATGGTGGAAGATCGTCCGGTGGTGAAGAGACCGTATGGTGGAAGACCGTTCGGTGGTGAAGAGACTGTACAGTGGAAGACCGTTCGGTGGTGAAGAGACCGTACAGTGGAAGACCATCCGATGGTGAAGAGACCATACGGTGGAAGATCGTCCGGTGGTGATATGATTTGAGGCCGTACGGGTGGGGATATCATTTGTATTGTGCTTGTTTGAGGGTAGTAGTCGCCAAACCAAATTTAATGGATGCACAAAAAAAATAATATAACTCCAGATTGCTCAATTAGAGATGAACACCAAAGATAGTGATGCCAGAAGTAATTCAAACAATAATAGTGCCACAGAACACCGAATGCCAAGTACCAACGATGCCACCAGTTGCATAAATGCCAAAGATGCAAATAGATTTCGCAAATGTATACAAAGATGGTGTTTCAGAATTGCCAGATCCGAAACAAACAAAGCACAACAGATTTTGGCACACAGTGAAATATCGGAATGATATTTCCAACGGTAGACTAGGATGGCTGTGAACCACCGAAACTGCAAAAAACCAAATAGGGAGGATCTTTCACCTCCGAAATGGTAGCCAGCAGAATCCCAACAGGAATTCACAAATGCAAATAAAATATCAAATCTCAACTTGAAAAATACATCCTACACGCCGGTCATAAATACCCCTTCGGAGAAACTCCCGAGGGTTTACAAAAGAACGCCGACACGGCAAACACCTACGGACAATAATAATAAAAATGGGCCCCCTTTTATTAATTAAAGGTCCATTTATAATATTATTTAAATTTTGGGATCATTAATGTATTAAAAATGGGGACATTACAAATCCTCGCCGCCCAAATATTGCTTTCCCTCAAGCAATCCATCATCAATACTCCAGGATTCCAAACTAGGCGTGAACACTGCTAACTATATCCACTGGAACCCTCAAGCCGCAACATGACCACACACATGCGCCTGGAAGTAAGCGAGAAAGGTAACTCTCCATCAAGCTTCCACTGCTCCACTCTGATTTAATTGTTGTCATGCCCAGAGTCACCATGATCCCAATGAAACCAAACATCAAACACATCGATGCTCAGATCCCAAGCCAAGTGCGGACGTTGGTAGCAACACCCGTTGAAAACTTTGTGCTAATTCTGGACCACATGCACATAGTTGAATTTAGTTGGGACTAGTAAACCATCATCAAGCTTTCGTTGAGCCACTTTGATATAAACATTGTCATGCCCTTCACCAAGTTCCCAACAATGCCAAGCCATGAAATATTTCACACCCTCATGTTCAAGAATCACTTTCAGAATGGCCACAAACACAGACGTTGATGCTGACACTACTGTAAAGTTGTGAAGGCAATCTCGGCCCAAAGGGAATCTCGACCTGAAAGCAATCTAGGCCCGAAGAGAACCTCGACCCGAAGGGAATCTTGACCCGAAAGCAATCTCGAGCTGAAGGGGATCTCGACCCGAAACCAATCTCGACCCAAAGGAAATCTCGACCCGAAAGCAATGTCATCCCGAAGGGGATCTCGACCCAAAGGCAATCTCAGCCCGAAGGGAATCTTGATCCGAAGACAATCTCTACTCGAAAGGAATCTCGACCCTAAGGCAATCTCGGTCCGAAGGGAACCTCAATCCGAAGGAAAACTCAGCCCGAAGGGGATCTCGACTTGAAGGCAATCTCGGCCCAAAGGGAATCTTGATCTGAAAGAAATCTCAACCTGAAGGGGATCTCGACCTGAAGACAATCTCGGCCGAAAGGGGATCTCGATCCGAAAGCAATCTCGGCCCAAAGGGAATCTTGATCCGAAGGCAATCTCGGCCCGAAGGGGATCTCAACCCAAAGGCAATCTCGGCCCGAAGGGGATCTCAATCCGAAAGCAATCTTGGCCCAAAGGGGACCTCGACCCGCAGGCAATCTCGGCCCGGAGGGGATCTCGATCTGAAGGCAATTTCGGCCTGACAGGGATCTCGGCCCAAAGGGAATCTCGATCTAAAGGCAATCTCGGCCCGAAGGAAATCTCGACCCAAAGGCAATCTCAGCCCAAAGGATATCTTGACCCAAAGGCAATCTCGGCCCAAAGGGTATCTTGACCCGAAGGTAATCTCGGCCCGAAGGGGAGCTCGATTCGAACACAAACTCTTCCTGAAGGGAATCTTCACTCGAAGGCACTCTTGTCCCGAAGGGAATCTTGATCCAAAGGCAAACTCAACTCAAAGGCAATCTCAGCCCGAAGGGTATTTCGACCCAGAGGTAATCTCGACCCGATGGGGATCTCGATCTGAAGACAACCTTTGCCCGAAGGGAAACTTCACCTGAAGGCAATCTCGGTCCGAAGTGGATCTCGATCCGAAGGGGGCTATAATGTTCTTGACGGCGACAAAGAGAACCTTGATGATAACGGCGACGGAGAGAGCCTCGGCAAGCAAAACCTCAGCGAATAGAGCATCGGTGACAGACAGAGCCTCAACGACAGACAGGGTCTCGGCAGGGGACAAAGCCTTGGCAACGAACATAGCCTCGGCGACCAACACGGCCTTGGTGACGAACACAACTTGTTGCACATAAGGAAGGGCTCCATACTCAACGAATTGAAGGCTTGGCTCATGAAATGGAGTAGTGGCAGAGCTTATGTCACCTTGATTTGTCCAGGTTGTCTTGGAAAGATCCATGCAAGCGACTTCATTTTTTCGTGTTCTCCACATGTAGGTGTAGTAGCAAAATTTAGCAAATCCTCCTGGAGCAACCCTGCAATCATGCCTTCACCCTCCTCGTGTAATGCATCACCCTTATCGTCGTCATCTACCTTCTCTCGCTTCTGCAAATGAGGTATTAGTTTTTCTTCACAATGCTTGAATACATTACTGACCAATCTACACGCTGCCATAGACGGAACACATTCTAGATTACAAACAGCCCACAACATAGATATGATAGGTTGGGATATTTCATCCATCTCTTCAATGCACAAAATCATGAAGCTCTCCATAACAACTAACACCTTAGTATCATGACACTCCTTGATTGTGACCAAGAAGTGATGAAACATATCATGGATCAAGTCTTGCAACTCTAGATCTAAGAGGGGGTTACTTACTTTGACATTTGCACAATTCTCCAATATTGTAGATCTCGTGCCAAAAGGGTCACCACTTAATTCATCAAGGCTCTGAAGCTATCAATGATCAAATGCAATATCTCTATCATGGTGTTGTCATCATACAATTCTCTAAGAGCCTAGATTCTCAAGATCTCATTGAGACATGTTGCAACTGCCAACTTCATTTCCTTGTCATGGTGTCTCAAAATCCTAGGTTGACTTAAGGCATCCTTAATTGGAGAAAGGATCCTCTGTATAAATCTTGAAGGTAATTGGTCCACCTTACACAAACATACCTCCAATATATCTAATGGAAGATCAACACCCTCACTGAGCTCTTTGCCAATCTTTTGTAGTGCCTTCAACCACCATTGTCCATCACTACTGGGTGCCATGGTGTGATCCGAATCCCAAAATCTCTCAATTATCCCAACGGGTCGGCAAGATCACCAGCTCTAATACCACTATAATGTTCCCAACCACACGTAACTGAAAACACCTCCTTCGGATAGCCTTTTGGTTTCTAGTATGGATCGAGTGTAGTTGTAATAGCTTGTGTGAGACCGTACGGTGGAAGACCGTCAGGTGGTGAAGAGACCGTCGGGTGGAAGACCGTCTAGCGGTGATATGATTTGAGGCCGTAGGGGTGGGGATATGATTTGTATTGTGCTTGCTTGAGGGTAATATTCGCCAAACCAAATTTAATGGATGCACAAAAAAAATATAACTCCAAATTGCCCAATTAGAGATGAACAACAAAGATAGTGATGCCAGGAGTAATTCAAACAATAATAGTGCCACAAAACACCGAATGCCAAGTACCAACGATGCCACCAGTTGCATAAATGCCAAAGATGCAAATAGATTTCGCGGATGTATACAAAGATGGTGCTTCAGAATTGCCAGATCCAAAAGAAACAAAGCACAACAGATTTTGGCGCACAGTGAGATATTGGAATGATATTTCCAACGGCAGACTAGGGTGGTTGTTAACCACCGAAACTGCAACAAACCAAATAGGATTTTTCACCTCCGAAATGGTAGCCAACAAAATCCCAACAGGAATTCACAAATACAAATAAAATATCAAATCTCAACATGAAAAATACATCCTACACGTCAGTCATAAATACCTCTTCAGAGAAACTCCCGAGGGTTTACAAAAGAACGCCGACACGGCAAACACCTACGGACAATAATAATAAAACTGGGCCCCCTTTTATTAATTAAAGGCCAAGTACTATTGAGCCTTTGCCTTTAATAGCACGAGGAGCATTGTTACCAAATGTCACTGATCCACCATCATTAAGCTTCAGGCTAATGAACTTGTTTTTGTCACCAGTCATGTGGTGAATGCATCCACTATCAATGATCCATTCGTCACATTGGTGGGATCTAGAGATAAGTGTCATTTCACTTATCACTAATCTTTCTTCCTTTATTGCCACAAAGGCAATTTCGTCATCTCCTAATTCTTCAGATTCATTGTCAGTGACACCTTCCTTAGCAAGGTAGCGCTCCTTTCCTTTGTTCTTGAATCGGTTGAACTTTTCTTTATTTTCATTTTCAGGACACCTGGCCGTAATGTGTCCTATCTTATTGCAAGAAAAGCATTTCAATGAAAATTTCCCTTTGTACTTCCCTTTTCCTCTTGGAAATCTCCTTGCGACGAGTGCTTCAAACTCATCTTGCTCTAATTCTTCTAAGAGCGTATTTTCAAGGAAATGACCAGACCTTCCGGTAGAGCTATTATCGATCTCTCTTCCTTTCTTGGTGGAAGCAATATTCACAGAAGACTTAAAAGCAGCATCTAACATGGGTAAGTTGTTATCATAATTGCTTAATTTAAAAGTAGTTAACAACCCGATAAGAGAATCAAGGATGAGTTGTGATGTGCTCACTAATCTGAGCTCCTGTATGGCTGAGATCTTGATAGCATACTATGGCCTTAACGTCCTCAGTATCTTGCTTATCACATCTTGCTCGCTCAGTGTTCTTCCATCCCTTTTGATGGAGTTCATTACTTCTTTTATTCTGTTGTTGTAGTGCTCAATGTCTTCTCCTTCATTCATCTTCATGTCATCATATTTTCCTTTGAGGCTTTGTACTTTTTCTCTTTGAACATGTGCGTCGCCTCCATATACAGTTTGTAACTTCGTCCACAATTGGCAAGCTGTAGTTAGATTTTCAATTTATGGATAGACATGGTCAGGCAACATACTGGCTATCATATCCATAGCAGTCGTGTGTTCACCTATGATCTTCAGTTGATCAACCCTCAAGTTACCGATGGGTTTGCGGTAATCTGTGATTACATGGTTCCAAAACTGATCTCCTGTAGTTTTCATGTACAGCTTCATTCTTCTGTACCACAGACTGAAGTTTTCCTTGCAAAACTTGGGTCCTTCCCTTCTCATCATTTGATCTTTTCCTTGTTGCGGTCAAGTAGCACAAAAAAAAAACTTGGCTCTGATACCAATTGATGGTCCCAACCGGTGCTGAGAGGGGAGGGGTGAATCACCACCCACTAAAACTTGAAAACAATCGGATATAAGTTAACTATTACTACATGCAGAACGGATCCTATAAAATAAATAACTAGCACAAGATCATAGCAGTATACAACACCAGATGTATCACGTGGAAACCCAAAGCGGGAGAAAACCACGGTATGAGTAGAACTCACAAATTTTGCACTTTTCTGAAGTGCGCCCTGTTAAAAGCCTTCCCTGTTAAGGGATTACAAATGCATTGTTAGATGCGACCCAGTTAAGTGATTTAAGAAATAAGGCCTGTTAAAGCCTTCCTTGTTAGAGGTTAAGGGATTTAATACAAGGGACATGTTAATGTCCACCCAAATACTAAGATTTTACTATTGCAATTGTTAAAGAGCAATAGAGGGATTGATCTTTTGAAATGGCTTTGTTGAGCCTGATAAGATCACTATTTCATCCACTTAGAGTCATCATCGGGCACCACAGGTATGCTCTCTTCAAGTTGTTGCGCTTCCTTGCACACTCTTCTCTTCTTCTTCTTCTCTTCTCCTTTCCCCTTACCGTAGCTTTGCTCAACGTACAGGTTAACCCTTTCTCTTTGGCAAAATGAAGGCAAATGATATTCTTCACTAGATGAAGAATAAATAGAATTCCTTTTCCTTTCACGCTTTTTGTATGTTACAGAATCTACGAAGATCTCCTTTGGATCCATCATCCAGTCAAGTCTCAGTTATGAGAGGAAACATCAGATGCATGACGAAGGCTTTTTCTCAACAAGAGATCTGCCATGCAATCATATTTCTGTTTTGTAAAGGAAACATCAAATGTGTGTCACATACTTTCCATTACATGAGATTCCGCCACGATTTAATGCTATAAATCTCGGCATTAAATCCTTGAACTATGTCTTGCACCGATCTTTTCCGTAACACAATCTTGTGTGATTTATGCAACAAATCTCAGCAGAAGAGTCTCTTAAGTGTTTGTCAACTGTGACTTTCACCGGTCTTAATGATATCTCACCGATCAGAGATGATCGGTTTACACCCTTCCTTATTCAGTGTACAGGTCTTTGTCATCACTTGTCACTTTTCTTTTCTCTATCTATACCGGTTCGGTTCCGGTCATGTACTTACCGGTCACTGCTCCGATTAGTGACCTCACCGATCACAGTACTTCACTACACAGGTCACTACTCCGAGTAATAAGTGCACCTCTGCTCAATATGTGTCACTGGTTTTCTAAACAGTTTCTCTTGTCAACTATTTACTATTATTGTCACTTATTCCCTATTTGGACAATGTTAGCTAATGACATCAATAACAACACCACTTTACCATTTATCAGTTGCATCCTTACCGGTTAATGCCAACAGCTACATCTAGGGGAGTAATGTTACAATAACACCTATCACATGTCCATTGGGATGGAACCATTCAAAGCTTTGTACGGATATGAACCGCCTTCATTCGTGGACTTGGCTTTGGGTGACAGTCGCGCGCCAAAGGCCAAAGATTGGCTACAAGAGGTAATAGATATTTTAAGGTCCCTCAACGAAAATCTCCAACGGGCTTAGAATCAGCAGAAAATGTATGCTGACAAGCATCAGATCCAGAGAAATTTTGAAGTCAGGGATTTGGTGTACCTCCAACTTCAACCGTATAGTCAATCCTCTCTGAAGGTTTTTGGAAAGGAAAAGTTGAAGCCGCATTTCTACGGAGCCTACTGTGTGACTAGGAGGGTGGGAGAGGTTGCCTGCAAATTGGATCTACCTAAGGGAAGCTGAATCCACGTCTTTCACGTTTCTTGCCTAAAGAAAGTCGTGGGTCAACACGTCATGGTCTCAACAGACTACCACCCCTTGACGATGGAGTGAAATTAGTATTAGAACCAGCGGAGATCGTTGACATTTGGGAGAAAAGATTGAGGACACGCACGGTCAAATAATTTCTTGTACACTAGAAGGATCTACCGCTAGAAGAAGCCACCTGGGAAGGCGAAGAGATTTTGGAACACCCTAGCTTGAAATTGCTTGAGGACAAGCAATTGTTGGGATGGGAGGACTATAATGTCCCCGTCATTAAATGAATAAATAATAATTGTAGTTGGGTCCCAATCGATTTGGTTTATCTCAGGCCCATATTTTATTTTTGGTGTAGGTGTAGGTGTAGATGTTGTCGTCGACTCTATTTGTGCACCCTCAAAAGTTGTCTGACGGGTATTTATGTCCAACGTGTAGGATGAAATTCTCATGATAAGTTTTTGATATTTTCTTATATTTGTGAATTCCTATTGGAATTCTTTTGGCTTCCATTTCGGAGGTGAAAGATCCTCCCTATTTGGTATTCACAGTTTCGTTGGGATTCAACCCTCACCCTATTCTGATTGTGCTTCTATATCGATCTGGCAAATCTGGAGTATTATCATTTATATAAATAAAATTGCCTTGTGAATATATTGCCTTGCATCCTTGTTTTATATCTAAATATATTAATTCGCAATATTCTAATTGCATCACACTCCTACTCCTACTGGCGACCATCATACTCCTACTGGTGACCACCATACTCCTACTGGCGACCACCATATTACACCAAGCATAGGACCTCATACTCCTACTGGCAACCTTAGTCAGCTACCGTACGACCTCCAAACCACTGCGTATGACCTTCCCTGCCGACACCATACGGCCTCCAAAGCATCCTTCATACGATTGACACCGTATGGCCTCCAAAACACTCCGTACAGCCTTCAATTGTTTCGTATGGTCTTCTATCCAACACTACAGTACCTCCCTGCTTCACCATACGGCCTCCTTGCTCTAGTTTTCCCCCTCCGTACGGTCCAAATTTGGCGTGGGTAACTGGAACAGTGTTTTTTTCTTGTGAGCTGGTGGTTGGGAACATTACAATTTTATCATGGTTTTCTCCCACAAGGTTTTCCACGTAAAATAGTGGGTGTGTCTTCTCTTCTTTTGTTAGACATTAATTGTGTGAATGCTTTGTTAATTGCTTTGAGATTAGTAAATTAATAGTTGAGAAAGTTGACCCCCCCCCCACCCCCCCAGTATATGTGTGCATTTTCTTCAATGTTTAGCCTTAAGATTCAAGGATGAAAAACCTTAGGTTTTGGAGACCAAAGGACAAAACTCTTTTGATTTCCTAAGGGAAGTCTCATTCAATATTTGTGTTGAAATGTTTTATTTTATTTTCGAGCAAGCATTTGTATATGGATTAGCAAAATATTGTGATAACATATTTGATTCATATTTATATGTTGTTTATTTGATGATATTTCAATATTCTTGAATATATTTTATTCAATCCCAATATTTTTTCTATTGCTCATGAAATATATTGTTGCATCTTTCAAGATTGTTATATTTGAATAATACATATAAATTGTTATTCGTCCACCATATGCTCTCACCTCATCCTCATGAGATTTTGGTGATTTTAATGTGTTTAATAATAATATTTCCTAATTGTATTCTCTCACCTATCCGTCACAAGACCTTGGTGACCAGAAAGTGGTAAAAAAAATTTATAAAAGAATGTTAAGGTTATTACAATGGTATTAGAGCTTTGATATTACCAACCTAAAAGGTGAACCGAAATATTGATACCACCTAGTGAAAGATAAATAAGATATTTAATAAGAGGATAAAAGAAGTTGCAACAAACCCTTGTTTCAAAACATGAATTAGGCAAAGAGTGTGATGCCCCCCTTTTGAAATAGGATTTAATAATAATATTAAAATATAACAAGAAAATAAATAATATTTAAATTAAAATACAGAAGTGTTAAGTTAAATATAATTAAGTGTAACGAATGATCAAAAGGGGTGAAATGAAAAGATGTGACTCCTTCAAACATGAGATATAAAAGGGAGAAAAGAATTTCATTTGGAAGGGGAGAAGGAGAAAAGAGGAAAGAAGGAAAGTGGGGACTAAGGAAGGAATAATCGAAGAAGGTTGGAATGGAAAGGAATTGATGAAGGAATGTGACTTTTTCGAAGGGCGTAAAGGATGAAGGGTTGTGACTCTCGTGAAAGGTTGTAATAATGAAAGGTTGTGACTCTTCCATTTGTTGTCGGGAAAATGGGTAGTTAGACAGTTAGTCCGTCCGAGGGAGTTACACGGATGCGACAGTTCACCTCGCATCCCCTCGGACATTATATGTATCCATTCTTGTCTTTGAGCAAGACACGACAATGGTGATGTAAAAATACACTGGTACTTGACGATTATTCTATGAATGCAATGCTGTTATGTTCTCTTTACATTTCCTGTTGAATACTTTACTCTTTGTAAAGAGAACATAACAACATTCAACAGGAAATGTAAAGAGAACATAACAGCATTGCATTCGTAGAATAATCATCAAGTACAAGTGTATTTCTACATCACCATTGTCGTGTCTTGCTCAAAGAGAAGAATGCATACATGTAATGTCCGAAGGGATGTGAGGCGAACCGTCGCATCCGTGTAACTCCCTTGCACGGACTAACCGTCTAACTACCCATTTTCCCAACAACACCATCACAAAGATATAAATAGGAGGGAAAGTCATTTGTTGAAGGCATGGAAAAAGGGATCATCACAAGGAAGGTAATCATAGTAAGTTCTGTTCTAAGATATAAGACAGTTCTGATTTGCATAAAGGGAGCATAGGAATTAAGGAAGGATCAATGGAAGGAGGAAGTAACTTCCAAAGGGGCAGAAATGATGGTGGATCGTGACTCTTTTGAAGGATGGTAATTGCGAAAGGGTGGGACCATTGAAAAGGGTGGACATGGTGAAGAGGTGTGACCCTTCCTCTCAAAAGATATAAAGAGGAAAGAAAGATCAATGGGGAGGAATAGAGGTTATAAAATATATTTGATACTCTTCACAAAGGAGAGATGAGACAAGAAATAAATCATTCATAGTGCTGGCAAGCATTGTGTGACAGAAAATTATGCTATAACATATCTATGAGTTTAATACTGATTTACAAAATATTAGATCTGAATTCTATTGGGGATAAGGAAACCTTATAAGGTCTAATATATACATATATCATATATGTCTATCAATGATAGTGAAATCAGAATTATATATCAGTCCTGTTGTGTTATATACATACATAGCTGATTCCTTAATCACTCATTAATACAGTCAAGAAGATAGGTTGGTGTTGTGTAGGGACAGGCAGAGTAAAACTTCACAATGAAGGAGGAAACTCCCAAGATGGGATAAGGACGGGGTCTTCAAGCCTTAAGGGATCCTACTTATAAATTGGTTTCAAGCGCCCTACGACAAGTAAATCCCCTTCGTTCTTAAGCTTATTGATTACAAGAAAAGGAAATAGGGCTTTTGTATTATGAATCAGTGATTGTTTCTTTATATAATCCGATTTGAATGCATAGTGATGTATGTTAATCATTGGGAATTGACATTTTCCTTGTAGGGAATGTTAAAAATTGTAATTTCCAAACACAATCCAAATCCTAGGTGGGAATTTTAGGGTAAATCAAGTAGAGTCCTAGTTGGAACATTACAAAGAAGAAGAAATGGAAAAGGGAAAAGAAAAAAGAAAGAAATTGAAATAAAGAAAAAGGAAGATTTCTTCCATCAAAATCTAATAGAAATACATCAAGGACAGTAAAGAATGGCAGAGTTAATGACACAAATGTTGCGATTTAAAAGAAGTGTTAGAGATCCAAACCATGCAAAAACATTTCACAAAGAGCGGAGTACATCCACAAATAACTAATATGTAGGTAGCTCCATATCAAGTCAACTAAGCCTATATTTTAACTTTTAATACAAGGAAGAAAAGAACCCAAGACTACTCCCATAGAAGAGATTGATAGAATATTTGAGTATCAAGGAAATCTAAAGCATTTATACTGTTGTACTCTTTGTCAACTGCCTAGAGATCCTCAAAAAAAAAAATTATGGTGGAAGGAACCCTAATGACAATAGAAATTATGAGAAGAGAGGGTTGCAACAAATAGTAAGTAAATTTAATGCTCCTACCTTTGACGGGGGTAAGAATATACCTATTTTTCCCTGGTTACAAAAATTGCAAACTTACTTTACTCTCAATCACATAAAGGAATATGACATTCATTTTGTCATGCTATATTTAGATGGTATTGCTTATAATTGGTGGCATCATGGTTTGGTCACAAGACATAGGCTTAAACAAACCTTTGATGAATTTAGTCAAAGGATTCTAGACCACTTTGAGCGAAAACATTAAAATGAGTAATTCAAGGATCTTGAAAGAATTCAATACCAAAACTCAATAGAATCATATATGATTGAGTTTCAACTTGTTGTAGTTATGGTACTAGATGTCTCTAAAAAGAAAATTATTTCTCGTTATCGAAGGTTTGTTTGAACCTATCAAGTGTCTTGTTAAGGCATTTGCATTCCTTCACTGCATGGTGATATCAAGAGAGATTTAACAATTGAGCAACATGTTAAAAAAAATCATCTCGATCTAAGGCACCCACAAAGAAGACTTAACTCACATTCCTAGAAAATCACAATCTACAAAAATAAAAAAGGAAAGTGATTACACCAAAAATAAACTGAAATGTAAGAAGTTGGGTTTTTCCTACAACGAGATATGAGAGCCTAGTCATAGATGTCTTTGTAAGGAAAAATTCCAAAGTTATATCTAATGATGATATAGATTCTGAAGAACCTAACAACCAATCATAGATGAGAATGAAATAGAAAATTTGGAGGATGGAGATTCAAGCAAAAGGAACAACATACTTGAAACTATTTCAAGAGCTTTTCAATATCATCCATTCGAGACTAAAAGGGCATTATTCAAACAACTCACAATGCTAATTGAGAGTGGAGCTACCTAAAACCTCAATAATAAATCCCTAGTGTGGTTAAGAGAGGATTGAAGGCTAAATACTTTGTTGGATTCAATTTCATTGTTGTTCATAGACTCCCTATTTCCATGCACCTAGATAATTTGATACTTCAAGCTATCTATTGGTGATCATGAGGCTGTGATGTATCCTATTTTGTGGGAAACAGGATACAGACATGGCCCTAGGTGTATGACGGTTACGTTTTGTAATGTACCGAACACAAATCGATGGGAAACACAGTTGTTATCCCTGTACGACACTCTCCTCATGAGGTGTACTTAAGGCCTCTGTACACCAACTGGTCTAAAATCCCCCCCATACAACATTTAAACTCCCACCAATACTTCCATACAGCTCCTTGCCCTTCTCCAACGGCACCTCTTGGTACTTTAACTATATGGCCGATAGAGCCTCTCCATACGGAAAATATATTTCCTACTCCATACAACAAATTGTGTCCATACTGCACTCTTATTCCATACCTGTCACGTACACTATCTGGCTCTCACACTTGTATAGTGAGGAGTACCATGTTGTCCTCAATCTTGAATTCACGAAATTGGGGCAACACTACGAAAATTTCGTAGTTTAAACTCTAAGGCGTTTTCTTGGTTGCTTGTTTTGTTTTTGGCTTTGTTTTTACCCTAGGTTTGTTGTATTTTGAATTTTGAGGCTTAATGAAGTTAATGGCGATTTTTTTCAGGTTCAATATAAAGGTGAAAAGAGGCGTCTTGTCGTGATGCCTAGCATATCTGTACATGAACTTAGAACTACGATCTTTGAGCTCTTCAAGTTGAATGGGGATACCCAAGAACTTGAAATAAGATTTACAAATGAAGATGGAGATGTGCTAACCATGTCCAGTGACGAGGATGTGGAACATACATTCAATCAGGGAGTATCCCCTTTACATCTCGAGATTTTGTGGAGCAGAAAAAATATATTTCTTGCACTTCTTTGCATATATGATATATAATATATATATATATATATATAATTATATATATATATATATACACGCATCTAAACGCATCTGCATCCCCTAAAAAAAAATTTCACGCATCAGTGCACCTGAATCTCGCATCTGCACCCGAATCGGTAACTTAGATATAATTTGTAAAAACTAAAATATATTTGATGGAAATCTCAAATTAGTATATGTTCTACAAATTTGGTATATATGTATCTAATTTTAAGAATATTTTAAGAAATTATATATTTTCAAATGTTTGCTAAACGTGTCGAGTTATTGCCGATGTTTTTGCCAAGTCTTTGGCGATTTCGAGTTTTTCAGAATTTTTGGGCTGGCCGAGTTATTGCCGAGTCCAAGTTTTTCAACTATGGTTTGTATTAATGTCTAGCTTTTTGTAGGTGCATATTTACATGGTGTAGGTCATCTATATGCATTCAAAAGTCAAAATGAATTGCATCTGCATTGTAGATATTTGAGTAGACATTCTAGTAATCATTCCAAAGTGTAATGTCCCCGTTTTTCAGGCTCTTGGAATTAGCCTATCTTGTGACCCTCGTAGGCTAATGAAGATGGACAGAGGGTCTCTTTATGTGGGCATCTACTTCAGGATTCAGTATGCTTTGGTTTGGCTTTCATTTGACGTCATTCGGACTTCATTTGCTATAGTTTTGCCACGTTTACTATTTATAGTAAGCCTGATGTTGTTCAAGAAAGACCCTTTCTATTTTTGGAAAGTGCATTTGGTCATATGGGGAAATAATAGGTGTGACTCCTGTTTCAAACGGCATATTAAAAGGATCAGTATTTTGGGAGTTATTATTATTTTGGTGGCCAAATTATTATTAAATCATTAAATGGCTTATTATAAAGTTGTAATTTAACTTTATAATTTCACTTAAGTTGAGGGTTGAGTCATCATGGGAAGGGGCCATTTATTTAATTAATTCATGGAACCCTAAGCCAAGGTATTATTTTAAAGTATTGGAGTAAATGAATTATTAAAAGGAAAAGTATATTTATTTATCCCACATTGGTAAGAATTTTTTTTGAGCTTTCACAAGAAAGACTAAAAGGGACTTGAGAGCTCATTCTAAGATATCCATTGTTCATTTGATGAAAATTTTATGAAGTTTCTTGGCTATGAGAAATGGCTAGGGTTTGAGGACTGATTCCTCATTTTGCAATTTGAATCATCACTGATTGATGATGAATTTTGCCACTGAAATTCTGAATATTTAGTTATGGTTCTGTGAATTCGAATTTAATGCTGAAGTATATCAAATTCAAGAGGATTGGACAATTACTAGATTTAAGAGGTTTAATCCATTTGCTAGTTCGATTTTATTTGTGACAATTAATTATTCGGAAGGCTGTTGTAACTTCCATTGTTGCAAGATACATCTGCAGGCCACGATTTTCATCTAGTGGCTGCAAAGTCATTTTGAGAAGCTGTGATTCTTCTTGGCAGCCTGCGACTTTTACCAGGTTGGCTGTGTTTCATCTTCCACAGCCTGTGTTTCACTCTAAGGAGGTTGCATATAATATACAAGGGGCTGCGTACCAAAGTAAAGAAGCAGCATAATTCATTCTGAGGCTGCGTGGACATCTATAAGAGTCTAGCCGCTCATTTCTTGAGGCTTGCGTAGCATTTGTCAAGGCTGCGCCTATACATGTTGAAGGTAGCTTCATTGCAATTAAGTCTACACCATTTGCCAGGTGCCAGCCATATTTGATTTATTCTGATGTTATATTTGAATAAATATATTTGTTAAATTTGATGAATTTAAACTCGTCTGGAGATAGGAAATTTGATGAATTTTGTAATAATTAAATTCTGGAAAATATTTTATAAAATTCTTATTTGTTCAAATTCCAAACAAGTTGCAAGCAAATTCAAAAATAAAATTACTTTCAGCAAAGACTCAGGCAAGGCTCTTTACAGTGGTATCAGAGCATGTTTCCTGCCATCCTGTGGGGTCTCGATTCATTTATATTCTGAAGTTATTTTAAAAGTGATCAGCGCATCCACTTTCCCTAGCTATGTTTAAATACAAGAGGCCCAGTTCTGGAAGTCGCCGTAACAGTATGGGGAAGAGAGAGGAATTAAATGCCTTAGTGGAAAGTATGGAAAGACTTAGGCTTCATTAGCAGAGATTGGCGGAGAGTTTGTCGGTTCCAGTGACAGTAGACAGGGTAGTGAGGTATATGGTCTCTGCTTTTAGAAGGCCGATGTCGAGATTGCAGGGAAGAAGGCTTGAGTTTTCCCCGACAGGTGCCCATGATGCAGATGTTCCTATATCTAGTACGGCACCTGCTGAACCTATCCACAGTGCTGATGATGGATTTATTTCACAAGAACATGTGAATGTTTCAGTACCATTGGTTGACAGCAGCGCTGAGCATCAACAGGTTAAGGCTCCCAGAGTAGTCGCTGCGGATTGTACAGAGGCAGCTGATGCTGTAGTTATCACTGAGTGTTCATAATCTTCCATGGAGGGAGTTGTTATTGGAGATTTTTATGTCGGCTATAGTAGTGTTGCTCCAGTGCAGGAGGCAGTTGCTTCCTCATATGGGACCAATGCATGTATGGAGTCTCCTAGTGGTGATGTTGGTGATCTGGGTACTACAGCAGAGTCAGTTGATGGCGGTTCATGCTCCAGCATTATTGGTGCACACCCTGACGTTGAGTCATGTGTGCAGAGTTAGGTGTTAGCAGTTGAGATTTCAGTAGGAGATGTGGATGCTGATAGTATAGACACATCTGATGACACTTATGAGGATGTTGTGAGTTGCATTGGGGATGACACCCCTTGTGAGGTGTTGGGTGATGACTGCGAGTGCATGAGCTCTAACAACTCTAAGGTTCATGATAGCAGTCGCAATGTGGGATCAATACAAGAGACAATGGTCTTTCCTTGTGTTGAGGATGTGAGCATGGAACTATCTAGTGATGACACTCATGATGGGAGTGTTGCAGTTGAGCTGGGTGACATAGATTCATGCCACAGTATAGTTGATTCACATGACGACATTGAGTCGTGTATGCAGCCAAAGTTAGTAGAGGAGTCGCGGATAGACGATGTGGACACTAGCATCACAGATATTTCCGATGTTGAGAGTGAGGATGAGTGTTGTAGTGTTTCTGGCTTTCTATATCTAACTTTGGGTGTAGATTCAGCGTTATCATACGACGGTGGTGGGTTCCAGGATTCTTTGTTACAAGGACTCATAGATGAGGATAGGGAAGCGTATGAGTGGCAGAAGTTTGTTACAACCAGGGCTTCCACTTTTAGAGAGGGGGTTACTACTTCGGTGACTCATGAGGATGATTCTTCCTACAGCGAGACGTGTTTGATTTATCAGACCCTAGGGGAGGACTCTGAGTTGTTAGTGAGTGAGGATGGATCCCAGGATTTGGATTGTCAGGTGGTTGCAAAGGACAAGGTAGCTGGAGATTGTGTTGAGTCGGATTCAGCAACAGCGTCCTCGAGGTTAGATAAGGACGAGTCCAATGTCTGTAATCGGTTTGTAGATGTGTACTCGGATGAAAGTACATAGAGATACGGTGATCTTGAGGGGAGTTTGTTGGATGCAACTTCCTCTCATAGTGTGGACAGTGCATTTGAGGTTGTACATAGGAGGCCTGTTGTGCAGAGTCATCATGTGACTAGCCAGTTGTGAGTTGGCGAGAGAGATATTACTTCTACTCTTGAGCATTTGGATGTCGCTAGTCAGCGGTTGGTTGTTTATGATTGGGGTGCTCCTATGACAAATGAGCACAATGGTGGTTACCTTTCCTTGACAGAGATCCATTCCTTGCATGAGGCTATCAAGATTTTGAGATAGGATTATTTCAAGATAGTAGCCGACCGTGATCGCCTTGTTGAGTGGGGGAGTACAACATATGAGGCACTAATGGACAAAGAGGAGGTGAGTGAGCTTACTCAGGAGCTCACAGCGACTTCTGAGGCTTTAGAGGGCACTCAGTGGGCTCTTTAGGAGTCGCAGTTTCAATTAGAGGTGACCGTGGAGTTGGAGCATTTTTTGTCCACACCAGCCCCAAACCCAGTTCGGTTCCACATTGAGGTGGTTGGTGGTGAGTTGGCTTCTACGGTTGGGGATGTGCGACATGATGATGTGGCAGACATATTTGTTCAGGATATGGATGCACTAGGTACGGATGAGGCCGGAGTACCAGTGGAATCAAGCTCTCATGTTGATTTGCTTCCTTTTGCTGGAAGTGAATCTATTTCTTCGTCTCATATAGCTGATAGCATGGAACAGTTGGTAGTGCCACATTTTCAGACAGATCAGTTGTGGGTCACAGGGGAGCAGGTTGATGCTTCCACATATAATTTCTACTACACTGAGTCATTCATGGAGTTTTTACTTGAGAGTGCAGATGTGCAAGAGGATTCATACAGAGTATCTAAGGGTACTCTCATCCCAAGCTCTTGTGCTATTCGGAGGTTGGTAGGGAAGATTGTGGAGACTCTATCTACTATGCTTCCCCACAAGGATTTCGAGGTTGGATTTGCTGAGAGGGTTACTCAAGATCCTAACCAGCCTGCGGTTATGTGGAGTCAGAGATTGGAGCCATCTCATGATTCCCAATTGGGTAATGATGAGCTATTGACGGAGATTGGGGCTTTCTACCGACATTATACGGTAGGGTATGCTCATCATTTTTCTTTTGACCCACAGGTAGAAGATTTGATCTCACACAGGTGTAGACCGGCTCTAGTTTCTTATCATCCATTATGGGATGGATTAGCACCATCTTTTGCAGATGGAATTGGCAGTTGCAAGTTAGACTACTTGCAATATCCACACACCCAGGACAGTTTATCAGAGGTTAGAGTTGGTAACAATGATTCAGACACATCTGGTCATTGTCTTCTTCTCAGTGCAGTTGGGTGTGAGTGTCGGTTAGACAGGGACTCGAGTTTTGACAGATTTGATGTTTCAGATGGGTTGAGTTCTACTGGGTTGCTTTCTGCAACGGCATCTACAGTCGACCTTCAGATGATGTTTTCAGTAATGTCAGTTATTTGGGTGTTGAGGGCGGTTTTTCAGTTGCAGGTGTTTATACTGTTGATGTTGAGATTTTCTTCACAGGATTATGGTGAGGATCAGGACATTACTTATGACCATCCTTGGGATCCAAGTGGTCTGTTATGTTGCTTGTTTATCCTGATTGCTTGAGGACAAGCAATCTTGGTAAGGGAGGACTGTAATGTCCCCGTTTTTCAGGCTCTTGGGATTAGCCTATCTTGTGACCCTCGTAGGCTAATAAGGATGGACAGAGGGTCTCTTTCAGTGGGCATCTACTTCAGGATTCAGTATGCTTTGGTTTGACTTTCATTTGGCGTCATTCGGACTTCATTTGCTATAGTTTTGCCACGTTTACTATTTATAGTAAGCCTAATGTTGTTCGAGAAGGACCCTTTCTATTTTTGGAAAGTGCATTTGGTCACATGAGGGAATAATAGGTGTGACTCCTGTTTCAGACGGCATATTAAAAGGATCAGTATTTTGGGAGTTATTATTATTTTGGTGGCCAAATTATTATTAAATCATTAAATGGCTTATTATAAAGATATAATTTAACTTTATAATTTCACTTAAGTTGAGGGTTGAGTCATCATGGGAAGGGGCCATTTATTTAATTAATTCATGGAAGCCTAAGCCAAGGTATTATTTTAAAGTATTGGAGTAAATGAATTATTAAAAGGAAAAGTATATTTATTTATCCCACATTGGTAAGAATTGTGTTTGAGCTCTCACAAGAAAGAATAAAAGGGACTTGAGAGCTCATTCTAAAATATCCATTGTTCATTTGATGAAAATTTTATGAAGTTTCTTGGCTGCGAGAAATGGCTAGGATTTGAGGACTAATTCCTCATTCTACAATTTGAATCATCATTGGTCGATGATGAATTTTGCCACTGAAATTCTGAATATTTAGTTCCGGTTCTGTGAATTCGAATTTGATGCTGAAGTATATCAAATTCAAGAGGATTGGACAATTACTAGATTTAAGAGGTTTAATCCATTTCCTGGTTCGATTTTATTTGTGACAATTAATTATTCGGAAGGCTGTTGTAACTTCCATTGTTGCAAGATACATCTGCATGCCACAATTTTCATCTACTGGCTGCAAAGTCATTTTGAGAAGCTGTGATTCTTCTTGGCAGCCTGCAACTTTTACCAGGTTGGCTGCATTTCATCTTCCACAGCCTGTGTTTCACTCTAAGGAGGCTGCGTATAGTATACAAGGGGCTGCGTATCAAAGTAAAGAAGCAGCGTAATTCATTCTGAGGCTGCGTTTTTTCTTCCTTGGGCTGCGTGGACATCTATAAGAGTCTAGCCTCTCATTTCTTGAGGCTTGCATAGCATTTGTCAAGGCTACGCCTATACATGTTGAAGGTAGCTTCATTGCAATTAAGTCTACACCATTTGCCATGTGCCAACCATATTTGATTTATTATGATTTTATATTTGAATAAATATATTTGTTAAATTGGATGAATTTAAACTCATCTGGAGATAGGAAATTTGATGGATTTTGTAATAATTAAATTCTGGAAAATATTTTATAAAATTCGTATTTGTTCAAATTCCAAACAAGTTGCAAGCAAATTCAAAAATAAAATTACTTTCAGCAAAGAGTCAGGCAAGGCTCTTTACACAAAGCATGTTTGGTATCATTTCAAGCAAGAACAATCATACTCAAATCTGAAACAGCAAGCACAAAAGTTTCATGACAACTGTTTGACAATATTCCTTGAGGTTCAATTCTGCAACATACAGTTAGTTTTAACATGGCATATTATATGTAAGAACTCCAATAGGTTCTAACTCTGACAAACACTGAATTTCTTTACTTTTCAAAAGTTTGACATTTTGTCAAACACTTTGCATGCAAGCTCTATCCTACTGTCTTTTATTTTCAGATTATTTTTGCTTGCTTAAAATGGTTTCAAATGAAGTATAAATGCTTGCAAATGATTAGTAAGATATCTAGGCAACGAACTAAAATGCAAAATGCAATCCTTTCTATCTTTTTGAATGCATACATATGATTTCTGCATGTAAAATCTGCACCTACAGCCAATGGAAATTTTCACAAACACTTGGCATGCATCTTTTCAATTCCCAAACACAAATATAAGACCAACACATGAGAAATGGATACCTACAGCTCATAGACATTAATGTGAACATTTGGCATGTAACATAGATATGAACATTTCAACAAACACTTGCCATGCCATTTACATTTCATCGTTTATTTATGAACATATTTACAATGTCAGATGCAATGCAAGAAGAAAATAATATTAATAACTATTGTAGAACCTGTAGCAGCAATGTGTAATCTAATTGGAATCAATTAAGATAACGCAGCCTTCTAGAAAAGAGTGTTGCTGCCCCTTCATGAACCATGGCTGCTGTAGCATCATGCTGCTGCTGTATACTAAGCCAAACGCAGGTCCAGGACTGCAATTTGGTATTATTTTTTGCCACTGAAAACTCAGAAACAAATCTGAAAGTAAACTCTGGAATCTAAACCCAAACCCTTCACTGTTTAAGCACAATTATGGTCTCTGAATAAGACCATCACAAGCACAATTCGCTAGATAGTTTCACCAGTTCAAAGTGCATGAAAATCTGAAAGAATTCTCAATTCTTCAGACCATTAAAATCTGAAAACCCTTGGCTCTCAAACAACAACATAAGTTTCCAAAATCAAATGCACAAGAATGCTTTTTGTTTTCTCTATAATATTTCCCCATGAAACTTCATTAGCAAGGCTCTTTAATGATTTTGATATTTGCTTTTGTAATAATGAGTTTTGACTTTATAAAATATTATTAATAAAGCATACTTTTAATCAATGAGTATTAATTACTCATTATCCTCAACATGACCCCCACTTTATTATAAAGTCAATTTATAACTTTATAATATAGCAAATAATTAAACATCATTAAAGGCCATTACAATATAAATATCTCATTAAATACTCATTATTTTGAAAAGTCATCTGAACCAAGGAGTCAACCACTGCATCCTTTGTTTGTATGATTGCCTTACTAAAAATAGAAAGGGCCCATCTCTATCAAATACCTTAGACTTATTATGAATAGTAAGTATATAAAACTGAGCCCAAACAAAGTCCAATCTGAGTCAAACGAAGACCAAACTAAAACATACTGAATTCCGGAGGAGACAAGAACCTCCATTAACCAAGCCTTTGCCTCAGAAATCCCTCCATCCACAATAATTAGCCTACGAGGGACACAATAATAGGCTAACAACTCGTCCTCTAACTCTGGCTAAAAGGGGGACATCATATTATAGTGATGAAGTTAGACTTGTTGGGGTTCTTACATTCACCAATTTGACAAGAAAACTAGGGTGAGGAATTACTCTCACCATAACATTGATTGCCAGACTATGGAGGATCTTGCACCTTCAGAACAACACACAGATGTCAATTCCAACTAGAATCGCAAATACACAATAAAAGATAACTCCATGATGATCACCTACAATGCCAACCACTACCTTATAAAGGACTCCAAGAAGTAGCCAGAAGGTTACAATAGGCCAAGATAACTTATTACTTATTATTTTATTACTTTTATTTTATAATTGAATTATATGTTACCGAGTTCGGTTGTTTTATGGTTGGACCAGGGTTGGTTTCGAACCGGTTCCTAGTCCTGGTCCAGTTCGCCTATGGGTTTGGCCAAGGTTTGAACCCAAGCAGGCTGGTTCGTCCAAGCCGAACCGAGGTCGAACTAGGGCAAACTTAGGCAGACCAAGTGCGAACCAAGAACATTTCCACTAATAAATATTCGATAATTTAGTGCGGGAAACAATTATTATAGAATTTGAATAAGAACATTAACATGACAAAACAAAATTTGCTTAAGTTCAGATAATTATTGCATCAAATTAAACTAGCCTTGAAGATTTCTTCCCATGAAAATTTTATATCTAATTGCAAGGGACGTTTGGGTAGCATGTTATTTGGCAAAGCCTATGAATTCATCTATGGGTAAGCACTATATTTTTACTGATATTCAAAATATTTCGAATAAGCAGTGTGGTTTTAGTGAATTACCTCCAAGGTTACTATCAAATAGAGTTTTAAAACACATCATTGTTCTAATTCTTTCATGACCATGCCATACCACCATATAAGAATTACAAAGAAGAGATAGAAAAGGCCATAAAGGAATAAATGGAGATAGTTCATATCAAGCCTAGTTGTAGCCCTTTTGCATTGTTTGTGAAGAGAAAAATGTAACAATAAGGATGTATATAGACTACAAAGAATTGAACAAGAATGTGATTAAGAACAAGTATCTAATTCCTAGAATGAATGATTTTATCGATGAGTTGCCTAGAGTGGTTTACTTTTCAAAGATTGATCTATGACTGAGAACTGCCAAATCTGTGAATAAGATGCAGAAGTGCGTAAGATAAAATTCAAATATCAT
The DNA here is from genome assembly GCA_027943335.1 of Chamaecyparis obtusa. Classification (NCBI taxonomy): domain Eukaryota; kingdom Viridiplantae; phylum Streptophyta; class Pinopsida; order Cupressales; family Cupressaceae; genus Chamaecyparis; species Chamaecyparis obtusa. Next base: position 1,715,286 of record BSBK01000011.1, on the reverse strand, counting down.
TTTGGGTACTTTTAATTTTTGGTCATATTTTTTATCTTGACAAATACTCCAATCGCTTTCAAGTAATGTATGAAATAGGTATTCACATTCAACAAAGAAATTTTAATTTTGTTTTCTCTAATGACATTGACCTACAACAAAACTTGGAAAGAACGCTTGGAGCACTTAAATACAATCCTTAGAATATTAAAGCAACAGGATCTTATCAAAAAAGAATCGGATTTGGGATATTAGATATTGTTTGTGAGCTAAATCAATAGTCCTCAAAGTCTCTCGATGGATCACCAAAATATCCAATCCATCTTCAATAGGCTAGCTCCTACCACATTAGCACAAATGAGAGGGTCTTTTGGCCTTTGTAGTTACTATATGAGATTTGTCAAGGGCTTTTATCTGGCACCACCCCTAATTAATATAACTAGAAAATGACTTTCCCATGGAATGGCACTCCTCAAGAATCAAAGAGGTAATGAGTTTGTTCCCTATACTTGCTGTTTTAGATTTCTCACAATTATTTTTTATTAAATGTGATTTTTCAAAAGAAGGAATTGGAGCAATATAAGTGTAGACCATGCACCTCATAGAATTTGAAAAAAAAATGAAAGAGTCACAAAAAGGATTCTCCATTTATGACAAAAAGATGCTTGCTATCATGTGTGTTTTGGCCAAGTTCCAATAATACTTAGTTTGGGGAGGGCTTGTGGTGAAAATAGATCATACCAATTTGAAGTTCTTCCTTGGCCAACGCAACTTGAATGATTGAAAAAAAAACTTGACAAGCTCCAAGCCTATGATTTTGATCTAAAAATATATAAAATAGAAAAAAAAAGAATACATAGTTGTTGATGCTCCTACTAGGATGCTTGCTTTCCACTACACTTATTTTATTTCTTTCGATTGGAAGGTTTCAATTATGGAAAAATATATTAAAAATATATTTTCTACTAACCTTTTGAATGAGGGTGCAAGCATTGATAAATTGTAGTGGCATATGGCCTTGCGAACTATATGGGAAAAAAATCTTGGTCCCTAAGATTTTGACAACACTACATTATGCTTCCCTAGCTAAGCACCCAAGATTCAACAAGACATATAAAAATATATGAAAAAGACTTTCATGGAAGGTTTTTAAGGAGGACATCCTACACCACATTAGGGAGAGCACCACTTTCCAATAAAATAAAGTAGATTGTACCTTTCCTACAAGTTCTCTACAGCCATTTCCTAACCGTATTGAAAAATACGAAAGTACATCTATGGATTTCATCATAGGTCTTCCCAAGATAAATTGTAAAGATTGCATTTATATTGTAAATGATAGACTAAGCATACACACTTCTTTTAATTCTTTATATAATTCAATGCACATTAAGCGACATTTATTTCTTAGAGGGGAGTTTAGGTTACTAGTTTGCCTAAAAATTTGTCAATGATAGAGATAATAGATTTCTCAACTCTTTCTAGCAATATTTGTTTCATTTGACTTGTATGATACTTATTCGTAGTACTATTTATCAACATCAAATAGATGAGTACACACAAATAATAAGTGGATTGAATGGTATTTAAAAAACTGTCCTTAATCGAAAAGCAATATGGTCAAGTGGTTGTACCTTGGAGAATACTACTACAACTACCCATCATATTTCCATTGGCTATCTTCATTTAGGATCTTGTATGCTTATGATGCACTAACCTTCATTGATTTAGCGTTTATATATATTTGAGCATCAATAGCTAAAAACTTGGGGAATCATAACTAGATCATTCTAAGGTCACTCAAAGATCATCTCCAACAAACCTAGAATTAACAAAAGTTTTATTTGATCAACACCGTGCTAGGAGATCTCTCAATGTTAGACATATGAAATCCATAGCTACAAAGCCTCCTAAGCAAACTTCCATTAAGCAAAATCAGTTTACAAAGCCCAAGTCTTATTTCTATGGGCCTTAGAAGACTTGAGGAGCATTGGCGAAGTTTCTTATGCATTGGAATTGTCGGTAAATAGCCAAATTCACAATGTTTTTTATGTGTCTTGCATCAAAAGGGAACTTGGACAATGTAATACAACATTAGTAGAGTTTATACATTCTGGTTCCAAAAGCCATCATTGATACACAAGAGAAGAACCTAAGGAATAGAACAATCTCAAGATACTTGGTTCATTGGAGGAACCCACCTAAAAAAGACACTACTTAGGAGGGACTAGGGATTCTTGAGCACCCAACTTTATGTTGCTTGTAGGCAAGCATTTTCAAGAATGGTGGACTTGCAACGTCCCTTTTTAATTAGTTATCTTATATAAGCCCTACCTATATTTTCTTAATAGAGATATAAAAATATTTTAAAAAGGTGCCATGGTTTGACCAAATCAAATGAAATAATAATTAAAAATATGGTGGTGGGGTTTCATAAAATTAAAAAGGGTTGTCGTAATATTAGACATTTGGCAACTTCTTCACGAAATGATAAGGAATTATTGTTCAGTATTCATAACAAAGTGGAGGCTATTTTTATTACGAGAGTAATTGGTAAAAATTGAATGAATGATCAAGCAATCATTTATAGATTACAAAGAGACGATGTTTCTATTATGAAATAGCAGTAGAATTAGAAAGTTTCTAATATATACAAAATCTACAATATTTACCATTAAATAAGAAATAATAAAGATATTAAGAAGATATTATTCTAATACCCTCCCTTAATGGTCAATCTATCAACTACACCAAGTTGCCCCTTAAATTTTACAAACTTGTCCAGACTTAGAGACTTGGTGAGAATATTAGAACTGTCTAATCCGTAGTTGGAACATACAACAATTGAACTAATCCATCTTCAACTAGCTGCCAGATGAAATGACAATGAAGGTCAACATGCTTAGTTCTCTCATCGAAGACCGGATTCTTGGCCAATTTGAGCACCTCTTGATTGTCACAATAAAGGGGAGTAGATCTTCTTGAGACATTTGCATGTTTGAAAGTATCATTCGAAGCCAAACTGTCTCACAAGTTGCCTTACATGTTCCTCGACAGGTGAATCGATGTTGTATTAAACAAAAAGATCCTTATATATATTTATAATGACGATGTTTCTAAAAGAAACAATCATGAACTAAAGACAAAAAATAGAAACTACCTAATAAACTAAAGATTAATTAAGATAACCATTAAAGAAATATTACAATATTCTAATACCCTCCCTCAATGGTCATCGTCTAACTACCTTATAGAAGAGTGTACATGTTTTGTGGTCATAAATTCTTCAAAACATTCTACTACTACTGAGACCCTCCCTAGATCTGCAGAATGTCAATGACCAAGAGTAGCCAAAATCTGTCTAGAAAAATTAGAGAAGGCTGCCCCCTTCTTCAGAATACTCTGCAACAAGAGACAAGAGCCTACCATTGACTCTTCCACTAAGATGAGTCTGCCACTAACCCTCCCAAGATCTACAAACCTTATGACCAAAAATCGTCACAAAACATCCAACATGATGTTGACTAACAGAGTTGTCCCCTTGTAGCCAGGGACACACCAAGAACAACTGTCATGATTTTGAGGAAAAAACGGCGAACCCTCCATTTTTTTGAAGAAGAGCACTGTTAGTAAACAGATTTGTCCTTCGAAAAGAAATACAAATAATGACTCAAGATGCCCGAATGAAGGCACAAATGCTACCAACAATTGGATGAGTTATCATCGGATTGATAACTCTCCTTTGAATTGTGAGGTACAACTCCCTTTAATAAAGATTCACAATGAATAAAATAGTTGGTTATGTCTTGTACCAGAAGACAAAAAGGCTTTCTAATATTCACCCATCAGTATGGGGTGAATGCGATTATAAGATTTACAAACTGAATAAGGAGAGAAAGACCAACAAATAACCACAGGACCATTTATTAAACCTTTCACATAACAGAGAAAATGAAAAGAATTAAATATCTTATTCTTTAAAGCATGAGTATGTGAACCAACTGATTTACAGACGTATACGTATTGACACAATAAAACAAAACTGCATTTAAAATAGGAAGAAATGGCCACGTGACCAATTTCAACCCGAGAAATAAATATTCAAACCTCAAGATTTGATATATATTGATTCCTCTTTATTTCAAACACCCAAAAATAACCTTAAGATCATTTCATCTTTGCTCTTACAATCAATATGAAGGCACACATTGATTCTTGGAAGTTGTTGAGTTTTTTACTTGAATTCGTGTGTTGAACTGGAATTATGAACTTGCAATTTGAACCCATGGGAGATGGAAAATTGAACTTTGAACCTTGAACTTGAGGTTCAAGTTCAACAACTCCTCTTGCAATGCTGCCCTTTTACAAAGTATAACTTCACAAAAGCATGATCAACAAAACCAGTATAAGGCATGAGAAAATTGAGGGAAATTCTTCATGAGACTTGATTTTAAAAGTTTTGAAGTTGGGTGTCAGAGGCAAGCCAACAACTGGCTCTAACTAGGGATATGGACCATGAGGGACATGAAGAATTCAGAAATCTCTAGTTTGAGACCAGTGCTTAGCCATTGGGGAAACAGAGTCAAAGCAGCACAGGCAATTAGGAGGGGCTTTGCAAATGACCAGTTTTGAGGACAACACCAAAACAACTAGGCTAAGAAAATAACTAAACTACCAACAAGCCACAAACCAGCAGAACTAAAACTATGCACAGCCAAAACTAACAGGGACAAACTTATTTACAAGTATGCACATTGGCAGGAAACTCCTACCACAAGAGCTAGAAGCAAAGAGTACTTACACAAAGCCGTTTACAAGCTGAGAAAAATAGGATCCCTTTCTGAACAGTGAGTTGCATGTGAATGAGATAGACTGATATAACTTGCATGTAGCGAACTCCTCACTGCTGCAAACCAAACTGAATGTGTGCAAGAATCTTATAAACCAAACATCATGCCCGAAGAGCCATGATTCATCATAGAATTCAAATTTTTCTTGAGTATTCAACATGAAATTCTGAAGACCATTTTCAATTGGTGACTAAAAAAAATTAGGCTCAGACATTCTTAAAGAGAAGATCATGCCATTCACACGATCAACATTCATAGGACCCCAATCTTTGAAAGAATTTTTAGCAGTTAAAACATTTTCAAAGCAAGAAAAGACTTCATCCAGCATAGGGTTAGTATTCACAGGAATATCTTCATTGTGTTTTTTTGTAACTAAATCTGAATACACCTTAACCAAGGTCAATGCATCTGGCAAACCCATACCTGAATTTTTATCTTCGGGATCTTCTTGCTTGATTGCTGATAAGAATCTGTCAATAATCTCTACCTCATGCCAAGAATCACCACCCGGGTAGGCCAATGATCTCTGGGACTGCGATACTTCAACAATCTCCTCATCATTAAGTGCTACATACATTTCAGATTTTTCTTTTCCATTAAGATCTGCTGAGTCTAAAGAACTTTCAGCAGGGCACATGTTGGCTTCACTTCTAATCCAAGGCTAATAAAAATAAAACCTAGCTCTAGCACAAGAATGGACTATATTGTTCATAGGATCAGTACACATAAGAATACTATTTTTAGAAGAATTTCCAATATTCAAAATTTCCTCATAACATAGATTAACTTCATGTAGCATTGGGTTAGCATATACTGGAAAAACTTCATCATGGTCTATTGGGACCAAGTCTGAAAACTCTTTATCCAAGACCAAAGCTTGGGATAGATCGATACTTGAATCATCTGTGGAAGAGCATCCTTGTTTAACAAGCACTAAAGATTGATCCATCTCATTAAACACTTCTTGGGGCTGCAACACTTCTTGTTGGGTGGATAACATGAGTCTCCCTGTGGTCTCCTCTCCACAAGAGGTATCCTTCAAGCCATTTACAAATTTATAGGGTTGTGATACTTCAACTGGATCGTCAACATGCCCTTTATTTGCTCAAGAAACTTCCTTCCCAAGTAGATTTTCAGAGTTACCAAGCTGCTCTCCCAAGCATGATTCCACTTCACTTCTATCACAAGCTTTGGTAGAAGGGCATGGAATAACTTCATCTCGGAAATTAGAAGGTTCTACAATAGGGTCATTACATTCTTTAAGGAAATAAGAATCTTCAGCTTTTGGTATGGAGGTAAAAACCATGCATTCGGGAAACATAGAAGTCTAAAATTCTTTATTTCCTAATCTTGCTGCAGCAATATGACTCTGCAAACCTTCGAAACTAAAGCTCTGAAATTCTGAAAGGAAGGAAAAATCAAATGATTCATTTGCATCTAAACTCACCAAACTTCCAATATTTGGATTGTCTTTTCCTGCACTTGCTTGCATCTCATGAGGCTGAAAGGTTTCATGATGTACATCTTGTTCGCTCAAAACTGAATAGTTACAAGAAATGTAATTGGATGAGATTACCGGGGATTCTTCTTCATCGACCTCCAACTCTTTTTCAAGCTGATGCACTTTTCTTTTGTGCTCTTGCAAATCTTTTAGCCTATGAAATCTGACACACAGGCTCCTCCATAGCAAGGCAGAAGTGTGGTCATCTTCAATGCTCAGGTTGGTTTTCACAGCATGCAAAATGCTTTCTTTGTAGTGGTCCCAGAAATCATGCAACACCTTGTCATTCATCTGGATGATCTCAAGAATGGTAGGGTTGGGTCTCATCCTTCTTGAGACCTTTCTATTTGGCATGGTCATTTCACAAAGTCGCCAATCTCCTACACATAGAGATAATTTAATAAAACAGAGGAAAGAAAGCACTGATCTTTCGTTTCCGTTTCTCCAATAGAGTCGCCAAAAATCTGTTAGTAAACAGATTTGTCCTTTGAAAATAAATACAAATAATGACTCAAGATGCCCGAATGAAGGCACAAATGCTACCAATAGTTGGATGAGTTATCATCGAATTGATAACACTCATCTAAATTGTGAGGTACAACTCCCTTTTAGAAAGATTTACAATGAATAAAATAGTTGGTTGTTTTTTACCAGAAGACAAAAAGGCTTTCTAACATTCACCCATCACTATGGAGTGAATGCGATTATAAGATTTACAAACTGAATAAGGAGAGAAAGACCAACAAATAGCCACGGGACCATTTATTAAACCTTTCACATAACAGATAAAGTGAAAAGAATTAAATATCTTATTCTGCAAAGCATGAGTATGTGAACCGACTGATTTACAGATGTATACATATTGACATGATAAAATAGAACTGCATTTAAAATAGGAAAAAGTGGCCACATGACCAATTTCAATCCGAGAAAAATATTCAAACCTCAGGATTTGATATATGTTGATTCCTCTTTATTTCAAACACATAACAAAATAACCTTAAGATCATTTTATCTCTGCTCTTACAATCAACATGCAGAAAACATAAAACAAAATAAATTATTTCCCCTGTTACAATCAATATGCAAAAAAGTGATCTCCTTCCCCTGTAGCCTCCAGACTGCCTAGAACAGAAGAACCCTTTATTTGAGTATCTGTTCTCCTTTTATCTTCTCTTGCCTCCCAATGACAGTTATCAATTTTTAATGACTCCTTTTAAAAAGTTTATTTTTCATAAATAATCTCCCTTAAAGTTTTGAGTTTGCCATTCATAACCGATTCTTGAAAATGATTGTAATTAATCATTTCACTTTATCTTTTATTTTCAAATCGGTAACCTTCTTTCTTAGCCCTCTTATCCTTATAAATATTGGAATCAGTAATCAAGTCAAATAATTGGTATTTAAAATGATGACTCATGTTATCAAGGAATCTTCTAGTCATGACATTTGGCATTAACAGCAGCTGAGTCATAGGTGAGGTGGTATCAGAAAGTTTAAAAATAAAATCTTTAGTAAGAAAATAGCTGCTAGGTGTCATTTTTGGAAGATTGCCAGATGTCTTAGTTAGGATGGGCTGATGTACCTGTTCATTACATGAGTTTGTTAACCATATGGAACCAATTAGTGATTGTAGATATTGAGTGCTCATCCAATATATACAAATAATATACTTCAACTGTTAACCCCACTGAAATCAGTATTTTTCCTGACAGCAAAATTGGGTCTCCATGCGGGGGACATAACTTTTCACTCCACCATTGGATCGACCTAATTTTTGGATATGTTGGCCGAAACCTAGCTTTCTACATTCTGACTGAAGCGATTTCAAAAATATTATCTGAGTCAAAAGATATGGGATACTGTGTGAGGGTTTATATGACTGTCATAAAATCAAACTTGCCAAAATATTGTTCTCAATGACTTTCACATCTTCTGCTCTCAAATACACTACACCATAACTTTTCTATTTGTTTGATTTTAGAAGAAATTCAAAGAGTGGCTTTAAATTATTTGAGTTAGAACCACAAATTTCTTCATAAAGCAAAAGATCACAACCTTGTTGTGTACTCACTTCTGCAATGATACTATTTTCTGCATTCTTGATTAAGTCATAAACTACCTCAAATGAAACTTTGCGGAACCATTACCCAAATGAGCTTGTTCTCCTTAATACGCTCTATAGTAGAAATTGTGAATCTGATATAAACTTAATAATAATTCCCCTTTCATTGATAAGGTATAGAGTAGATCGTTCAAATCCAGTTGGGAAGGCACACATTGATTCTTGGAACTTGTTGAGTTTTTGACCTAAACTCGTGTGTTGAACTGGAATTATGTACTTGCAATTTGAACCCATGGGAGATGGAAAATTGAACTTTGAACCTTGAACTTGAGGTTCAAGGTTCAAGTTCAACAACTCCTCTTGCAATGTTGCCCTTTTACAAAGTATAACTTCACAAAAGCATGATCAACAAAATCAGTATAAGGCATGAGAAAATTGAGGGACATTCTTCTTGAGACTTGATTTTAAAAGTTTTGAAGTTGGGTGCCAAAGGTAAGCCAACAAGCATGATGCCCCAAAATAGACTGTAAAATGTCAAGAATTTTTAAGAAAAAATCACTAGACCCAAGGATTACAAATCACTGTTTTTTGGAAAAAATGACAAAAACCCACAAAGGAATCCCACACACCTTTGCAAATTACAGAATCCAAAATTGATTTTTGAGGATAAAATTGAATAACCAAATAGCTGACACAAAAACTGAGACATGGATCAACATACAAAACATCATTTTTAAGGAAAAATAATAAAACCTTTCTAGAAACTAGAGAGCCCTCCCTGATAGGAGCAAACCCTCAATTTTGAGGAAAAAATTATAAACCCAAAATAAAAAATTTCAAGGGACAAGATTATTAAAAACCACCAAAAAAATTTTAAAGGAAAAGAAAATTATGAAAACCCATCAGAATTTTTTTAAGGGAAAAAATTATGAAAACCCATCAAAGAAGTCTTCATGCAGCAAAACACAAGACTTTGCATGGTAGACAACATATGCAAGCAACATGCAACTCACAAAAAGCACATGCAAGCATGCAAGTACAAAGAGTTTTGCTCAAACCAGAAAATTGTGCAATCAAAACCCTCAACTAGGCTCACGATTTTTCAGTAAAAATCTTTGAAGACGAACCACAAAATTTTCATAAAAAACCTCCAATGATTTTTATTTTAGAATATCGAAAAGCAAATTTTTAGAAAAAAATTCCACATCAGAAGAGGCTCAAATTTGTCTTAAAAAATTTGCCAAATTTTATGAAATCCCATCAACCCACTCTAATACCATGTTATAAGAGTAATTGGTAAAAATTGAATGAATGATCAAGCGATCATTTATAGATTACAAAGAGACGATGTTTTTATCATGAAACAATCATAGAATTAGAAAGTTTCTAATATATACAAAATCTACAATATTGACCATTAAATAAGAAATAGTAAAGATATTAAGAAGATATTATTCTAATAATTTTGGGTAGATAGTTTCATTAATACTTTGGTTGTTATCTTTGAAAAGGAAATTGGTGTGTTGAAAATGGGTTCTTTGCTAGTGATATATGTTGAGATGTTTGATTGTCATTAAGGAATCTACTAGTTTATTTAGTCTTTTATGTCATAGTTTGAGCCTAGTGGTCAACTCTAGTATTTGAGGACCAAAACTATTGGTTTTCAGAGATCAAAGGAAGAAACCTTATGATTTCCTGAGGGAAATCTCATTTAAAAGTTATTTTCTAGAAATAATGTATATGAGATAGGGAAAAAAATATAGGAGATTTGGTTCATATTGATATGTGTGTTTATTCGATGTTATTCTAACATATTTGAATATATTTATTCAGCTCCAACATGTTTGTTTTGCTCATGGATTCTATTGTGACATCTTTCAAGGTTGTTATTTATCTAACTAATATATATTAATTATTACTCATCCACAAGATTCTCTCACCTCACCCTCATGAGATCTTTTGATTAGTGAGGGAAATATTTTTTATAAAAAAATGTTGAGGTTATTTTAACATGCATTCCAACTCATTGCCTCTTTTGCATGAACAAAATTACTATAAGCGGCAATAGAGTTGTGGGATATATAAATTTAAATCATATTGACTTGGATGCTTCTTATTTCCAACATGCTTTATTTGTGGAGTCAAATGTCAACATACTTTTACTGCAAGTGCCAAGAGTGCTACATGTCATTCTTCTAATCTTGCTACGTTATCTAATGTCAAGGAGGATGACAATATTTTCAAAGACCCATATGACATTGATTGCTGAGTTTTCATTTAATATTGAAAATATTTATTATAACATTTGAGTTTGGCAAATTGACATTGAAGCAATACTTTTTATCTTTATGGTGATTTTATTTATAATATGATATTATGTGGTATTATAAACTAGTCCATGTTCTTAGGCTGTAAATACGTATTTATTTGTGATTTTTTAAAATTTTTTGTATGAACAAACCCAAATCCAAAAAAAATTACTACATCTAGATACCAAACTCAAACCAGCAACTTAAGAGAATTTTATATCATTACGCATATGCATGCATGTCCATATATATGTTTGCCTCAAAATAATATATGTAGATGATATTTTTACATACACATACTATGCACATGTATTATATATGTATAAAGAATACAATACAAATTGACATAATAACAAAGACATGATTGACAATAGAAGTCATATATTTGAATTTGAAACAATTTATTAATATAATACAAAATATCTTCATAATTCAAATTAATAAGTAATTAGTAACTATATTGCAATGTTGAATAAATGTTATAGATATACAAATTATTTGGTAGACTTTAACTTATCTTTCCATATTTAATTAGAATATTTGATTTAAAAATATAAAACTGTCCTTCCAAAAACAACGGTTCAAAGTGTTTTGAATTCACTCATCAAACAAGAGAGGATAGAAACAGTCAATTTCAAAGGTTTGTTTGTTGTTTTCAATTTTATTCCAACAATACATCTTGTTTTGATTAAACTATTTTCAAACAAGATAATAGTTTATCTCTTTAAAATTTGAAGATGTACTCTCTATTATATGTTCATATGTAATTCTACATTTTAATATTTAAATTTATAACCTATTCATTTTTCATGAGATCAATCTTATATATGGTTCTCTAATCTATAACCTTTTCATTTATTCTCAGATTAATCATAGATCTCTGATTCTCTAAGCCAATTTTGCATTTATATTTTAAACTTATTTTGTAAAAATACACTTCTCTTCAAAAACTTAAAAAGTTAGACTTCACTGAAAAAAATGGGTCATGCATCTCTTAAATTTTTTCTACTTGAGTGAAATTGAAAACTTCAGCTAACCCATAAAAAAATATATAATAATTTTAAAAGTTAATATCATGAAGCATATTATATATAATCTTCCAAACAAAGAGATTACCATTCATGATGTCATGGTGAATCCATTTAAGCACCAATTCCTCAAATATTCTTGTCTCATTGTTGATCATAAAACTCTAGGACTACAAGTCATCTCTTTAGAATTTGAAGATATTACTTCTCATTATAGATTTACACAACTCTTTCTCTCATAATTCAAACATATAATCTCTTCATATTCATGATGTCAGTGAAAGTTCATTTGAACACCAATTCCTCAAATATGTATGTCATATTGGTGATCAAAAAACCAGAACTACAAGTTATCTCTTTATAATTTGAAGATATACTCTTCATTATAGTTTACACAACTCTACCTATCAGAATTCAAACAAATAACCTCTTCATATTTGTGATGACACGGATAGTTCTTTTGAGCACTAATTCCTCTAATATTTCCATCACATTGTTGATCCAAAAACTAGGACTACAAATTATCTCTTTATAATTTGAAGATATACTCTCTATTGTAGGTTTACACAACCCTTTCCTCCCAAAATTCAAACATGTCACCTCTTTCTATTAATGATGTCATGGGGAGTCCATTTGAACACCAATTCCTTAACTATTTATGTCATATTGTTGATCAGAAAACTAGGACTAGAAGTTATCTCTATAGAGTTTGAAGATATACTCTCCATTATGGATTTACAAAACTCTTTCTCAGAATTCAAACATATAACCTCTTCATATTCATGATGTCGTAGAGAGTCCATTTGAGCATGAATTCCTCAAATGTTTACATCACATTGTAAGTCAGAAAACTAGGACTGCAAGTTATCTCTTTATAATTTGATTGTCCATTATAGGCTTACACAACTCTACCTCTCAGAATTCAAACATTGATATGAAAACTCCTAAGATATACTATTCATTATAGATTTCCACAATTTTACCTCTCAGAATTCAAACATATAACCTCTTTATATTCATGATGTCATAAAGAATCCATTTTAAAACCAATTCCTCAAACGTTATTTCAAAAATTTCTAATAACCTACTATTATATACGAAAATATACTCTCCATTATAAATTCACACAACTCTATCTTTCAGAATTCAAACATGTACCTCTTCATTTACCATCAGACCAATCAGTTATGTCTCTAGCTTTGTAGACTAACTTTCTATATACATATTAAACTTCAACATAAGAAAATCAAAAAAAGACTTAAAGAAGTCAGATTTCTCTTTTCAATTGAAACCTAAAAACAGCCATTCATCCCCACAAGTTTTTCTACTCAAAGAAAACCTAACTAATGGCAACAAATTGGAGCTGCATCTAACCCATTCTCAAAAAGAAAACATGCAGTTTTAAACATAAAATCATAAAGCCTATATTTATCTGACCTTCTGGGCATAGAGATTTTCATTCATGATGTCTTTCAGTGTCCATTTGAGCACAATCTCCTCGAGCATTTCTGCCACATTGTTGTTCCGGGAACCCCTTCTCCCACTGCACTGCCCTGTAGATTTCTTGGCTGCTCCCCTCGTACTACACATATCTGCAAATTCGAACTTCAAGCTCAAATAAGTTTATACAGTAGTGATTAGATAGTTGTAATCCGCCCTTCATAGATTATAAAGGAGACATCAATCTTGACGAAGAGAATGTTTTGGGTTAGTCTTCCTCGCTAAGCAAAAGAAAAATATCCTGATGGAAAGAAAAGTAAATGTTGATGTGACTGATTTGGATGGGTTATGATTCCGAATGAATGAAAAAAAAAAATCAAAGTTATTTTAATTATGCTTATCAGATTAATATAGTTAAATCGAATATAAAAAGAATTTGAAAATGTCCTGTGATTACAACTCTTCGTCCATTTTTTAACTTTATGAGACATTCTTTTTGGGTTTTCGTATTTTTGAGTTTTTATATTTTTTTCATATTTCCATCAATGTATGTTTTCCTATACATACAATACTTTTTAAGATATGCAATTCGAATAAAAAAACTTAAGCTTGATTATATTGTCATAAAGCTTTATAACCAGAGTATATCCACAGACCACAGGAGAAAAACAAGTGCAAGTTGCAATTTATTATAAGAATGATCACTTTTTTTCCAAAAATCTTATAGCCTATTTACATACATACATACATTGATCTATTACCATTACTATCAATTGTATGTTACTTAAACCGTTAAAAAAATTATAAAATGGATAATACCTTTTATCATTAAGATTTTTTATATTAAAAAATATCATTTCTAGAAAGCTGTTTATTCTCATGCTGCTTTAATGGCGGCAAAGTTAAAAAGATGCACAGTACCTTACCCATACATTCTAGTTTTATGGTTTCGTAAAGTTTTTCAGAGACAGATTTCACACGTACGATTTTCTCCACCATTCTCGAATTATTTTTCAGAATTTACCTCGTACATAGTTCCAAAGTATCTTATGAAAATCAATTAATGTCAGAGAATTCAATTTAAGGGACACAATATTAATGGTAGAGACGTGCATTGCATTTGTACAGCAGAGAATTTACTTTAATGAAATCCTTTCGGACTGCACAATAGAGAATTTACTTTAATGAAGTCGATGGCCACAATATTATATTAATGGTGGAGAATAGTTGATTCCAACTGTACATCATATTGATTATGGAAAAAGTTTTAGAAGTAGGTAATTATTGAGAGTATTTTTATTAAGATTTTTTATAGAAGATTTCATATTTAAAAGTATTTTTTAAATTTTTGGAAGGTTTTTACAGATGTTTTTGTTTTATTAAAATTATTTTTAGATGTAAAAATTAGGGGAAGGGTACATCCTAACTTTGTGCTTATGTAGAGTTTAATTTATGTGTTAAATTTTGACATTTTTTTTATTGTCTTTATTATGCAAGTTGAGACCTTAAAAAATATTTCTTAGCTTCTAGTATTAATGAAACTCCATTTAAAGATTGTTGAGCATCGAAGGATCAAAAAGTGATCTTTTTCAAAGTGTCTCCTGAAACATGTCACATTTTGTACCATTAAGACTTCATAACTTTTTGTTGAAATTTGTTACATTGTTTAAGTATATGATATACGAACATTGTTATAAATATTTTGGGCTTGAAGAAATCTAACAGTGATTGTATGTTGTGAATCTTGTTGTCTTCAAGTATTTTGTTTGTATTGTATTGGGTTTCAATTTCTTCTTTTTCGTTGGAGTGTTGAAATCAATGTAAACTGAAAGACGTTAAAAGAAACATAATGTAAAGTACAACAAAAAACATTTAGAATAATTAGTTACTTTTTGTTCTTGGTAATTCAAAAGTTTGAAATTGAACTTTTCTAATCTTGAAATAATTGTGAAGTTTGAAATTGAAATTTTCTAGTATTGAAAAAGTCATTGATTATTGAAGTTTGCCTATCCTACATTATTTTCACGCCTTTTGTAATTAAGCCCTTGTAGTCAGTGAACGAGACGATATTAGAATTCTTTTATGATTAGCAATTTGTTAGAGATGGCAACACTAATACATTTGGGCCATTTTTCCAACGGCCATTCGTCGATATGTTCACTCCGGTTCATCGAACTATCAACATTGTAGGTCGTCGAAAACTTTGTGTCGTAAATTTTGATGCTAGTTTGTTGCGTTGGAATATAGACGCCAAAAGTGTTGCACAATTGACAGGATGTTGCAACTGAGGTTTCTTGTATAACCAACTGTTAACGCGTCAGTGAAATTTTCACAGTCATCAATAGTTAGACACATGATGTCACCATATTGACACCCTTGAAAAGGTGCAAGACCAACGGTCACGCTGTCGGACAAACAACATCGACGCTGGTTGTACAACTCAGCCCCATTGGAGTGTCGACTCCACCCATGCACTACATTCAACGAAGATGTTGTCGCATATACAACATCCTCGTCGATTCAAGTCCACTGGGAGTCGAAGTGCCAACATCTATCATGCACTTGGTCCAACAGGGAGGTTGTCGTACATACAGCATCCTCGTCGATTATTTTTTACTTGGAGTCAAAAATTTGATGACATATTGAACTTTTTTTTCAAAAAAAAGAGAAAAATTTGAAAGCTTTGAGTGGGGGTATTAATGAGCATATTTTGGCCAACTAGAATATATACCCAACGAAACTAGGTCCTAGTAAAGTCTCAACTCCCTTAGTCTTTTCCTTCTCTCAAAACTAATTAAGATAAATAGCATTCATTTTTACAATCCCATAAAACTATTGTGCTTTCTTGGAATGCTAGGAGTCTGAGTAGCATCCCTTGACAAAAAGGTTTCTTGTGACCCTATCTATTAACATAAGATAGATATTATTTTTATTCAAGAAACACAAGTGTATTTAAATGATATGGCGAGAATCTCTTCTAGAATTGAAAGGGCTCTCAATGTTTATGTATTGAGGCTCTTGGTAATGACGTAGGAATTGCAGGCTTATGGGACCCTTATAGCACTGCCCCTTCTTGGAGCATGGGAAGCATGAACTCATTTTCATCGGTAGCTTCTTGTTTCAACACTAGAGAGGCTGAGAGACTATATTACTCACAAATGTGTATGCTCCTTTGGGTTTCTGAGGTAAAAAATCCATGTTTAAGTTCTGTCATGTGCACTTTACATGTTGATGTGGCAATGATAATGTGAACTTCCTAGGTGAGCAAACGTAGAAGAAGTCTAATAGAATAGATAACCCTTGCAACTCATTGCTTCAAAAGGATGTACATTCAAATTATATTTCACTCAAACTGATAAGATTGTCCTAGAAAAATAATTATCAATAGTTGCATTGTAATTTTCTAATAAATATATGCCTTTAAATAATCAAAACCATACCTTGCAAGCAAGTTCATCCCAAAAAGGAAAGCATCTATGAGCATCTTCCAGTTCAAACTGTGTAACTGCCATGTTTCTTTTCTCACCATTGATCAAATTTGTACTGAAGCATGCCAATTAACTAGTCAACTTAACCATGTTTCATGGAATTGAGAACCATTGCTAATTTACAGTTTTATTCAAATATATTATGTGTAGTTATTCTGAACTATATTTTATTGGAATGTCAGCAACAAATTTTATTTAATTCACAGTATTTAATTGAGAATAACAGGTTTTATGGGTTGGAGTTCAAGCCCCAAATCTAAATAAACCCAACGATGCAAATGTTTTCTCTAAACAAAAGGATTGTAACATTGTACCTCTGATAAAAACCTTTCATCTAGTCATTTAAAGTTCCCTAAAATTCAATACCCAAAATTGTCTCACCATGTGCCAATGCTTCTCCAAATTCTAGGACCAATATTTCATCTTCTGCATCAAAACCAACATTGCATGGAAATAGAACCTACAAAGGAAAAAACAATAATACATAAATCATAGTTTATTACTTGGTGCCCCAAACTTCAAGTTTTTTTGCATGCTAAACCAACCCAAAATTAGTACGGAGACATATGTAATGGAAAACCAAATATTAAAGAAACCTATAAATGAAATCATTATAATTTATAGTATCCTTGAAGACTCTCTACAAGGGTGCAAACACAACTATAAACCTTCACAGAGAGATGTGGAGGGAGACAACACAAGTATGTTATGATACCATGTTGAAGTGATCAACCTCTTGAGAGCGCGCACAACTATAAACCTTCATAGATAGATAAATAAATCATTAGAAAGGTAAATGTATTGAGATGAGATACAATGTACAAGAACTCTACTTATATAGGTAAGAGTGAGAAAGATGAGAGAACATAATAATGACATGTAACTCAATGAGATGCAAGGGTTGGTAGGGAGTAGTAAGAACCCAACTAATCAACTACTATATGGCACACATATTAATACAACGTAGGAAAAAATGATATCTTAGTTCACTTAAAGCTTAAGGGGGCATTAGGTTGATGGTCCACTATCCCTCTGCACCAAGGTGCCATCATAAGGAGGCATTAGGTTACATTGGTCCATTGATCCCTATTGATAATAAGTGATCATGGATTGGAGTGACTGATTTCATTATTGAGAAAAGTGTGTTATCTTAATGAGCTTTTCTTTGTTTCAAGAATAGTTTAATATTATCTACTTAACAAGGCCAGCCATGTCAAGGTGGAAGCTCATTCCGCCCCCCCCCCCCCCCCCCCCCCTAGTCACTCTAAATTTCCCTTTAACATCTAACATTCATTCATTCATTCATCCATTAATAAAATATAACATTCATTCATTATCACATGACATTCATTAACACGTAACATTCATTAACATTCATCAACACACAACATTCATCAATATTCATTAACACATACCATCCATGAACATTCATTAGCACATAAATACATTCATTAACCAACTCAGGATAACAAGGTAAACACGGACTTCCAAGACAAATGTAACCAAATGCACAAAGAAAAGAAAAGATAAACTAAACAATCTTTAGAACATAACCATGTTAACAAAAACAAGTACTTTGAATGATATATCTAAACATACCTTGACTAACAAAGATTAAAAAAATCAAGATCAAAATACTGTTTAACTCAAAAATCCAAAATTATTTATGATAAAAAAAATAGTTTATACCCTTTGAAAAATAAGAAAACCTAACTAGTGTTGTCCTAATTTGTAAATTACAAAGACTAGCGCTGGAAAGACTCATGTTAGGGTTTAACATTTACATATTTTTTAAGTATTAATTGATCTTACACACAAAGCCTTAGATTATAGTTTAACACAATGAGAGAAACATATCTTTAAAAAAACTATGATAAATAAGAAATTAATATAGGATAGGAACCATCTTATTTAGTCCAAAAGAAAAAAAAAACTACCATGTCAAACCATTGAACACTACCCAACTATCTAAGTTTTTCCCATCTATCACATTTAAGAATGTCAAATATGTAATATGTGTGTGTGTGTGTATATGTCAGTATGTACTGACATATGTATACACACATATATATATTTAATTATATATATTCATGTCATCATTTGCAATAAATTCTAGAAATCGGTGATCTCTTATATAACTGATCGAAATCTACTATATTCCAAGTATATGATCGATCTACATTTAGAGGTTATTACTTGTAGATTATTGGCATTTCATGTTTCATTTAGGATATATCTAAACATGTACTTTGAATGATATATCTAAACATGCCTTGACAAGTGTTTTGTCCCAAATAATGATACTTGAAAACAATGTGTGCCCTCATTAAATGTTCATACCTTCTTTGTATCCATAATCAAATGCACATAACTATTCCTAGTTTCTCAAATACTTATCATTATTGGTTAAATATGATTAAATTTCTTTTAGATTTGGTCTATTTATGGCTTTTCTATTTGCAGAATATGATTCTAATAATCACTCTACTTTCTTGCATATTATAATCAGAATATTGAACTTGATAAATATGAAGTTTTTGCCAAATCAATATTGATAAATATTGAACATGAATTCACAAGTCTGAAATTTTCCTTAATGGTATTCAATCTATAAGAGTAGAACATTTTTTGATTTTGATGTCTCCAATTGTGGATCAAATCTGCATTAAATATATTTCGAAGAGACACATCCCATGAGAGGACATGTCTCCACAAAGTGGAGGCAAGTCCATTCATGATATGTCTCATGAATTGTTCCTTTTCATCTTAAGTAAACACCTGATCTCTAATCGAGGTTTGTAACTTAATAAACATGAATGCTTACCAAGTTCGATATGTATTTATCTTGCACAAATAAATAATATCCAATCTAGAAATGATCATTGATAATGATGCTCGATCGGGATCCTAAATGAAACATGAAATGCCAATAATCTGTAAGTAATAACCTCTAAATGCAGATCAATAATATACTTGGAATGTAGTAGATTTCGATCAGTTATATAAGAGATCATCGATTTCTAGAATTTATTGCAAATGATGACATGAATATATATACAATTAAATATATATATGTGTGTATACATATGTTTGTACATACTGACATACACACACACACATATTATCAAATTGATCATCACTTCTATACCTGACTGAAGCTACCATATTTTAACTCTTGTGATAATAAACATGATGGTATGGCTACTAAGAAGCAACAAGATACAAGGTGGAATTACATTACTAAGGGAGGGAAAACCTAAGGTGAAGATGAGGGATACAAACAAGAAGGAGCAAGCATGGAGCAATAGGGTCAAGCATGAAGACCTATTCAAGCCTAAGGTGAAAATGAGGCATAAATTTTACTCTAGGCACAAGTGTTTTTAAGTATCATTATTTGGGACAAAACACTTGTTTAGATATATCATTCAAATTACTAACATGTCTTGACTAACATATCTATAATGATAAAAGGTATAAAAAATAGACTTGTATTATTACCTGTGTGCAATAAATGTGTCACACTTCTATGAATCATTACATGCGAGGAAACTCAAGAATGAGGCCTCACAAATCGATCCATAGCTCCCTAGGCATGGAGTGCAAGGGTTTTAAGAATGCTCTCAGCTAGAGCTATTTAGCCAATAACTTTGCTAGTAAACCATGCAATGGGAGATTCAATGAAGACAAGGGCAAGAATGCCAATATCCCCAAGAATCAAATGAAATGCAATGCAAGCTAGATTAAGAATGGAAATGCAAGCTAAACTATGGAAATGAAAGATGCAAGTATTACAAAGCCTCCTAGTTAAACTAGATGAATTAATCTAAAGCATAAAGGAAATCTAAGCTAAGAATGCCATGAAAATGAAGCTACTATGCAAGAAATGAAATCTAACTATGAAGCAAGAAAGCCATGATGATGCAAGAATGAAGACAAGAAGATAGAGTGTTGATGAAGATCCAAGATGAATGCCAACAATGCTCCAAATCTTCAAACCCTAGATGCAAGAATGTCTCCAAAAGCTCCAAGATGACCTAGAAAACCTGTAGCATAACAATAGCATAAAAAGTTGGGGATCCAGAATGAAGAAGAGAGCTCTTCTTTTATAGGAAATGAGAAGGAATAGACCATGGAGATTAAGAGGCAAAAGATTTAATCAACGGTGGAGCTTAAAAGAGGAGCAATCCATGTGCACAAGTATCCTCCAATAGGAAAATAAGAGTTGACTTTTGTGTCCATATGAGACAAAAAGTACTTTTCTCTTTTTATAAAATAAGAATAATGCTTTATTTGTGCAACTTAGGATAAGAGGAAAAGTGGGGGCTTTTTATTTATTAAAAGGGGAGGAAATATTCCTTTTTAAATAAATAAAAACTTAGGATAAAATGGTTAGCCCATAGAAAATAATCGAATAAATGATAGAACTAGGATTTGATCAAGAATAAGTAATTTATGATTTAGCAAAAGGGGCTAATAGTCTAGATGACCATTTTTAGGTGTATACATTACCAAGATGAAACATCATTGATTGATAAAATCAAGAGGATGTACCAAAAAATAAATTGTTATAAAGGTATACCAATCATGAATCAAGTATCATTGTCATATGTAAACCAAATTCTAAACATGCCAATACTTTCAATAATCAACATATAATCAACATTATTAATCATGCATCGAACTGACATAATGATGCATTAAAAATTGATCATGCATAAATTATTACTACTGATAAGTATGAGTATCTTGCAATATCACTATTACATGTCAAGTATACCTATCAAGTATGTCTACTATGGATGTATTTCCAAATATCAAGAACCAAGCATCTGACCATATGTATCAAGTATGTCTACTATGGATGTCTATCCAAATATTAAGAACCAAGCATATGACCACATGTCAAGATATCAAGATTTGTGAATCTATGACATCAAGGACAACAACTAGGAGAAAAAAATCCAAATTTGTCCTTGATATAATTATAAATATGAAATGCTAAGCATGTTTTTTTCAATGAGTTATGTCACTATACTGAAGCAACATTAGATT
The DNA here is from genome assembly GCA_027943335.1 of Chamaecyparis obtusa. Classification (NCBI taxonomy): domain Eukaryota; kingdom Viridiplantae; phylum Streptophyta; class Pinopsida; order Cupressales; family Cupressaceae; genus Chamaecyparis; species Chamaecyparis obtusa. Next base: position 1,693,574 of record BSBK01000011.1, on the reverse strand, counting down.
TTATGTTTAGAACTTGTACTATCAAACTTATTTCTCCAAATAAAAAAAACTATGTACAACCAGACACATAAGCAATTTCATTACTACTTACTTGCAATATTTCTTCCTTCCGTATCAATTTTCCCATCTTCTCTTTTACCTCATCAGTTGGATTATCTATGGTTGACAAACCAATAACTTCTATAGTAATTTTTTAATATGCTTGTTAATAATTTAAAATGGGTTTGCAGAAAGTATGATGTCGTAATTGTCCAACAATGAGTCCAGCTCTATTGGGATGTCTTGAGATATTGCATGTGCCTTTCCCTTTCCCTGAACATCCATTTGTCACAAGAATATTATTAACACTATCAAAATTACTCCAAAACATTGAAGAAAAGAACATAAAAATACAACATTTTGCTTCTATCTAATTTGTACAATTACAATGAGGTTTACCTTCTCAGTAGAAGGGTTGGGAGTAACATCCATGTCTTTGCTATATGGTAAATCTATGATGTTGACACAATGCAAGGCCAAGAGAGTCCCCAAAGGAAATGTCCAAGCCCCCAGCTAAACAATCACACAACGGAATCACAACAAGAAGCCAAGATCTGATAACAATCTAAACTCCTTATTCATAAATAATTGATTACATGCAATGTGTCGGGTTGTAAGGCCTTCCTGTTTAGGGCCAAAAGAAAGTAATAGTTCTGCAAGATCCCCCAAAATCTAATCCACACTCTAACCATAGCTATCTAGATCTGAACAACACGTCAATCTGGTAGAAACATCCATCAATATCTAAACTTGTGCAACCAGCCACCAAGCAATCTCCTTATTCCTAGGTCTCAACCACTAGCTCTGCTCATAAATTCACAGCATCATATTTCTCACTTAAATCTCTTCTCTTCTACCTCTTTTTTTCTACAACTCTACCCGAACCTCCTTATATACTACTTCTTCAGCCACAAGTTGGCTGGAAGAAAGAAATAACTCCTAAACCAATTCAGATCCAAAACAAAAAATATTAAATACAACACAAGTCGGCTCTCAAATAGTCTTACAATTAATTAATTTCCATGTCGACCTCCAGATCTACCTAGGAGAATGCAACACATGCTACACAAATTAAATGCATCAAGTCAGCCCAAAAAATCCTCAAGAACACCAATCGGCAATCCCAAACTATTGAGTGTCGGCAAAACAACCGAGAAAGCCATGCATAGCCAAGCACAAGTCGACCGATCGCCAGAAGCATTTCCAAGCATAGGTTCTACTAAGCACCAGAAGTGACTGAGTCCTTCAGAGACCGAGCTCCTCGGCCAACACTGTAACTGAGTCACACCTCTTCGACCGAGCCCCTTGTTGAACACTATAATCAAGCAACATAGGGATAAAACACCCCAACATGCAGGATTGTAAACTTCCCTAGGATGCTCCTACATCAGACACCCTAGGTGCAAAAAGATGTTCTTAAAGACTGGAAGAACATCTTACAGGATTCATGATGCAGGAGCATCCTGGGTGTAAGAGCAATCTTGCATCACCCAAAAATATTTCTATTTTTATTTTCAGTAAGGGCTATTTTGTGCAGAGCTGCTATTTATGGAAAGTTACTATTTTTTGGTAATTTTTGTATGTGCTCAAAATGATATGATTTCTTTCTTGGAGGTTCATTTTGGTCATATAAGTCTGCCAGTAAAGTTTCATTGCCAAATCAAGTGTATATTGGAAGATATTGAAGATTTTCGGTATTAGCAGCAGGGTACAGAAACTTTGAACTCAGTTTTGAAGGCTTTGGAGGCTCCGGATGAGGTCAAAAATTTGGGTGACGGGCGCTTGCGCAGGTCAAGCCTATAGAGCGCTTCGTGGCATTTTCGAAATGGGGTTATAATAGCCGAGCGCGTCAACGGGTGATGACTTATGGTCTTCGAAAGTTGGGCCATCTGAAATGGCGAAAAATAATTTTCTTCAAAATTTTTGTTCGGGTTTCGAAGGTTATCTTGAACCGACTATGATGTAGTAAAATGTAAAATAAAATAATTCTAAGTTGGTCGGCCTTATTGGCTAAAATTTTGGAACCTTCTCAGGCAGTGGAAAATTGCCTATATAAGGAAGACTGTATTATTGTCTTAGGCAGTTCAGAATAGTTCTGGGTAGTAGATCTGGGTATTGATTTGAGGCTTTGTCCTACAGAATATTGTAAGGAATGCCCATGTGGCTTTGCATATTGTAATTCTGAAAGTTTGTAATTCCACATTTGTGGAGATAATAAGAAGCCAATTTTCTGTTCTTGCATATTATTGTTGTTGTTTCTCTATTTCTGTTATGTGTTTGTGGTATTAAGGGGAGCACCCTTCATCAAGTGGTATCAGAGCCAAGTTTTCTTGAGTGTGTAAACAGATCGCCGACTGTGAGGCAGTTTGCACCAAGACCGCGGTTAGGATTTCAGCGCGCATCGCCAAAATGCCTCCACGAAGAGAACGTGGCGGAAGAGCTGGTGCTGTGACACCTGAGGTTAGAGAGCTGCAGAGACAAGTGCGAGCATTGAAAGAAAAAATTCGCAGAGGAATGAATCTTAATGTCAGAGATGAAAGCGAGGATGAAGCTGAAGAAGAATATCAAGAAGGAGAAGTCGAAATTGTAAACCAGGAGGAAGAAAGACTTTTTCGGGCCATTTCTAAGATTGGGAAAAGACCTAAAATTGAGGTTCCTACATTTTCTGAAAATCTTAACCTAGAAGAATTGATCGACTGGATCAATGAATATGAGGAATATTTTGAGTATGAAGATGTTGAGGATCCTGATAGGGTCAAATTTGCAAAGGCCAGACTGAAAGGTCATGCGAAGATATGGTGGCAAGAGATTCAGTTGGAGCGGAATAGAAGGAGAAAGGAGAAAATCACGAGATGGGATCAGATGGTGGATAAATTGAAGCGACAGTTCATTCCTGTTGATTATGAGCTTGACCTACTGAAGAAAATGCAGAGTTTGAAGCAAGCAGGAAGATCTGTTCAGGAGTATACAGAGGAGTTCTATCGCCTTCTCATCAGAACAGGCCATGCAGAAGCTGATAAAGAGAAAGTTGCTCGATACTTTAATGGGTTAAGGATAAGCATTCAGGAGGAGCTGAATCTGGTTCGAATGAACAGTATTGAAGAGGCATACCAGTTTGCCCTAAAAGTAGAGGAAAAGCTGAACAAGAAGTTTGAGAGCAGACAAAATGGAAGAGGTCGTGGTGGAAGATCTGGTGGACGGTCATATGGTGGCCGAAATGAAGATCCGAAAAAGAAGGATGAGGCCAGTAGCAGCCAGAATCAGAGAGGAAACAATTGTAATCGCTTCCAGGATCAGAATAATAGAGATCAGAGAGGAAGAGGAAGAGGACAAGGATCTAGAAGAGGTGGCTTCCGTGGAACATGTTTTCACTGTGGAGAAGAAGGTCATAGGGCATTTGAATGTCCTCAGCGCCAAGGCAGAACAGACAGGAGAAATGAAGGCCAGGCCAGAGTTGCACATGTAGATGAAGATGCTAGATCATCAAATTCTGAAGATGCTGAAAGAGGAGAAACGCTAATTAACAGAAGAGTCTTGCTAAGTGGTGAGAATGAACCTGAACAAAGAAAGAGCCTGTTTCGCACTAGATGCAAGTGTGAGGGTAAATGCTGTGATGTGATCATCGATAGTGGAAGCACTGACAATTTGGTGTCAGAAGAGATGGTGACAAAGTTGAAGCTCAAGAGACAGAAACACCCACATCCATATCGGATTGCCCGGGTACAAGATGACCACAAGGTCATGGTCAATGAACAATGCCTGGTGAAGTTCAAGATTGGCGGATACCAAGATGAGGTACTATGTGATATCATCTCTATGGATGCATGTCATATGTTATTGGGTAGACCGTGGCAGTTTGACAGATGTGTTGTACACGATGGTCGTGCGAATACCTATTCCCTGACAAAGGATGGAGTGCGACATAAGCTAAAGCCATTGAAGGAGACCGAAGAAAAGGTATGTGGTAATGCAAGAATAACATTTGTTGATGGAAGGAAATTCCTAGATGGTATGAGGCATGAGCATGTGTGTTTTACTTTAATTCCAAAAGCTGGTAAAGAGGAAGTAGAAGATGTTCCTGTAGAAGTTGCAGATTTGTTGAATGAGTTTCAAGATATTGTATCCAATAACGTGTCTGATGGATTACCACCAGTCAGGAAGATCAGTCATCAAATGGACTTGATCCCAGGAGCGAGTTTGCCGAACAAGGCAGCACACAGAATGACACTAGCAGAAAGTGAAGAGTTGAACAGGCAAGTACATGAGTTGTTACAGAAAGGGTTGATTCGAGAAAGTCTGAGTCCCTGTGCTGTACCAGCGGTATTAGCACCAAAGTAGAATGGAGAGTGGAGGATGTGTACAGATTCCAGAGCAATAAACAAGATAACAATCAAGTATAGGTTTCCATTGCCACGAATGGACAATATTATAGACTGTTTGAGTGGGGCTGTGTATTTCTCAAAGATAGATCTAAAAAGTGGATATCACCAGATTCGAATCAGAGAAGAAGATGAATGGAAGACTGCCTTCAAGACAAAGGAAGGACTATATGAGTGGTTAGTCATGCCTTTTGGGCTAACCAATGCACCGAGCACTTTCATGTGGCTTATGAACGAGGTTCTGAAAGAATTTCTGGGTAAGTTTGTCATTGTTTACTTAGATGATATTTTGATCTTTAGTAAGATATTGGATGAGCATATGATGCATATTCGTATGGTGTTTGAGAAGTTGAGAGATGAGAAATTGTTGATTAATTTGAAGAAGTGCAGTTTTGTGAAGAAAGAGTTAGTGTATTTGGGATTTGTAGTTTCAGCAGAAGGTCTAAAAATGGACCCAGAGAAGGTACAGGCTATCCTTGAATGGCCTACTCCAAGGAGTGTTACTGAGGTAAGATCTTTTCATGGTCTAGCTAGTTTTTATAGAAAGTTTATCAAAAATTTTATCAGTATTTGTGGACCCTTGACTGAAACAATGAGAGGGGATAGAAAAGAGTTTAAGTGGGCTAAGGGAGCAGAAAAGAGTTTTCAATTATTGAAACAAAAAGTTACAGAACAACCTGTTTTAGCACTTCCAGATTTTAATAAGGTGTTTCAAGTAGATTGTGATGCTAGTGGTACTGCAATAGGAGCTGTTATGAGCCAAGAAGGTAAACCTGTTGCTTATTTCAGTGAGAAGTTAAATGATGCCAAGAGGAAATATTCTATTTATGATCAAAAATTTTATGCTATAGTTTAGGCATTAAAGAAGTGGAGACATTATCTGCTTCCTAAGGAGTTTGTTTTGTATACTGATCATCAAGCTTTGCAATATTTGAATAGTCAAAGAAAATTGAATTAAAGACATTTTACATGGGTTGAGTTTTTGCAGAGTTATACATTTGTTTTGAAACACAGAAGTGGAAAGTCTAACAGGGTTGCAGATGCTCTTAGCAGAAGGCAACTATTGCTGACAGAAATGCAGATTGAAGTGGTTGGGTTCAAAGAGCTCAAGAATTTGTATCCAGAGGATCCTGATTTTGGTGAAGCTTGGAAAGCTTGTACAGAACCTGTTACTCTAGACATGACAAAATGGTTGGATTTCATCATCTAGGACGGTATGCTATTCAGAGGGAGTCAGTTGTGCATTCCACAAAGTTCTATGAGGGAGAATCTCATCAAGGAGAAGCATAGCGGAGGATTGGCTGGACATTTTGGTCGTGATAAAACCCTTGCTTTGGTTGGTGAGAATTATTATTGGCCACAATTGCAGCAAGATGTGAAGAAGTTTGTACAGAGTTGCAGAGTATGCCAGATGGCGAAAGGAGTGAAGCAGAATACAGGGTTGTATCAGCCATTACCTATACCAGAGAAGCCTTGGGAGGATATCAGCATGGACTTTGTTCTTGGTTTACCGAGGACTCAGTGGGGACATGATTCAATTTTTGTGGTGGTTGACAGATTTTCGAAGATGACACATTTTATTTCCTGCAAGAAGACTAATGATGCTGTTCATGTAGCAGGATTGTTTTTCAGAGAAGTGGTGAGACTACATGGTTTTCCAAAGACCATAGTTTCAGATCGAGATACTAAGTTTGTTGGATATTTCTGGCGGACATTGTGGAAGAAGTCGAAGACAGATTTGAAGTTCAGTTCATCACATCATCCACAAACTGATGGACAGACAGAGGTGGTGAATAGGAGTTTGGAAAATTTGCTGAGATGTTTAGTTGGAGATAAGCCAACAGGATGGGATTTGATTTTACCACAGGCGAAATTTGTATACAATAATTCTGTCAACAGGAGCACTGGTAAATCACCATTCCAGATTGTATATGGAAGTAGTCCAAGAAATGCATCTGAATTGAGGAAGATAGATAAAGGAGAAATAAGTAGTGCTGAAGCTGAAGATTTTGTAGAACATTTGAAGAACATCCATGAGGAGGTGAGGAAGCATATTGCCAAGATGAATGCACAGTATAAGGCTAAGGCAGATGTGAAAAGGAGGCATAAAGAATTTCAGGCTGGTGATGAAGTCATGGTTCATTTGCGGAAGGAGCGGTTTTCAGTTGGTACATATAACAAGCTGAAAATGAAGAAGTTTGGACCATCTAAGATATTGAAGAAGCATGATTCAGGAAATGCATATGGGGTAGAATTGCCTACCGAGATGAATATTTCACCAGTGTTTAACATTTCAGATTTGACAGAGTATCATGAAGGAGGTGTTGAAGATGAGGTTGGAGCAACACAGTGGAATATTCCAGCAACTAGTTCAGATATCAAGGAGATTGAAGACATACTGGACAGTCGTGTTGGCAGAAGCACAAGGAATAGGACATATAAAAAGTATTTGGTCAAATGGAAAGGACGACCTGTTGAAGATTCATCATGGCTAACAAAAGAGGAGGTTAACCGTCTTGGTTTTCCTCTGCACACCTGAGTCGTGACAGGGTCACTTCTCAAATAACCCCAGGTGTCTGATGCAGGAGCATCCTAGGTGTAAGAGAAATCTTGCATCACCCAAAAATATTTCTATTTTTATTTTCAATAAGGGCTATTTTGTGTAGAGCTGCTATTTATGGAAAGTTACTATTTTTTGGTAATTTTTGTATGTGCTCAGAATGATATGATTTCTTTCTTGGAGGTTCATTTTGGTCATATAAGTCTGCCAGTAAAGTTTCATTGCCAGCTCAAGTGTATATTGGAAAATATTGAAGATTTTCGGTATTGGCAGTAGGGTACAGAAACTTTGAACTCAGTTTTGAAGGCTTTAGATGCCCCGGATGAGGTCAAAAATTTGGGTGATGGGCGCTTGCATGAGTCAAGCCTGTAGAGCGCTTCGTGGCGTTTCTGAAATGGGGATATAATAGCCGAGCGGGTCAACGGGTGATGACTTATGGTCTTCGGAAGTTGGGCCATCTGAAATGGCGAAAAATAATTTTCTTCAAAATTTCTGTTCGGGTTTCAAAGGTTATCTTGAGCCGACTATGATGTAGTAAAATGTAAAATAAAATAATTCTAAGTTGGTCGGCCTTATTGGCTAAAATTCTGGAACCTTCCCAGGCGGTGGAAAATTGCCTATATAAGGAAGGCTGTATTATTGTATTAGGCAGTTCAGAATAGTTCTGGGTAGTAGATCTAGATATTGATTTGAGGCTTTGTCCTACAGAATATTGTAAGGAATGCCCATGTGGCTTTGCATATTGTAATTCTGAAAGTTTGTAATTCCATATTTGCGGAGATAATAAGAAGCTAATTTTCTATTCTTGCATATTATTGTTGTTGTTTCTCTATTTCTGTTATGTGTTTGTGGTATTAAGGGGAGCACCCTTCATCAAGTGGTATCAGAGCTAAGTTTTCTTGAGTGTGTAAACAGATCGCCGACTGTGAGGCAGTTTGCACCAGGACCGCGGTTAGGATTTCAGCGCGCATCGCCAAAATGCCTCCACGAAAAGAACGTGGCGGAAGAGCTGGTGCTGTGACACCTGAGGTTAGAGAGCTGCAGAGACAAGTGCGAGCATTGCAAGAAGAAATTCGCAGAGAAATAAATCTTAATGTCAGAGATGAAAGCGAGGATGAAGCTAAAGAAGAATATCGAGAAGGAGAAGTCGAAATTGTAAACCAGGAGGAAGAAAGGCTTTTTCGGGCCATTTCTAAAATTGGGAAAAGACCTAAAATTGAGGTTCCTACATTTTCTGAAAATCTTAACCCAAAAGAATTGATCGACTCGATCAATGAATGTGAGGAATATTTTGAGTATGAAGATGTTGAGGATCCTGATAGGGTCAAATTTGCAAAGGCCAGACTGAAAGGTCATGCGAAGATATGGTGGCAAGAGATTCAGTTGGAGCGGAATAGAAAGGGAAAGGAGAAAATCACGAGATGGGATCAGATGGTGGATAAATTGAAGCGACAGTTCATTCCTGTTGATTATGAGCTTGACCTACTGAAGAAAATGCAGAGTTTGAAGCAAGCAGGAAGATCTGTTCAGGAGTATACAGAGGAGTTCTATCGCCTTCTCATCAAAATAGGCCATGCAGAAGCTGATAAAGAGAAAGTTGCCCGATACCTTAATGGGTTAAGGCCAAACATTCAGGAGGAGCTGAATTTGGTTCGAATGAACAGTATTGAAGAGGCATACTAGTTTGCCCCAAAAGTAGAGGAAAAGCTGAACAAGAAGTTTGATAGCAGACAAAATAGAAGAGGTCGTGGTGGAAGATCTGGTGGACGGTCATATGGTGGCCGAAATGAAGATCCGAAAAAGAAGGATGAGGCCAGTAGCAGCCAAAATCAGAGAGGAAACAATTCTAATCGCTTCCAAGATCAGAATAATAGAGATCAGAGAGGAAGAGGAAGAGGATAAGGATCTGGAAGAGGTGGCTTCCGTGAAACATGTTTTCACTGTGGAGAAGAAAGTCATAGGGCATTTGAATGTGCTTGTTAGATTAGGTGAAATACTAATCTCCCAAGAACACCTGCATGCATAACCCTGTCACATGGAAGAAGCAAAGCACAGAAGCAAGAAAAATTATGGAGGCCAAAAGGCCAGAGACATCTTATTGACATGCAAAGAGCAAATTTTTATTATGATCCAATAAGTGAATTATCTAAAAGGATTGTACAAAGGGTTCAACCATATAGGTGAACAATAAAACCCTAAAGCTATAAAGCAAAAAATAAAGCTAGGTTGCACATTATAATTAATAAATATATTAATTATAATGCACCTAAAAAATAGCTTAAGTAAATAGAGTAATAAATGACTTAATTAATTAAACCAAAGTGATTTAATTAATAAGCATAAAGTATGATTACTCTAACACCCCCCCTTAAGCGTAGCTCAAGAGGGAAGCTAACCTAGCACAGCTATGAAAGCAGAAAATGGGTCCCGGCAACAAGGCCTGATCAGGTACCCAAGTACAAGAAATAAACTAGATGAAGGAAACAAAGCCTCCAATCTAGGGAATGTCCCAAAGAAAGGAACAAGAAAGAGCATGAGGCATCTCTGAAGCATGAAGCTGCAAACACTGTCAGAAGAATACTGCTGGAACCCCCACTGAAATAGTGCATGACCAGGTAGAGAAGACAAAGTCTGAAGAGCTGATCAATCAAAGAGGTGACCTCCAAAATAGGAATGAATGAGTGTCTATATAGTAGATGAACCATCTCACCGAAATGCATAGGTGCCTAGCCACTGCATCCGCCTAGTACATAGGAACAAAAACTGAATACGTAGATCACTCAACCGAACCAAGGAAGCAATAGAGCCAACAGGTGAACCCCCCCATAATGCTGAACGGGGTGACAGGAACACTGAAATGCAATGCCAGAAACATCTGCAAGAAGAAGAAACAGGAACACCTATGTGCAAAAAAAGGTACAAGCACAGGATAAAGGGCGGTGTCATAGACACAAACTACATGGGCTAATGTCGTGGAAGGTACGCTCACTTGACAAGAGTGGATGCGCCTATAGTGGCAAATGCATCAGAATCCCCCCATGGCACTTTATAACTGAGTGCGAATACAAACAACACATAGTGTTCAAGATCCCAAAATGCAAAAGTAGGCACTTTATCTCAGTGCGTTTACAGAACAAAGATGCAATAGAAGAGCATGCAAGCTCAAAAATCAGAAAGAAGAAAGAGCTATGAACTCAGAAGAAGAGATCCCCGGACCTGTAGAACCAAGCACACCACCAGAGGGCATAAACTGCATAACTCAGAGGAGTGAAAACCTAGAGTAGAATCTGAAAAAATAATCTCTGCCACTGAATAGCACACTGAACCAGCTTTCCGATGATATCTCGTTTGCCGAAAAAGGAGTCCGGATGAGCGAGATATGGCTCCCGGAAGGCAAAAAGAGATATCAGACTTCAACAGAAAAAAACACTGTTGAAACGGTGAAACCAAAACCCCTAACCTCCACCATCGAAAAGTTCTCGGAAAGAGCTTTCCGACGGTATATGGAAGTCAGAAAAAGACCCCCGTATGCTCCTTATAGAGCGAAAAAGGCCCAGGTACCCCCAAAAGGCAAGAAAAGAGCCCCAGGGGCTAAAAAAAATGAGCCCCCGGGCGCATGGCGCGCGTCGGGGGCTGGGCCGCAGCCCTCGGTTCACCATATGACCGCGCTTAGGGCCCGCAGGCTTAAAAACCCGCCGGGCGGCCGGCGGAGCGGTGGGCGGAGCGGGGCCGGCGGAGGGGAGGCCGCGGAGGGCGGAGCGGTGGCCGCGGATGGCAGCGGCGGCACGGGCGCGGGCGCGGGCAGAGCGGGGGCCGACGGAGCGGAGGCCGCGGAGGGCGGCGGTAGCACGGGCGCGGGCGCGGGCGGCGGCTGGGCGGGCCGTAGAGCGGGGCCGGCGGAGGAGGCCAGCGGGGCGGCAGAGGAGCCAGCGGCGGCTCTGCAGCTGCTAGCGGCTCGGCGGAGGCCGCGGGGTGGCGCCCGGGAGGCCACCCATTATTTTTTTTTTTTTTTTTGAAAATCGCCGTCTCGGAGTGCGTGCCAGGGCCGTACGGCCCTGGTATGCAAAAAATTTTTTTTGCCTCAGATGCCACTGTGTCCAAAATGAACAAGTTTTATATGGATTTAGGGGTTCTTGGGCCTTCCGGACACAATGGTGGTGTCCGTTTTTGCCTAAGGTGAGCCAAATTTTGGCTCCCCCCTAGATCCACAAAAAAAACTCTTGAAACCCTTGAAAACCTCCTGCTTTTGAAACACTTCAACAAAACACGAACAACGAGCAGCAAGATGGCTCTGATACCATGTTAGATTAGGTGAAATACTAATCTTCCAAGAACACCTGCATGCATAACCCTGTCACATGGAAGAAGCAAAGCATAGAAGCAAGAAAAATCATGGAGGCCAAAAGGCTAGAGACATCTTATTGACATGCAAAGAGCAAATTTCTATTATGATCCAATAAGTGAATTATCTAAAAGGATTGTACAAAGGGTTCAACCATATAGGTGAACAATAAAACCCTAAAGCTATAAAGCAAAAAATAAAACTAGGTTGCACATTATAATTAATAAATATATTAATTATAATGCACCTAAAAGATAGCTTAAGTAAATAGAGTAATAAATGACTTAATTAATTAAACCAAAGTGATTTAATTAATAAGCATAAAGTATGATTACTCTAACAGTCCTCAGCGCCAAGGCAGAACAGACAGGAGAAATGAAGGCCAGGCCAGAGTTGCACATGTAGATGAAGATGCTAGATCATCAAATTCTGAAGATGCTGAAAGAGGAGAAACGCTAATTAACAGAAGAGTCTTGCTGAGTGGTGAGAATGAACCTGAACAAAGGAGGAGCTTGTTTCGCACTAGATGCAAGTGTGAGGGTAAATACTGTGATGTGATCATCGATAGTGGAAGCATTGACAATTTGGTGTCAGAAGAGATGGTGACAAAGTTGAAGCTCAAGAGACAGAAACACCCACATCCATATCGGATTGCCCGGGTACAAGATGACCACAAGGTCATGGTCAATGAACAATGCCTGGTGAAGTTCAAGATTGGCGGATACCAAGATGAGGTACTATGTGATATCATCTCTATGGATGCATGTCATATGTTATTGGGTAGACCGTGGCAGTTTGACAGATGTGCTGTACACGATGGTCGTGCGAATACCTATTCCCTGACAAAGGATGGAGTGCGACATAAGCTAAAGCCATTGAAGGAGACCGAAGAAAAGGTATGTGGTAATGCAAGAATAACATTTGTTGATGGAAGGAAATTCCTAGATAGTATGAGGCATGAGCATGTGTGTTTTGCTTTAATTCCAAAAGCTGGTAAAGAGGAAGTAGAAGATGTTCCTGTAGAAGTTGCAGATTTGTTGAATGAGTTTCAAGATATTATATCCGATAACGTGTCTGATGGATTACCACCAGTCAGGAAGATCAGTCATCAGATGGACTTAATCCGAAGAGCGAGTTTGCCGAACAAGGCAGCACACAGAATGACACCAGCAGAAAGTGAAGAGTTGAACAGGAAAGTACATGAGTTGTTACAGAAAGGGTTGATTCGAGAAAGTCTGAGTCCCTGTGCTGTACTAGTAGTATTAGCACCAAAGTAGAATGGAGAGTGGAGGATGTGTACAGATTCCAGAGCAATAAACAAGATCACAATCAAGTATAGATTTCCATTGCCATGAATGGACGATATTATAGACTGTTTGAGTGGGGCTGTGTATTTCTCAAAGATAGATCTGAAAAGTGGATATCACCAGATTCGGATCAGAGAAGAAGATGAATGGAAGACTGCCTTCAAGACAAAGGAAGGACTATATGAGTGGTTAGTCATGCCTTTTGGGCTAACCAATGCACCGAGCACTTTCATGCGGCTTATGAACGAGGTTCTGAAAGAATTTCTGGGTAAGTTTGTCATTGTTTACCTAGATGATATTTTGATCTTTAGTAAGACATTGGATGAGCATATGATGCATATTCGTATGGTGTTTGAGAAGTTGAGAGATGAAAAAATGTTGATTAATTTGAAGAAGTGCAGTTTTGTGAAGAAAGAGTTAGTGTATTTGGGATTTGTAGTTTCAACAGAAGGTCTAAAAATGGACCCAGAGAAGGTACAAACTATCCTTGAATGGCCTACTCCAAGGAGTGTTACTGAGGTAAGATCTTTTCATGGTCTATCTAGTTTTTACAGAAAGTTTATCAAAAATTTTATCAGTATTTGTGGACTCTTGACTGAAATAATGAGAGGGGATAGAAAAGAGTTTAAGTGGGCTAAAGGAGCAGAAAAGAGTTTTCAATTATTGAAACAAAAAGTTACAGAACAACCTATTTTAGCACTTCCAAATTTTAATAAGGTGTTTTAAGTAGATTGTGATGCTAGTGGTACTGCAATAGGAGCTGTTATGAGCCAAGAAGGTAAACCTGTTGCTTATTTCAGTGAGAAGTTAAATGATGCCAAGAGGAAATATTCTGTTTATGATCAAGAATTTTATGCTATAGTTCAGGCATTAAAGAAGTGGAGACATTATCTGCTTCCTAAAGAGTTTGTTTTGTATACTGATCATCAAGCTTTGCAATATTTGAATAGTCAAGGAAAATTGAATCAAAGGCATTTGACATGGGTTGAGTTTTTGCAGAGTTATACATTTGTTTTGAAACACAGAAGTGGAAAGTCTAACAGGGTTGCAGATGCTCTTAGCAGAAGGCAACTATTGCTGACAGAAATGCAGATTGAAGTGGTTGGGTTCAAGGAGCTCAAGAATTTGTATCCAGAGGATTTTGATTTTGGTGAAGCTTGGAAAGCTTGTACAGAACCTGTTACTCTAGACAGGATGAAATGGTTGGATTTCATCATCTAGGACGGTATGCTATTCAGAGGGAGTCAGTTGTGCATTCCACAAAGTTCTATGAGGGAGAATCTCATCAAGGAGAAGCATAGCGGAGGATTGGCTGGACATTTTGGTCGTGATAAAATCCTTGCTTTGGTTGGTGAGAATTATTATTGGCCACAATTGCAACAAGATGTGAAGAAGTTTGTATAGAGTTGCAGAGTATGCCAGATGGTGAAAGGAGTGAAGCAGAATACAGGGTTGTATCAGCCATTAGCTATACCAGAGAAGCCTTGGGAGGATATCAGCATGGACTTTGTTCTTGGTTTACCGAGGACTCAGCGGGGACATGATTCAATTTTTGTGGTGGTTGACAGATTTTCAAAGATGACACATTTTATTCCCTGCAAGAAGACTAATGATGCTGTTCATGTAGCAGGATTGTTTTTCAGAGAAGTGGTGAGACTACATGGTTTGCCAAAGACCATAGTTTCAGATCTAGATACTAAGTTTGTTGGATATTTCTGGCGGACATTGTGGAAGAAGTTGAAGATAGATTTGAAGTTCAGTTCATCACATCATCCACAGACTGATGGACAGACAGAGGTGGTGAATAGGAGTTTGGGAAATTTGCTGAGATGTTTGGTTGGAGATAAGCCAACAAGATGGGATTTGATTTTACCACAGGCGGAATTTGCATACAATAATTCTGTCAACAGGAGCACTGGTAAATCACCATTCCAGATTGTATATGGAAGTAATCCAAGAAATGCATCTGAATTGAGGAAGATAGATAAAGGAGAAATAAGTAGTGCTGAAGCTGAAGATTTTGCAGAACATTTGAAGAACATCCATGAGGAGGTGAGGAAGCATATTGCCAAGATGAATGCACAGTATAAGGCTAAGGCAGATGTGAAAAGGAGGCATAAGGAATTTCAGGTTGGTGATGAAGTCATGGTTCATTTGCGGAAGGAGCGGTTTTCAGTTGGTACATATAACAAGCTGAAAATGAAGAAGTTTGGACCATGTAAGATATTGAAGAAGCATGATTCAAGAAATGCATATGGGGTAGAATTGCCTACCGAGCTGAATATTTCACCAGTGTTTAACATTTCAGATTTGACAGAGTATCATGAAGGAGGTGTTGAAGATGAGGTTGCAGCAACACAGTGGAATATTCCAGCAACCAGTTCAGATATCAAGGAGATTGAAGACATACTGGACAGTCGTGTTGGCAGAAGCATAAGGAATAGGACATATGAAGAGTATTTGGTCAAATGGAAAGGACGACCTGTTGAAGATTCATCATGGCTAACAAAAGAGGAGGTTAACCGTCTTGGTTTTCCTCTGCACACCTGAGTCGTGACAGGGTCACTTCTCAAATAACCCCGGATGTCTGATGCAGGAGCATCCTGGGTGTAAGAGCAATCTTGCATCACCCAAAAATATTTCTATTTTTATTTTCAATAAGGGCTATTTTGTACAGAGCTGCTATTTATGGAAAGTTACTATTTTTTCGTAATTTTTGTATGTGCTCAGAATGATATGATTTCTTTCTTGGAGGTTCATTTTGGTCATATAAGTCTGCCAGTAAAGTTTCATTGCCAGATCAAGTGTATATTGGAAGATATTGAAAATTTTCGGTATTGGCAGCAGGGTACAGAAACTTTAAACTCAGTTTTGAAGGCTTTGGAGGCTCCAGATGAGGTCAAAAATTTGGGTGACGGGCGCTTGCGCAGGTCAAGCCTGTAGAGCGCTTCGTGGCATTTCCGAAATGGGGTTATAATAGCCGAGCGCGTCAACGGGTGATGACTTATGGTCTTCGAAAGTTGGGCCATCTGAAATGGCGAAAAATAATTTTCTTCAAAATTTCTGTTCGGGTTTCGAAGGTTATCTTGAACCGACTATGATGTAGTAAAATGTAAAATAAAATAATTCTAAGTTGGTCGGCCTTATTGGCTAAAATTTTGGAACCTTCCCAGGCGGTGGAAAATTGCCTATATAAGGAAGGCTGTATTATTGTCTTAGGCAGTTCAGAATAGTTCTGGGTAGTAGATCTGGGTATTGATTTGAAGCTTTGTCCTACAGAATATTGTAAGGAATGCCCATGTGGCTTTGCATATTGTAATTCTGAAAGTTTGTAATTCCACATTTGTGGAGATAATAAGAAGCCAATTTTATGTTCTTGCATATTATTGTTGTTGTTTCTCTATTTCTGTTATGTGTTTGTGGTATTAAGGGGAGCACCCTTCATCAATTCAACATATAAACCCTAAACTGGTTCTTCACATATATGTCCTCCAAGTCTTCAACTTGAACACTCTTCCACTTCTGCTTTCTCTTCCTTTTCAAGTCTTTCCTTGACAATACACATGCCTTTTCTCCATATTGACCTCCAACTCTTTCAAGATCCTTCAACTCAACTTGGCTCCTAATACTTGGGTTCCTCCTACCGAGTTCTTGATTCTGCAAAGGAATCAGTGAAAACTTCCTGCCATCCTTCTCAACAGTAAATTTTGGAATTCTTATTTGGGGAAGTGAGATACTAAGAGGGGGTGAATCAGAATCTTGCAACTTATACACTTTGAAATGATCAATTCAACATATATATCATAAATATAAACTTTAATGTTGAAATGAATCTAACATGCTAATCACATTCATGAAATGAAACACATAACACAAATATTTGGTAACCCATAAACCCTTGAAAGGTAAAATTGGGGTGGGGATGACACCCACAAATCTTCACTACTACAGCAATAAAGTGTGCCTATTAGGGCTACAAAGTTTTGATCACTTCTGGTGATCTACCCTGTGAGGTGTATGCCCTACTAAGAGCTTAAAGACTTATACAATCTACCTTGATTAAAGGATTTAAAAATTACAACTAAGTGTGTGCTTTGTTAAGAGATTTATAAAGCCCTATTAGGACCACTCTATTAAGAGATTTACCCTGATTCACTTGCTATAATGTATCAGTACTTGATCCTTCGGTTTGAATTTCAAATGTTGATAACATATCTCCTCTTTTCAATACTTAAATGATCTCAAAATCAAATATAACTCTATTCTATCCTTCACTACTTTGCTCGGTCATTATGCTTTATCTCTGAATTTGACAATTAAAATACTCCTTCCATCTGCATACATGAGATCTCCTGACTATTACTGCTTTATAGGGTTTTGATGTCACCCTATATAAATAACTGATCAAGCTCATAGATCAAAATCAATGATTTAGATTCATTACTTATGTCGCTTAAGCATTCCTTTTTCTGATTGGTTACATTTCTTGCATAGGGTTAATGATTGAAATCACAACGTGTAATCAACTCCTTAATTCTCTCAACAATCATTAAATCAAGCATAGAAGTCAGCCAAAATAGTTTACCTAGGTGTTTGTGCCATTACAAACACATATATAAAAACTGGTTTACTCGGCATATGATGTCTCTGATGTTTGGTCAAAACTGTTCTCCATATAGTAGCGCTCAGAACTGACTCTTCTATACAACTCAGCATATATACTTCTCAATAACTGCTGAAGTACTCGGCAACCTTTGACTTGCTCGGCAGTAACTATTGCTTAGTACATATACAAAATATAAGTCTATACATAACTCGGCCTTAATAGGATGGCTCAATTGTAGTGATGACCGACCAACATTGCCTTGATAATGACTAAGTGTTGGACACTAATAGACAACATGAATTGGAGATCAACAATCTCCCCCTTTGACATTAGTGGCAAAAACACTTTGTCATGACTTCACATTACATAACCAAAATATTACTTAGTACTTGAGTACTCCCCCTAAGACTGTGACTCGGTCTTCATTACATTTACATGATATACATGAATCTGACATACAATGAGTTTACATTACATTTCAAAAATAGTATGTCGCACCTTTACATTTTTTCTTCTATTTCCCCTTGTTCTACTCTATATCCCCCTTGATATTTGTATATGCACGACTCATTTCCCCCTTGTTTTTGTCACTTTGAGTTGCTGGGGTGTTGGGGTAAGAAAATACTTAGCCAAAGATGGTTTGTGGAGTTGAAGAATCATTTCTAAAGCATTGTCCCATCCAGATCTTACAAACTCCAAAACATGTACATCTTAATTTATAGCTGAGTAGCTAGATCAACCAAACTCTCGACAATAGAGAGACGAGGATCTCTCTGTACTAACTCCTTTTTCAATGCCAATTCTCTCTGAATAAGCTCCAAATGAGATGTCAACATTGTTTGTATAGAGATTAAATTGGCTCTTATCCCTCCATTATAAACCATCAACTCAGCTAATATCCCTTGTGCATGAAGAAATTTGGTGAAATGAATAGAGTAGGAACTTACATCCATGCTTAGTGAATGTCATGTTGATTCCAAGCCTATTTGTAGCTTCTCAATAAGCTCTTGATTATCCTTGGTAAATGTCTCTACATTATATAGATCTGTTTGTACAAAGAATAAACATTTTATACAACCTCTTCTAAGTTACTCACTAGGTTAGAAAGTTGTACCTGCTTCACTGCAATCTTTATTGAGACCTTTTCAAGTACCTTGGTCTCAAAATTTCTTTTAGACCATTGCATTAACTTCTCATTTGCTTCACTCATATCATTGTTCACCTTTGTGACAATATGTACCAATTGTTCTAGTATAGGTGAAGTTTCATTTACATCATCTAACTCAAAAGCCTCTATGAACATGTCCTTAATTTCACGTAGTACCTGCATTTTTTTATGTCCTCTTCTAAGGTCCTCTTTCTTTCTCTTCTTCTTCAATAAATCTTGCAATATTTTCTTCTATTCATATTTTAAGTTATCAATGTCCCACTTTGGGATCACTATAACTTCATCTAATGTTACTTGTGTGCTAGGAGATTTATCCTTTTTCTTATGTTTCTTCTTCTTCTTCTTTGGCTTTGGTGTGCTGCTACTCGACAGTTGTACTAAGGCTTGAATAGCCTCTTGCTCTTTAGGTTCTTGACTCTCCTTGGTTATTTTATGCTCAGTCTCCTTTTCTTCAACATGAGACCCTAAAATTTTTGGTGTAGACTTATTTTCTTGTTCTTGTATGCTCTCCTCTCCTTCTCTTGTATTGATTTCAATATGTACCTCAGTAGGTGTATTCTCTGTTGATGTTATCAGCTTACCCTATTCCTTGACACTTGTTCCTTATGTGAATTTCTCTTCAATTATGACTAAGTTGGACCTTGTAGGTACTGAGTCCATAGTTGATGCACTTTCAATCGTTGGATAATCATATACTTGTATTAGAACTGGATTGGTGTTTGTTAGAAGTGGATCTGAGGCTGCCTTGGTAAGAATTTGACTTTCAATTTCTTCCTTGGTCAAGGCATTAATGTCCACTAGTGTATCTTCAGGTACATCCTCAATGGTGATAACATCCTATTTTTCACTCTCTTTTACCTTTTTCCTTATCTCTTCTTCCTTATTTTGTGGCTCATTTATATCCTCGGTATTGTCCAGTTCAACTTATGTAGATGTTCCTTCATCTTTATATGCACTCTTATCAACTATCAATCCAAAGATTATCTTCCATATTTGTGTGCTCTGTGTAACAACTTCCTCAACATTATTTTTTAATATGGAGTAAGCCCTCAGTTTAGGAATAAACTTGTTTTAATGTTGCTCCATAAATTTTTCTATCTGCTTTAGTGTCAACTCAAGCATGATCTATGCTAGATTGCCTTCTCTGATTTGTCTCTCTGTCATGATAGCATACTACCATCTTTCATCAATTTTTCTGAAAAAATCATCAAGGATCAAATTTCCTATCTCCAAAGGTGTCATCTTAAATGTACACAATATTTCTATCATAGCATCTTCAATATTTTCCTTATTAGTTTTTCCTAACTTTTCAAATTTAATAATCTTAAATCCTATCAAATCGGTTGTGCTCTTGATATTGTGGCAGATTTCATCCACATTAATTAGATTCCTATATGTTTCCACCATGAATTTGTTATTGGCATTTATATCAGTCATTTCTTCATCATCGTCATCCTTTTGGAGTACCAATTTCCTTATTGGCTTCTTCTTGGGATTGCTCAGCACAACATTTGTTTGAACTTGTTTCCTTTTCCCCGAGCTCTCCCCTTCAGTGTTTCTTACTAGTGTCTTCTTTTGTGGCTCAACAGTTGTAGCAGTTGATGTTTCCTGTGTTCTAGGTCTTGTTTCTATAGGAGTAGGCTTTTGTTTTTTTTCTTCTTCTTACTGGGCTCAAAAACTATGATCTCTTTGCCTTTCTTTTATGTATCTACTTCCTCCTCTCTACTTTCTACAGACTCACTAGATTTGTCCTCACCCAAACCTTGTATGATTTCCAGAGGTGCATTATCCTCTTCTCCTTGGCCTAACATTTTCTCAAGGTTTTTAACTAGCTTCTTTCGCTTCCTTTCTAGGGTTGCAGACTTTAGGCCCATTGTAATCTTAAACTTTTCTTCTTCATAATTCCCAAAAACCTTGGCTTTACTATCAATCTCTTCTACAAGTAGAGCTGTAATAGATGTTGATTCTTCATTTATGTTTACTTCACAGGGAAATGGTCTCAACAATGCTACCCTAGGCATAATAGCTTCTACATAGGTGTTGTTAGTATCCACAAGAAAACATACATCATCATATAATTTCTCTACTAGGGATACTAGAATTCGGCTTCTCTTTCTCATTTTCTTCTTAAACTTTACAAAGTAACTCTCCATCACACTATCAAATTTATCTCCTAATTGTTGAATAAACTCATTAATCTATTATGTCACAAGTTGGTACTAACTCCATACTACATCTCCTATTTTAGGAAAATTATTTTGCACATAGAAAATATATAAACTATCAAGGATCCAAACTTACACATTAAGTTCTTTGCTTTTCTAATTGATGTTAGATTCTTAGCAAGTTGTGTTAGCTGCATCTTGGCAAGATCATATGTATGATCTTTCTTCACAATTTTCTATACTTGGTCCACTGCAATACAAGGGATGCTATCCATTCGACTTGACTCGTAGAACTTGTGAGTAATTACCCTCATTGAAAAATCAATCTCAGGATATGTGATCATAGAGATAGTCATTCCACATTTATTCCATACTACCATGGTATTCACCTAGATCACTTCTTTGCTCTGGCATCTCATTGTCTTCTTCCTAGTAAGAGTAGGGTAACTAGTGACTTGGTGAATTATGTCCTTATTTATCTTCACCGGCCCATTTTCCAACCATAATTGCATGTCATGAACTTGACTCAAGACAATCTTAATCCATTCTATCTTGAAATTGTGAGGGAAGTCTAGGGTACACACTAACCCTTTCTCAACAATGTGTTGATTCTCTACCTTCAAAACTCCATTTTCACAAATCTGTTGTAAGCCTCCCCTAGCTCATAGTCTCTGATCTCACTGATCTTACACATGTAGCATGCGCACACATCGTGTATCATCAAAACTTTAGGTGAAATTGATGACAGGGATCCTGAGAGATCTCACTTCACTGCACTCTCCGATACAACTTGGAATTTTGGTGGTTTGCATGCATCACTCCTGACTAACTGAACATTCTATATCTCTTTTCCTTGCTTCCTTACTGCAACAAATGAGCTTGATGCTATTTTCCAAAATTAGGGTTTGTAAAATGAATGTTGAATAGCTCGGTAATACCTGATTTCAACAGTTCTTCACAATGTTTTCCAATGACACACTGTATGAATCTTCACAAAATAACTTCACACAAATCGCTCCTCTTAATCACCTTTGACTCACTCTACAAATTCTCAAATCGACGATCACTTTAGGTCTTCAATAAATGCTTTGTACACTAGTAGGTGAAATACAATTGTCTCGACCTTTGCATGATAGCTTAGTTAACACATACCCATACTCGGTCAAAACCATGATTCAATCAATAATGACATTTCCACTTTAGCTCGGTCGATATAAAATCTCGGTCATTATAGGATCTCAGCACATACTAAGTGACTCAGTCACTATAGACATAAATACTGATGCTCGACATCAATTATACAAAATAATTATTTTCTCAAATCTATCCCAATACATTTGTACTCATGCAAATATGACTTTAACACATCTAATGTTAGGAACTAGTGTAAAATATATCATTTGAAAATTCAGTTCCTCACATACCTTATTTGCTTAGTTAGAAGTAGTGTGATCACCTAATCCATTGGATTGGGTGACCTTAGGTTCACTGGCTCCACTACTACTTTCTTCCTCTATCTTTCTTCATGTCTGGTTCATCTAGTTCCTTATTTGTTCAATAGTATCTTCACCTTTGCTTTGTTCATTACTCGGTGCTTGTGCTCTACAGTCTCTTTTTATATGACCAATATTTTGGCATGTGTAACAAACCAAACTTTGATTCATCCAACTCTTGGATTTACCTCTAAAATTTGTCCTTATGCAATTTTCTCCAATATGACCATATTCTCCACAATAATGACAACTATACCATGTATTGTAATCCCAATTGAATGTGTTACCTTTCCTAGGTGCATTACCTTTCTTCTTGGATGTCCACTTTGGTTTTGCATTGGATTTGCATTCTTGTTCTCTATGACCATATTTCTGACAATTGTAACAATCTCCTTGAAATCTAGGTGCAGTAGGTGTATTACTAGCATTTAACCTGCATTCATGTGCCTTATGTCCATGCTTCTTACAGCTAAAATAATATCCACTGAATTTGGGCTTAGGATTGGACTTACCATTCTTGCTTCTGCAAATGTTTGTTGTGTGTCCTAGTTTCTCACAATGCTGACATGTAGATTTGTTGTTCTTTGTCTTTGCATTCCTTTGTTCTCCACTCTTTGATGATTCTCCTTCTTCAGTGGATGGTAGGTGCTCATTATGTCCTAGTCCAAAGGTGTCACTGGATCTTCTTGGTGACCTTATCAGCTCCACAAATTATTTCATAGCTTCATTAGGTTTTTTCATCCTCTCATTGAGCTCCTTTTCAGATCTTAACTCATTCTTCAGTTGATTTTTCTCCGATCTTAAATTTGCAAGTAACAATTGATTTACCATGTCCAATTGATTGTTTGTCAACTTCTGCATATCACATGTGCTTTCATCAAGTCTTGCATCCATTTTTCTCTTATCCTCTTCTGTCATTGTCTTGTCTTCTTTGGCTTTCTTTTTCTATTCAATCACTTCACATAGTCTTACTGATTGGAATTCCTGTTCTCTCTTCAAACTTCAAACTTCTTCATTTAGTGTGTTATTTTTATCTAATAGATATGCTATTACTGCATCACTTTCAGTGGAGTTTCTATTATCAAATAGACCTTTAGTATCCTCTTCCTGATATTGAGTGTCATTCAGTTAGATTGCCAATTATTTCCTTCTCTTCAAAGATTTATTCAATTCTTCTCTTGTTGCTTCAAGCTGGTGCAATGCAAGTTGGATGTTGATCTTCTGATTCTCTATAATTTTTCCCAACTTATTAACCTCCATCTCCAAGATCTTAATTCTCATGTGGTTAGACTTCTTTCTAAGAGAACAAAGCTCTGATACCAATTGTTAGAAGTCTTATTTGGGAAAGTAAAATACTGAGAGGGGGGGGTGAATCAGAATCTTGCAACTTATACACTTTGAAACCAATTCTAAATATATATCATAAATATAAACTTTAATACTGAAATGAATCTAACATGCTAATCACATCCATGAAATGAAGCACATAACATAAAGGTTTGGTAACCTGGAAACCCTTGAAAGGTAAAACTGGGGTGGGGATGACACCCACAAATCTTCACTACTATAGCAATAAAGTGTGCCTATTAGGGCTACAAAATTTTGATCACTTTTGGTGATCTACCCTATTAGGGTTCTGCCCTGCTAAGAGCTTAAAGACTTATACAATCTACCTTGATTAAAGGATTTAAAACTTACAACTAAGTAAGCACTTTGTTAAGAGATTTATAAAGGCCTGTTAGGACCACTATGTTAAGAGATTTACCCTAATTCACTGACTAGAATGTATCAGTACCTGATCCTTTAGTTTGCACTTCAAATGATGATAACAAGTCTCCTCTTTCCAATACTTATCTGATCTCAAAATCAAATATAATTCTATTTTGTCCTTCACTACTCTGCTCGGTCACTCTGCCTGATCTCTGAATTTGACAATCAAAATACTGCTTCCATCCACATACATGAGATCTCTTGACTGTTACTACTTTTTAGGATTTTCCTGTCACCTTATATAAATAATTGATCAAGCTCATAGATCAAAATCAATGATCTAGATTCATTACTTATGCTGCTTAAGCATTCCTTTTTCCGATTGGTTATATTTCTTGCATAGAGATTAATGATTGAAATCACAACACATAATCAAATACTTAATTCTCTCAGCAATCATTAAATCATGCATAAAAGTCAGCCAAAATAGTTTACCTAGGTTTTTGTATCATTACAAACACATATATAAAAATGGGTTTACTCGACATATGAAGTCTTTGATGCTCGGTCAAAATTATTCTTCATATACTAGCACTCAACACTAACTCTTCTATACAACTCAACATATATACTTCTCGGTAAATAGGAAAGTACTCGATGACCTCAAACTTTCTTGGCAGTAACTACTACTCGGTAAATATACAAAATACAAGTCTATACATAACTCGGCCTTAATAGGATGGCTTGGTTGTAGTGATGACCGACTAGCATTGCCTTGATAATGACTAAGTGTTGGACACTAATAGACAACATGACTTGGAGAAACACCTCTTTGACCGAGCCCCTCAACCAACACTGTAACTGAGAAACATAGGGAAAAAACACTCCAACATGTCAGATTGCTAACTTCCCTAGGATGCTCCTGCATTAGACATCCTAGGTGCAAAAAGATGTTATTATAGATTGGAAGAACATCTTACGAGATTTAACACATAAACCCCGAATTGGTTCCTCACACACATATCCTCCAAGTCTTCAATTTGAAAACTCTTCCCTTTGTTCCACCTCTGCAAATGCTTTTCATCCACAAAGAATCAAATAGGAGCATTGCATCAAATGTATTATTCATAATATCTGACAAATTGATGCAAAGGAGGTCACACTTTAGGAGTTGCCTAAAGTTGTGAAGATTAAAGCACAAGATGTTGATCAGTCATAAGCAAGATGATAGAGGGAGTATGAAGTTCACGGAACTGACTAGAAGATATCTACATGGTGAAGATGAAATTTTCTTTGGCATTGTTGTCAAAGAGGGAGAGATTTAGTGAACCTGAGGGCAAGATTCAATAGAAGTTACCATGAATGAGATGAGGGATAAATTTAGTAAACTGATGAACAGACAAAGGGAGAAATCTATATAAGAGGGAGATGATATTTGGATGAGAATCAGAATGAAGCTAAGGATATTATTAAAGATTGGATCACGGAGAAAGTTGACAGACATGGCTTCATTACATACTTTTTGGATTGTTCAGTAACTTGCATATGATATTGCATGTGGTGTTTCCAGTAATGCCAAAGAGGGAGATTGTTAGAAACTACAATTGAAAAAAAAATTATATTGTCATTGATTTCAAACCTTAACTGGTGAGACAATTTCTATCTAGTAAATTACCATATCTTTTGATTGATGAAGAGGATTTGAAAAGAGGAGATAACAAGAAGACCTATTGGAAAGGTTGAGTTATGAGAAACTACAATGGGTACTTGATTACTTGGCACATTGGCAAGGTAATGAGTTGTTTATCTTTAACACTAAGTGAAGAAGTCAGTTGATTTGAAGCTTAGAAGAAATGAGGAAAGAAGGTCTGAAAGTTTAGCCTTAACTGAGCAAAAGAGAAGAAGATAAAGAAATTTTAGTGTAAGATGAGTGATGGTAGTGTTTACCTAGTGTCAATATAAGCTGAGAAAATTTAGCGTCAACTGAGCATCAGTAAATGTCAAGTATCAGACAATTAACCAAGTGAAGACAGTAATTGCTAAGAAGAACAATTTTAGCAATGACCGAGCTATCTAGTGATGACCAAGCATATGAACATAGTATTGACCGAGTGTCAGTAATTTATAGTTTATGAAAGAATTGACATTCCCAGCCAACACAGTTAAATTCTTGGGATATGTAAAACATGTTGAAGATAAGGATGAATGACCTAGAGCATTTAATGCATGGTAAACCATTTTATTATGGATTCAAGGAGAATTTTTGAGAAGTATCTAGAATGATAAGGAGGAGAACAAAATGTTGGAAGGATTTGATGAATCTGACCAAAACCTAAGATCTACGAAGAAGATTAAGAGACAAAAGATTAAACTACCTAATTCAAGGAGGTATAAGGATGACCTAGTTGTAGGTTATGCAGAGTGAGGAAGAGGTTGATGTTATTGATTGGTGAACCTATGCAAAACATTGAGAAGAGATGAACATAATTGTGGTGATTGCTTGAAGGGATTTCTGAGTAGATCAGAGATGGAGATGACAATGAAGGCCAATTAGTAAATCAACATATGATCTTATTGGATCTGTATTTGCAAAGTGAGTTGTATGTTTTCGATCAAAACCTAATGTTACTTTCTAACCATTGTATCAGTTAAAATCCTTTAATCAAGGTTGACCTAACATTCATTTGTAAATCCTTTAATCAAGGTGACATTATAATGGTATTTTCTTAAGCCCTCTAACAAGGCCACTCCGAACAAGGTGATTAAATTCTTTAACAGGATCACACCTAGCAATGTGTATTGTAACCTTTAACAGGTTTGGCTCCTCACAGAGCTCACTTTAGGAGAGTGAAAATTTGGTAGCATGTTACTGGTGGTTTTTCCCAAATTGGGTTTCCACGTTAAATCCTAGTGTCATTTTTGTGTGAATGTTATTTGATGTTTTATGTTTTATATACTTTAAGTTGATTACTTTTAGACAAGTGGACTACAAGTTTTATATTACTAGATATATTCTAAAGAGATCGAGTGGATCGCTGAATAGATCTAAGTTGGTTAAAATGTTGAAAAGCTCAATTGGTACATCTGACACTATAACATTTGGGATCAAATTATGATGCCAATTTGCGATGACACTACCATTTGTGTGTGATTTTTTTATGTTTTTTGGTAAGTACCCTCAATGCCATCATAATACCGACAGTGCCGTCGTTATTTTGACACCCGCGTGATTATAAATAAAAAGAAAAAGAAAAAGAATGGCTCATTCCTAATTTTCCCCAAATCCTAGTTGCAGGCACGAAGAGGTGGAGGCCGCATTGTCTTGTAGCTTTTCATCATGAGATCTTCTTTGAGCTAAATGAACATATTACTCTGGAAAATTATCTAGAGAGGCTTTGTTTGAATGACGATCTATTGCAGGGTTCTAGGTGTGGGATTCACTAGATCGTTGTTGATGGAATCAGTGATGAGGGAGTATTGGTCATTCTTTCCTCCCAGGACTCTGTGACAATGGCACAATTTTCTAGTCTCTACCAGTCCATTTTCCAATTAGGGTCATACTGCCAACAATCGTCAATTAGATTTCCTATTCCATAGTTCACATAGCTCAGTTGTCATTGTGAATCGTTAATGCTCCTGCACATCCATTTTACAACACTAGTACTATTAGAAGCAGGTATAGCAGTAGCATTTTCTATTAATTGAAGCCCATTAAATACAAATGCTTCAGTCTAGACATTAGGTTTTGATTTTGGAATGAAATCCACACTAGAAAACAATACTCAGAGGTAGAACATACCTCCAAATGGGAGATTTTAGTCTAGTCTTTTCTTATCCATGGAGATTTAGGGTTTCTAACATACAAATGCTCGAGCACAGAAATGTGGCTTGACTATAGGGTTTTTGGAAAAGTTAAGGTTGAAAAGAACCAAATGGGAAATCACATAGTATTAGACCAAATTGAAAGACCAAATAGTCCACTAAACAATTAGGGTTTAATAGGGCACAACTACCTTAAACAAAACAAGGCAAACTACAACGAGAGTAACGCTTTCAACATTACGATCAATATCAAATCGATTAGGACAATTAAAAACCATTGTTATGCATGGGATTAAAATGCATCATGGATCATAGAGTATGATAAAAAATGTACAAATGTTAATGAAGCCTAACATGAAATTAACAGCTAATTAGAATTAGACAGGTATATCGCCAATTTGTATTCCTGCATAGACACAGAACTCAATGTTTGCATTTCCAAAGGTGAGGTTTATTTGCATTTAAATTCCCTAGATAGTGATTAGAAAAGAAGATCACAGGAGCACCTTGACAACATTTTTGGTACTTTTCTTTATCTCCAATAATAGAAGAAAGATTTCAATAGCCACAAATAAATGATATTACTAGTTCTGTTACATTATCTATTGCTTTATTTCTTCTCAAACAAACAATCACATTTATTTCTATCCTCCTACATTGATCTTACATAAGCATTAAAGTCATTTGAATCCTATTGTAATGTATAGAAACACTTTGACTAGATAAAACTTGAAAAGTCTATTCCTAACAAGGCCATCAAACTTTATATAGACCTTTTACAATAGGGCCCAATGCATTTTATACTTTTTTTTCTATAGTTTCTAGTAGTTTGATTATATCTACATAATTAACTTCTTGTGTATACATTTAATAGTGAGGTATATTTTGAGCTTTGTTTTGTGTATATTGTGAATATTAGGAGTAGGGGAAGTCTTATATGTTGTAAGTCATATCTAGATCCAAAATCTGATAGTCTGGTATCATACAATATGTAGATCCAAAAATATATAGTCTGATATTATATATTATAAAAACATAATTAACTAGTGAATTAATAGAACTACTAATGTTCTATATAAGAATTGTACAGGTCTTATTCAATGTAAATTTTTAATTATCTTGATAGTAATTTATTTCAACTATTTAGTTTTTGTTCAAAAGTTCTACATTAAATTTGGATTTCTCCTTACAATGTTTGTTATAGCTTTAAGATGAGTTTTTTCTTTTAAATTGTATTTTTTAAGGATTTCATTTTTTTATAGAAAGCATAATTTATCACCCTCACCAATAATACTCAACTAATTAAATTACAATCCTTAAATTTATAATTAATTTTATTTAAATTCTACTTTATACTTATCACAGTCCAATATCTCATAGATTCCTTATTGGTGCTTACTATTAGACTTTTTCTCATTTAATTTGAGGATAAATTGTTCAAAATTAGTGGCCAATGTAGTTAGATTGATGCCCATCAGATAAAGGCATAACCAGCATTATAGGATTCCAATGGGGTGTCCCTCTCATATGAAGATGGGAGCAGTATAAATTTGACTTATTTTTCTTTGAATATGATTCACTTCTACTTGCTGTATATACCCAATATATAACATACATAGAAGATTGCCATATTATGTATAATCAGAACATTTGTTAATAGAAACAAATATATAGGTAAATATTATTAATGATATATGT
Organism: Chamaecyparis obtusa; assembly: GCA_027943335.1. Lineage (NCBI taxonomy): Eukaryota > Viridiplantae > Streptophyta > Pinopsida > Cupressales > Cupressaceae > Chamaecyparis > Chamaecyparis obtusa. The sequence continues at coordinate 1,664,285 of BSBK01000011.1, read as the reverse complement.
TTCCATCATCTCTAAATAGATTGGTAGTTCCAAATATATCACAAATTTTTGGGTAGAAACAATGCTCCTATCAATTAATTGGGAGTTTTCAAATCAGGAAGTAATTTATCTAGTCATGTATGGACAGAATTTGAGGCTAAGGTCAAAAGAATACAACAATGTAAAGATAAGAGTGATGTGAGCTTCCCAATTATTAGTTGTTAAAATTTACACACCAATTGTCCTTCTTTATCTTTTTAACCCTGAACGTAATCTATCCTTTTGCCTCTACCAAAACAAAGAAATACTATAGTGGGAAGGCCCACTTTCCATGCAGTTTTTGTCTACTTGTCTTTGATGGCTTTGAAAAAAGAGACATTTCCATGCTTAATAATATTTTGCATGTGCTATCTGTCTTCCTTTCTTCCAAATAAATCCTTGATTTTAGTAGCATTGATGAATATTGAAATAATTCACTTTTGAAATTATGTTATTTAGTGCCTAAGAACTCATCCAACAAGAGGGCACAAGTTCAAATTTAAGGGGTAAGGTAGTATAATTAGATGTCTCTAAGAAGAAGTATAAGGTAGTAGAATAAGATAGTACCAATATTACTGTAAGTCATTTGTATTCTCATATACAAACTTTGAAGTATTATAGACTAAAAGAATTTGTCTTTCTTTCTTTATTTCTTACAAAAAAAGACACTTCCTATTTTTAAAAAGCATGTGATTATGATGGACCTAGTGATCATCTTTAAATGTATTTAATTAAGAATTTTTAAAATAGTCTAAATATTTTTTGATAAAGTTATAGCTATAGAGTATTATAGTGAAATATTTAAAATACACTAGCTGATTATAAACAAAAAGAAAGAAAAAGAATGGCTCATTTCTAATTTTCCCCAAATCCTAGCTGCGCATGCAAAGAGGTGGAGGCCGCATTGTGAGGGCAAAGTTGAGCTAGGCAAGGACAAAAACATGCTCCCTCTTGTTGTTCAGTATGTGCTTTGTCTAGTCATTACTTTCCATGCTGCAATGTTTGATGATTTGAATTCCATTCCTTTGGGTTGCATCCAATTTATTTGGGTTTCACCCTTGTCTTAGGTTGAAAATGTTGGAAACTGCAATTGAAACAATTGGTGTATTGTCATTGATGTGAAACCGTAACTGGTAAGATTGTTGCTACTTAGGAAAGTACTATATCTATCTGAGTGTTGCTAAGGGGATAGGCAAGGTTGGTAACAATAGCACCTAAGGGAAAGGTTGAGTTATCTTGATACTACAAAGTGTACTTGACTATGTTGTACAATGATGAGAAAATGTATTGTTTATACTAGTAAGACTGAAGATTAAACTGGTAGGCTTGACCGAGCAAAGAATGGAGATAGTGTATGCTGAGAAAAATTCTAGTGTCGACTGAACAACAGTTAATTGCCGAGGAAGACATTGTAAGCCGAGGAAACATTTTTGGTATGACCGAGCTTTCTACATGAAGATCGAGTAATTGATCACAGTATTGACTGAGCATCAACAATTTTATATTTGAAGAGAATTTAGTTTTGGAGCCGACATTGTTGAATTCTTGGATTATGTAAAATGTGTTGACTTTATTTATTAATTGTTTGAAAGCATTAAATGCACTGTAAAATGTTTTATTGTAAATCTTTAAGAGATTTGAGATGATTCTAGAAAAGGAGCCGAAGAACATGAAGTGGATAGATTCAATGAATTTGACCTAACCCTAAGATCTATGAATGAGATTGAGTGACATAAGATGAGTTAACCTAATTGAGGAAACATTAAAGGGAACCTGAGCATTTGGATATGCAAGTGCATGGGTGAATAGAGAATGTTGGAAGATCAGTAAAGTTTTATTGACTATATAAGTAGAAAAGGTTGAAGGAGAATTGTGATGGTTGCTTGAAGAAAAGTTCCAAGTAGATCAGAGATGGAGATGACAAAGTTTTAAAGTCAGTAAACCAGCATTAGTGTACGGAATCGGATCTCATATTTGCAAAGTGAGTTGTATATTTTTCAGATAAATATTGCTGCTACTTTCTAACTACTTTCTAACCATTGTAATAGTCAAAATCCTTTTAACAGAGGTTGACCTAATAGTCATATGTTAAATCCTTTGAACAAGGTTGCATTCTAATGGAGTGTATGTAAGTCCTATGACTAGGCTCACTTTTAACAGGGTGATTGAAATCCTTTAACCGGGTCACACCTGATAGTGTGTATTGTAACCTTTGACAGGGTTGGCTTTTTACCTAGCTCACTTCAGAAGAGTGAAAATAATAGTAGCATGTTACAAAGTGGTTTTTCTCAAATTGGGTTTCCACTATAAATCCTAGTGTTAATACTTGTGTGAATGTTTTGGTTTGAACATTTCTATGTTTTACAAGTTAAGTTACAGCTGGGTAGTGGACTGCATTGTTATATGTTTCTATTATTGAATCAGCGATGACCGAGTTTGTTTTGGTTATTGAATCTGATTTAAGGAAAAGATTTTGAGATTGTTTTATACATCAGGACCTGAGAACAACTGATTCACCCCCCCCTCCCCCCCCCTTCCCCTCTCCGTTGTTCTAAATCATATTAACAATTGGTATCAGAGCTTTGTTGCTTATTATTAGTGTTTACAGAAATCAAGTTTAAAGGGGCTTGAAGAAAATGATCAGGATGTATAAGGAGGTACCAAAGCTAAATAAGAAAAACTTCCCTGCATGGAAAAGCTTGATGAAGCTGCATCTGGCTGGTATTGGTGACTCTGCAAAGTACTACATTGAGAATAGTTGTGTCTCACCTGTCGCACCTTTGACTACCGAAGAAATGAGAGCTAAGCAAGAACATAATCAGGCAATGCTAGAAATTGCATCTGTCCTAAGCTATCCAAAATTTGAGGACATTAAGGATTGCACAACTACTAAGGATATGTGGGACACTCTTGCAAGAATCTATGGTGGTGACTTGAATGTACTAAAAGCAAAGGCTGAGAGTCTTAGAGGTAAGTTTGATGAAATGAGAATGTAAGAAGGTGAAAACATTGCACAATATTGTGGTAGAATAAAAGAAGTTGTGAATGTTATTAGAGGAGCAAATGGGGCTATTGATGATGAAACTATAATTGGGAAAGTACTAAGAACCCTACATCTTATATATGCTATTAAGATCTTAGCTATTCAAGAATCTAGATGTAAATCTGCTAATTTTCTTACTTTGGAAAGTTTGGTTGGTAAGCTGACTGCTTTTGAACTCTCTAACTATGATAATTTCACTGTTGGAAGCATTGGTAATGTTGAATCTACTTTCAATTCACAGCTAGTTCTGAACAAGCCAAAAAAAGAAAAAGAAAGATGCATAAGTGAAAGTGACAGTGACACTTCTAATGAAGAACTGGAAGATCTAGAATCTCTTATGGCTAGAAGACTGAAAAGAGGAAAAGGAAAGTATAAAGGTAAACTCCCTATTATATGTTTTGCATGTAATAAAGTTGGTCATATAGCTACTAGATGTCCTGAAAGGAAGGATAAAGATGATGAAAGAAAAAGCAAACACAAAGACATAAGAGATGACAAAAGCTACCAATGGAACAAAGACTACAAAGGAAAAGATAAGAAATCTTGTTACATTGCTGAAAAAGAAACTGACACTAATAATGATGATTTTGAAATTAAGGTAGTCTATGTTGCAATGAAAGATGAATCTGATGAGGATGAGAAAATTGCATTGATATCCTATGTGAACAAGAATGATAAATGGATTATTGATAGTGGTTGTTCACACCACATGACTGGTGACAAAAATAAGTTTGAGACCTTACATCATTACAGAGGTAAAAGTGTAAAATTTGGTAATGATGCACCATGTCCTGTTAGAGGAAAAGGTTTGATTAAACTAATTGATAAGATATCGTGCGAAAATGCATATTGGGTTGAAGGTCTTAATTATAATTTGTTAAGTGTTGCTCAGCTTAACAAAATTGGTTATTGACTGGAATTTCATCACAAGCAAGCTAAAATATTTGATGCTACTGGAGAACTAATTGGAAGTGGAGATCAGACTAGAGGTAATTTGTTCTATCTTGACCTATCTGAAGAAACATGTTTAATTGCATAACTTGATAATATTTGGTTATGGCATAAAAGGCTATGTCATGTTAACTTTGACAATCTGGTAGAGATAAGTAAGAAGAAAAAGGTAAGAGGTCTACCTAGATTGAAGAAACCTGAGAATGTGATGTGCAAGGAATGCCAGTTAGGAAAAATGACAAAGTCAAGTTTTAAGAGAAAATCCTTTACTTCTGAAAACATTTTAGATTTGGTTCATACTGACCTTTGTGGACCTATGGGTGTACAAAGTTACTGTGGTGCTAGATACTTTATCTTATTTGTTGATGATCATACTAGGATGATGCATGTAATGTTTCTAAAAGAAAAATATTAAGCTTTTCAATTCTTTAAGTGGTATTTGGCTAAGGTTGAGAAGGAGACAGGTAGGAACCTGAAATGTCTTAGATCTAACTGAGGTGGAGAATTTACATCAAATGAATTTAATCTATTTTGCAATGATAGCGGAATTAAAAGATAGATGTCTGCATCTAGAACACCTCCACAAAATGGTATAGCAGAAAGGAGAAATAGATCTATCTTGGATTGTCCAAGGACATTGTTGATTAAAAAGAATATGGCACAGAAATACTAGAAAGAAGCTATAGGCACTACTATCTACACTCTTAACTAGGTACAGATCAAGAAAGGTACAAACCTGACACCCTATGAATTATGGCATGGGTATGCACTGAGTGTTAAATACTTTAGAATCTTTGGAAGTAAGTGCTATATATTAAAAGACACTAGGAATGGAAAGTTTGATGCTAAGAGTGATGAAAACATATTCCTAGGGTATTCCACAAAAAGTAAAGCTTATAAGTGTTTGAACTCTAACACTAACAAAATTGTGGAAAGTGTGAATGTCAAAATTGATGAGTATGTAGAAAGAAATGAAGCTGACAACAAAAGAGAACCAGAAGATTATAGATCTTTTGTGTACATTGAGGAAGAAGAAGAGGCAAGTAATAGACTTGCACCTGATGCCGAATCTTAGGTAAGCAATGCCGAGCAAAAGATAGATGCTACCGAGCATCAGGAAAACAATGCCAAAAGAAAACAAGAACATGCCGAGCTACAAGAAAATGCTGCTGAGTATCAGGAAGAGGTTGCCAAGCATTCAGAAGTTGAATTTGACAATGTTGTTGGGGAACCTGATGAAATAGAGGAGAAAGGAGATGAACCTGTTTTGGAAAAATATGTAAGAAGACATCACAAGCCTGAATAGATAATTGGAGACAAAAATATTGGAATTCAGACCAGAAGTAAGACTAAGGATCCAACATGCCTACTGTGTGAATTTGAACCCAAGTCAACTAGAGAGGCATTAGAGAATGAAGACTGGATACAAGCAATGAATGAAGAGATTGACTAGATTGAGAAGAATGATACTTGGACTCTAGTGCCAAGACCTAAAAACAAAAATGTTAGAGGGAAAAAGTGGGTGTTTTGGAATAAGATGAATGAAAATGGTGAAATAACTAGGAACAAAGCTAGGCTGGTATGCAAAGGCTACACACAAGAAGGAATAGATTATAGGGAGACATTTTCCCCTGTAGCTAGATTGGAAGGAGTAAGAACTCTACTTGCATATGTTGCTTATAAAGATTTCAAGGTATATAAAATGGATGTCAAGTCTGCATTTTTGAATGGTATACTAGAAGAAGAAGTTTACATAGAACAACCAGAAGGTTTTATTGATCCAAATAGAAGACACATGGTGTGCAAACTGAATAAAGCACTATATGGATTGAAACAAGCTCCCATAGCATGGTATGAGAGGTTTCACAACTACTTGATATAGATTGGATTTTCAAGAACAAATGACACAAGCAATCTGCACATGAAAGATAAAGAAGGTAAAGGTATCCGGTTGGCAAAAAATTTTGTGGATAACATTATTTTTGGTGGACAAGATGCATTGCGTAAAAGATTTTCAAATGAAATGCAAACTAAATTTGAAATGAGTATGTTTGGTGAGATCAAATTCTTTGTTGGTTTACAAGTATATGAGAGGAAGAATGGAATTTTCATTACACAGTCTAAGTATGTTAATGAAATACTGAAAACTTTTGGGATGGAAGATGCTAAACTAGTGAATACTCCTATGGTTACTGGAAAAAAGTTATCTAAGAATGATGATGCTATAGAAGTGAATCGGACTTTGTACAGATCCATGATTGAAAAATTATAGTATATTGTACATAGTAGACCAGATATTACACTAGTTGTTGGGATTGTGGCAAGATTCTCTGCCAATCCTAAGGAAACACACATGATGGTTGTGAAAAGAATTATGAGATACTTGAAAGGAACTACTGACTATGGTCTATATTATAAGAAGGATGAAAAATTTGAACTCAAAGTTTATACTGATGTTGATTGGGTAGGAAATGTAGATGACAGAAAGAGTTCTAGTGGTGGAGATTTCTTTCTTGGATAGAGATTAGTCTCTTGGACAAGCAAGAAACAAAATTGCATTTCCCAATCTATTGCCGAGGCCGAGTATGTTGCTGCTACAGTAAAATGTTCAAATTTGGTATGGATAAAACAATTGTTGATAGGCATGATAGAAGAAATTACTGAACCTATTATTATTTTCTGTGACAACACAAGTGCTATCAATATTTCTAAGAATCCAGTGATGCACACTAAGACCAAGTACATAGAAATCATATTCACTAAAGCTTTACCTAGAGAAGCTCATGAGTATTTGAGAAGTCAATTGGGGGTCCTTCCCCTAATTGAGGCTACCTAGACAAGCTAGGACCACAACATCAAATGTGCTACAACAAAATATTTGACAAATTGATGCAAAAGATTGTCACACTTTAGGGCTGGCCTAGACTTGTGAAAAGGAGCAAAGACAAGGAATCAATCATAAGCAAGATGACAGAGGGAGAAAACACTGAGTTGCACATATATTATCTACATCTAATGGATTTATGTTTTAGTTGCTACTTTGGCATTTTTGTTAAAGAGGGAGATGAACTGATATGATAACACATGACACTAAAAAGTAAGGATGATGAACTGAAATGAAGGATCAGGATAGGGGGAGATCTAAATACTTCTAACGGTCACATAAGTGAGGCTTATAGGATTTTGAATCAGAATGAAGCTAAGGATATTATAAATAATTCTCTAATGAACAGATAAATTTTTGGATTGGTTGGTAATCCATGTGTTATTCAGGTAATATCATATGGTGTTGCCATCAATGCCAAAGAGGGAGATTCTTGGAAACTGCAATTGAAACAATTATTGTATTGTGTAACGCCCCACCAGGCAACCCAAGAGGACAAGACATAAAACCTCTATAAAATGCAAGTAGTGAATTTTTTTATTTTTTTATTTTATTTTAACGAGAATAATATTCATCATTCCACTTCATATTTCTAAAAGAAGAAATAATTTTCTACTACTTGAATGTAATATTTATACAACTTAAGTCCTCCTGGGTTCCCTAACATTGCTACTAAAGCAACATCATATAAACCATTTACATGCATAAGATATTCACGGAATCATGAGCTTAAAAGATCTACATTCATTTTAATGCACCAAGTTAAATGTCCCTAACTTATTTCTTATATTAAACATAGGTTAATCATCCAACATCATTATTCCTTTTATCAACTCATTCCATAAATTCATATTGATTTCATCTACATCTACTATCCTTTATATCACTTTTCTCTAGTAATTTAGGTAAGAGATTAATATTCATTAAGGTAGGCATTATCCTAGGTACTTCATTAACATGAACCAAGTATTAACATTATAATCAAGTTACTATTTTATTTCATTGTTTCATAACCATTCATTGTTAATAATTCCAATCACTAACCTATCATTTCTCAATAATTTCCTTGGATCCTTTCATCAAGAGAGAATACATTATTTTTTTTGTGATACATCATTATATATAACTATATTTAAGATCATTTCCTTTACATATGGACAACATAAGAGGATAGGAGAAATAACATAAACACTTTCTTTTAATGCTAGTAACATGTCCAATATTCCACATTCTTTTCCCTTTCTTTTACCTAGAACTACCCATTCCCTTCTGCATTGCTTTGAATTGAGATTATATCAATACTACAAGACTCCTTTTAGGAGATTAAAATTACATGAATACAAATACATAAGTACATCTCATATTAAAATATCCAATAAGAAATCTTCAACTGCAGATCTGGAATGGAATATGTGCTAGGATCATCCAAAGAATCACGATCAATACCTCGATATAAATATTAACCACCCAACCATGTGGAACCAATAGGCCCACTCTCCCGAGCTAGGAGATAGAACCAAAGGCCCATACAAGAGGTAACAACTAGGAAATTCCTAAGGTGGTGATAAAATTTCTCCAAAGTCACAACACAAAAGAAAAGACAAGAAGACCACAAGGACTACCAGAGGCATGATCAAATTTGGTAGAGACTCTAAGCTACAAGCTAGGTGAGTGTCATCGCATAGCCCTCACCCCTTGGGTTGTCTTGGTACTAGCCACTCTTGGCCCCGGCCCCCAAGTAGGCACATGCGGAACCGAATGCCTCTCGTACAGACAAGGTCATCCAGTCATACCTACGCATAGGTACCTTCTCCCACTCCCATCCTTAGTCTTTACTAGCACTAAAGGCATGGGCGAGGCACAATTAATCTTGATTAGTGTGTAATTTTCCATTCCAATAATCTCCCATTCCCAATTCATTTATTTAGGTTATCACTTGATTAAATAACTCATAGTAGGTTATCCTGGTACTAGCCACTTAGGGCCCCGACCCCTCACTATGAGCCACTCACCTAGTGTACATAGGTTCCCTAACATACATATAAAAATCATAAGAACATAATAGATTCATCATCAAGAATTCATAACAACATTTGATTGAGTTTAGGAAAATATATGTTGTCCCTAGTCCACTTGACAACCCTAAACCCAATATGGCATTCAGAATGTTCCAAACATATAAGAAGACATCCAAGTGATATTATAAAAATATTCAGAGTATAAATAGATCCAATTAACTAAAAAAAAAATTTTAATAGCCTCTGGTAACCATACAAAACCTTAAAACTTAATGATGTTCTTAAACTGAATTATTTCAAGCAAGGATTAAATGCAAAGAATAGTCATCATAGAACAGTCAACCATATCTTCCACAAAACAAATAATAAAGGAAATCTCTTTGGTAGAGATTTAGATAACATAATTATGGGCTCTCAATTTTATTTTTGGGAAGATCCAACGGTGGGAAAGAAAGTTATGACTTCTGGTTTAGAACAGAAAATTCTGGTTAGGGTTCAGACCTGCCTTCACTAAAACAGTTGTAATTTTTACAAAACATAATTAAAATTCACCAAACTAATTGGAAATGAAATATAAGACTTAGAAAGATATCTGATATCAAATTCAAACTTTTATATGATCATATCAGCCTGTAGCATACGAATACATTTGACAGAAAATTCAGAATCAAGAATGGACAGGCATAGTCTGCCAAAATGTCAAAAATAAGGCATTAATTTGACCCTAAAAATAAAATCAGAGAGATACCCATTTGAGATCTATGAATTTTACTTCTAGAATATCAATTTAGTAAAACCCTAGATGCAATTTAAATTATTATAATAATAGATCTCCAAAAATGGGTTGTTAAAAAACCCTAGGAAAACACATGCCAATTCTTACAAACAAAAACTCAAAACTTTAAAATAACCATAGAAATGAAAAGTATATATATAATAAATAATGATAATATATAAATAGATCCATAATCTATCAGACACATAAAGTAACTAAAATATTCAATCCATACCTCATGTCCTACGAAGGTTGAATCGAAGAAGGAAGGAAACAAAAGAGAAGACAATTCCAAACTTGAGATGCATCCTTCAAACCCTATCCACTTTCAGAAATCTCCATGAAACAAAGAAATAATTGCACAGCAAATAATCCCTCTCTCAACTACTGAAATTCTCACAAAAATGTCTCTCTCCCAAAAGCAAAGATAGCCAAAAATTCTTAAAGACATGCTTACAAACTTTCCCTCACATCTCCAAGTTTTCTCTCCAAAATCTCCATGAAAAGTAAGGCCATCCTCTCCTCAATGCTTCAGCCCCAAAATCTCCCCTTTCAAATGAGAAAGTAGTGCATATAAATAGATTTCCAAAGGTTGAGAGGAAAAGTAACCAACTCCCAACTAACTCTTAACTAAAGGGTATTATAAAATAACTTAATATCATACAACTATATTACTCAAATATACAATAAAAGATTATTTATATTCATTCATACACATATGTAGTATTATCCTAACATATATGCATATGCCATCATTAATTACATCAATATCTATATATATAACCTATCCTCATTATTAATAATTAACAATTGAGAATAATATACCTCGCATTATTTAATATTTAATTATTAATAATATTATACTTTACATTAATCCCAAAATATACACCATCAACAATATCTACAATAATTAACATATAATCACATATAAATTATATATATATAAATACATATATGTGTGCACCCATATATATATATATTTATATTTATATAGATACATGCCAAATACCAAACACTATAATCTATAAGATTATGAAGTAATAGATCACAATATTATTACCTATTTATAATTACTATAGGATATAACACTGAGGTAGAATAAAATCGCATGCCTCAAAATAAATCTAATCATCGAAAGAGGCCATAAAATCAACTATGAAACATATTGAGAAAACCATAAGATCAAACAAGGTCAACCAAAGTCAACAAGGAAAGTCAAGCCAAACTCCTGAAACACAACATAGAAAGATTAACTAAGAATCATACCAAGAAGGATAAATAAATAAAATGAGTAAACAAATCATACAACCAAATGAATTCAAGTGGCCACAAGGCACTAACTACAACTATGCCCAACCGGGTGCGTTGGATCTGGGTTTTTGACCCAAAGGTTGACTAACAAAGAAGGAACCCTAATATTCCCAAATTGGAATAATGACAAAGGAAGACTCATGTAGGGGCCTTAGTACTATCTCCATAACAACAACCATCGAGGATTTGAGGGCATGTTCAGACCTATGAAGCCAGGTGAAGTCGATGCCCGGTACCTGCAAGCCTGCATCACAAAGAAGAAATACATATGCACGGATATACATATAAAAGAAAACATTGCAGACAGATGACCAGGATCGATACATCGTGTGGACCTCAGCTATGTGAGTAACTACGAATTCATCCTGAATCATGAAAACACATCATGTATATATATAGACTCAAAGCATGTAGCATCATCATAACGAAGGTTAGAATCTCAAGCATTGTGTTAGTCTCTTATCAATACTAATAATAAATCAACATAATCAAATCATCAAGTGAGATACAAGATTCATCCAAAGTAACCTTAATAGAAGAAAATATAAATAACCACTCAAGTACATATCATATAACATCCTAACTATGTTCATAAAGGTCTTGTAGGTACTCAATACATACATGGAGATAAATACATACAAAAATGATACCTTTAGATAGTATGTCTGATATTAGAATCATTGAGTACTAGCTTATGAAATTATTATAAACAACTATAGGAATAGATCAAACAAGTATCATGTACAACTTAAGCTGTAAGAAAACATCGAAGGATCTTAATTCTTTCAAAAACACAAAACTTATATTAGGGTTAGAGGGGTATTACATATTGTCATTGATGTCAAACCTTAACTGGTAAGACTGTTGCTACTTAGGAAAGTACTATATCTATTGGAGTGTTGCTAAGGGGATAGAAAATGTTGGTAACAATAGCACCTAAGGGAAAGGTTGAGTTATCTTGATACTACAAAGTGTACTTGACTATGTTGTACAATGATGAGACAATGTATTATTTATACTAGTAAGATTGAAGACTAAACTAGTAGGATTGACCGAGCAAAGAATGGAGAAATCATGTTTAAGCCGAGTAATGTTAGTGTCGACCGAGTTAGTGTATGCCGAGCAAAATTCTAGTGTCAACCAAACAATAGTTAATTGTTGAGGAAGACAGTGTAAGCCAAGGAAATATTTTTGGTAATGACCGAGCTTTCTACATGAAGACCAAGTAGTTGATCACAGTATTGACTGAGCATCAACAATTTTATATTTGAAGAGAATTTAGTTTTGGAGCCGACATTGTTGAATTCTTGGATTATGTAAAACGTGTTGACTTTATTTATTGATTGTTTGAAAGTATTAAATGCACTGTAAAACATTTTATTGTAAATCTTTAAGAGATTTGAGATGATTCTAGAAAAGGAGCCGAAGAACATGAAGCGGGTAGATTCAATGAATCTAACCTAACCCTAAGATCTATGAATGAGATTGAGCAGCATAAGATGAGTTAACCTAATTTAGGAAAGCATAAAGGGAACCTGAGCATTTGGATATGCAAGTACATGGGTGAATAGAGAATGCTGGAAGATCAGTAAAGTTTTATTGACTGTATAAGCATAAGCAGAAAAGGCTGAAGGAGAATTGTGATAGTTGCTTGAAGAAAAGTTTCGAGTAGATCAGAGATGGAGATGGCAAATTTTTAAATTTATTAAACCAACATTAGTGTATGGAATCAGATCTGATATTTGCAAAGTGAGTTGTATATTTTTCAGATAAATATTGCTGCTACTTTATAACCATTGTAATAGTCAAAATCCTTTTAACAGAGGTTGACCTAACAGTCATATGTTAAATCCTTTGAACAAGGTTGAATTCTAATGGAGTGTATGTAAGTCCTATGACTAGGCTCACTTTTAACAGGGTGATTGAAATCCTTTAACCGGGTCACACTTGATAGTGTGTATTGTAACCTTTGACAGGGTTGGCTTTTAATCGAGCTCACTTCAGAAGAGTGAAAATAATAGTAGCATGTTACAAAGTGGTTTTTCCCAAATTGGGTTTTCACTATAAATCCTGGTGTTAATACTTGTGTGAATGTTTTGGTTTGAACATTTCAGTGTTTTACAAGTTAAGTTACAACTGGGTAGTGGACTGTATTGTTATATGTTTCTATTATTAAATCAGTGATGACCGAGTTTGTTTTGGTTATTGGATCTGATTTAAGGAAAAGTTTTTGAGATTGTTTTATACATCAGGACCTGAGAACAACTAATTCACCCCCCCTCTCTGTTGTTCTAAATCATATTAACAGAAAATTGTATATATTATAAATTTATCTTTCATATTACCGTTTGTACCTTTGGTTGTAATATAGTATTCTATGCTTGGGTATCCAAGATATGTAACTCTCAACATAGCTCATTAAGTTGTATAGAGGCTATATATGGTTGGAACTCAGACAATTTATCTTGACAAATTGGCCTCATCTTGACAAATGAGTAGCAAAATACTTTACCTGGTTGGATAAGAACAACATTTCCTTTAAAATAATTGTAAACCTTACCTTTTCTCTCCTATCACCGTATACTTTGAACACCCTATAGATGTAAGTGATAGTTTTCTTCTTCTGTTAACATTTACATCGTCTTCTCTTTGGAAAGAATGCACAAACAATGTTTTTGAGGATTTCTCACACTTCTGTTATGAGTTGCATTTATCAAAAAACAAGTCAAGGTGAGACACTAATTTTTTTCTCGAATAAGTACCAATGTCACATAGATTTGAATACTTCTTCAATAGTCAAATCAATGTTGGAATAATGTGATTTTAAATTGCAAGCTGAAAATGGGGCTTGGTAATGTGAAGTGGTCCATTAGGTCTAAATCCTATCTAGGATTTATAAATTTAAATTGTATTATACACAAAGTGTTAAATTGGTGGCAAATGTTGTCCTTGGGTGTAGTCATTTAATCTTTGGTTTGTATGTGAAGCCAACCAGACTGAATCAAACTCTCATTGTATGCTCAATGTAGGGCTTGGTAATGGCCCATTGCCTATGATTCTATCCAAGTTTTATATTTTACATTGGTGGAGACATATATTTTTAGTCAAGAATTATAAATTGATGATTAAATTTGTACAATATATGGATCTCATCCTTCTCTAGCGTTGAGGGTATCAAACTATTAAAGTAAGATTCTAATGTTGATCTGTAGATCATCAGCACGCAGAGATGCACAAATAATTTGGACACAAAAAAATTCTTGATAAAAGGAGCATATCAAACTACTATAGTTGTGCAATAGTATTCGCAACTAAATCCAACTAATTAACTTATGTCAAAACTCTCCGCAACTAACATAAACTAATTGCAATGTTTATTATCTTTAGCAAGGAACTTAGCTATAGATATAATCACCAGTAGTCCAATGATATACTACTACACAAGAAAGGAGGTTGCAGAATAATGAAGAGTATGTCATTGAACTAGAAGCTCCACCCATCAAGAAAGGAAATTTGTAGAAAATTTGATGAAGAAAGGAAATTGAGGCTATCACCTAACTAGAAAGTCAAGAAAAATTTCTTGACTAGAAAGTGAAGGTGATTCAAGAATTGTCTCACCCAAATTTGAAGAAAACTCATTGCCAATGGGTGATTTATATTAGAGGAAGCTACAACCAAAAGTAAGTTCATCACATTAGACTTCAATTGAAAATAATAGAATACTCACTTGGTAACCCTTTGGTTGGCTGCAACTATGATATCAGTATTAAGAAATAAAACTTGGTCCTTTTGCAACTCATTTTTGCTATGTAATCATAGACAAGAAAGCCACTAGAACAAATGACACAAGAAGTCATTTAAGGGTTCATGTTGGGTAAATTAAAACATCTGTAAACAAAGATAGAACAAAGCAACAAAAGTATTTAAATCCAAATTCTAAACATTCTAACTCATATAAACCTTTGTTTGAGCATTGAATGTGGATGTGGTTTGGGTTGGGATGATATGTGGGTTCTCTCAACATTGACAACATAACAATAGCATTCTTTGGATGATTAGCTCGACAAAAAATTATCATATTGGAAATGGATGTATGAAAATGTTGGATGAGGGAAAATTTATATATTTTCAAGAGAATGATGTCACATCCCAGCAGTCAATATCCAAGTTGTCTGAAGATATTACGTTAGGATATGAGTTGTAATTATGAAGAAAGGGATGCAGGTATACAGGATGCACCCAACAATTAATGAGGTGTGGTGTTCATGTCTTAGGCCATCCAATATGGCAGATCATGTGGAAAATAAAATTAAGGTGTGGCATCTTTAATTTGCAGTTGGTCATCCAATAAACCTTCAACAACTATTGTGCCTTATGAAACATTTGTTAAAGAGCCCATTTTAGCTCCTTAATTGATGAGTAGGACATATATTCCATAACAAGTCAAATTGTGATATTGCTATCAAGATTCAACTATATTGTTTTTGAGTCAAACTCATTGACCCATGTTTCATGACTAGAGACTCACATAAACCCATCTCTTCACTTCCAAACAATCTACTCCACTTCTAAACATCATAATATTTAGCAGAAGATTCTAGACATGTTAACAACTTAACACATACTCTCTGCTCAGCAGATACTATCTACTCATAAGCATACATATATTCATTAAAAATTTAGTTTCCTGTTAAGAAATTGGTATTCTTGATCTTGGAGTATATGTTACTTAAAAGTTGCAATTACCAACAACTTCAAAGATTGATGTTATGTTAGAATAACTAAGAGGGGGGTGAATCAGTTATCTACAGTCCCAAATACAAAATGTATAACTTCAAAAAAAATTCAGCTTATTCTATAGCTCGATAAACAATAATACTGAACTGTCTGTGCATTTTACCGATTACCAGTTAATTGTCCATAGTGATTACCAACCAAATTAGATATGCAATATGTAAAGTATGACAATCAAACAATCACCGCAATAAACACATAACACAAGAGATTTAATGTGGAAAACCTGTTAAGGGAAAAACCACCTGGGACTGGTAACCCAAAAACTTTTCACTCTTCTAAAGTGAGCTCGATGAAGAGCCAACCCTGTTAAAGGTTACAAACACACTATAAGGTTTGACCTTTTTAGAGGATTTAACACTAACAATTATCGTCCAACCAGCATTCACTATGGGGTTGACAGGATAACAATGTACATTCTATGAATGACATATAAGACTTTCAAGTCTACTCGGTTAAGAGATTTCTCTATATACAATGGTTAAACTGTAACAATAGTTGATCTGAATACAATACAACTTGATTTGTAGATGTTCAGATCTATTCTTAAGCTCATAAAAATCTTTGATCAATATTCCTTATTCAGTTCATCAACATTCAATAACTTACTGTCCCTCAATAAATAGCTCTCTAACGCTCGATTAACTTTATAGTTTAGTTCTCCTTCAACTAGTTTGATTAGGCATGCATGAAGCTTGTTCACATGATATCTTTATAGTTTTCCTTCCTTCGACATCCTTATTACAATGAAATCACTATCTCTTAAATAGACAAGTAAACCGTTTTCTTTTCATCCATCAAATTTTGCCGATTAATCTCCTTTGTTGATTTTTTCGCTTAAGCTTTCCTTGGTAGTTGTGTCAGTAATACATTTTGATTCCATCCTTTAGATCTTCCTTAAATTTTTCTAGCCATTGATCTCATAAAAAACTTTATCTTTCACTTTGAATTCATACACTTTACAGCTCATCAATTTCTGTTGGCTAAACTAATCATTTAGTTCTTTTGTTCATACTCGGTCAACAAAGAAATGCATCGGTGAACACAAGCTCAGTTTATAATGTGCTCGTCGGTATACACTACACTGCTCGGTGTACACTAGAATGCTTCATTAACCGACCACACTGCTTTGTAACAATTTTCTTCTATCTCCATAATAGATTAATGCAACATAATCAAGTCAACAATATGAAGTCATAGACTCATCAATAAGTTACCAAGAGTAGTCATTTTCCTCATCTATCATATCCATCTTCCTCAATGTAGATATCTCAGTTCCTTACCTTTTCATTCCTCTTTACAGATGTGTAGATATTTGCAACTACCATGATAAGTACTATCAAAATTAGTTTAACATCAATGACAACATAAAACTAATTCAATTATCTTTACATAATAATTCCCGTGCTCGGTAAGTGATCACCAATCACTTGTAGTTCTTCAATCATGTTCTCAATCAGTTGTATATCAACAATCTCTCCCTTTGGCATTGATGGCAACACAAATTATGAAATAAGCCATGCGCATACCAACATCTATTCTACAACTATATGAACAAATGTTGTAGTACTGTGAGCTTTCCCTTAGCTTGACATTTAATATGTTTAATCACTACATTACTCAACAACATTACTAGTGCAAACTTTCTTCTACAGATTAGATCTTTTCAACTTCTTGTTTCCTTCTGTTCTTAGCAAAAAATCTTCAATGCTCTCCATGATGTTGTTTCTTCTCTCCTTGTCCTGTTTCATAATGTTTCATCTCTCCCTTTGACAATAATGCCAAAAAGAAAACATAAAACATACAACTTTGTAGTAGCCATGTAACTCTCTATTGTCTGGATACAATGTTTGCATCAAATGTATCTTTGTATACTGATTATGCCAATCTATGTTTAGACTCCTCAAATATTTCACAACTTTAGACATAATCCAAAGTGTCAACTATGCTACATCAACATGTATGATCTTCTGATAAGATTAGGCTGATGCAACCTCTAGATCATATTAGTGGCCGGTAGACAGGGGACGAACCCCAAGTCTAGTCCTCAAGTATTCAAATATATCCTTCGGTAGAGGCTTGGTAAATATGTCTACAAGTTTCTCTTTTGATGTAACATATTCCAACTTAACTTGCTTCTCATGTACTTGTTCCCTTAAATAGTGATACTTAATAGATATGTGCTTTGTTTTTAAATGCATCACTGGATTCTTTGAAATGTTTATGGCACTTGTGTTGTCACAGTATATAATCACTAGCTCAATGATTATCTCATTCATCCCTTCCAACACTTTCTTGATATATGCAATATTTGAATAGTTTGTAGCAGCAACAACATACTCTGCTTTGGTTGTAGACTAGGAAATACAAGGTTGTTTCTTACTTTTCTAGGTAACAAGTCTTTCACCAAAGAAAAATGCTCTTCCGATTGTACTTTTTCTGTCATCTACATTTCCAACCCAATCAGCGTCAGTGTAAACTCTAAATTCAAACTTGCCATCCTTAGGATACCATAATCCATAGTCCTATGTCTTTTTTAGATATCTTAGGATTCTTTTTGTAGCAACCATATGTGACTCCCTAGGATTTACATAAAATATTGCAACAATCCCCACATCATGTGCAATATCTGGTATACTATGCACTACGCACATCAACTTACCAATCATGGATCAGTACAGTGTCTGGTTCACTTTTGTAGTTTCATCTTCCTTAGTCAGTTTGCAGCCTATGACCATTGGCGTTCCAATTGGTTTTGCATCTTCCATGCCAAATGTTCTTAGTACTTCCTTGATATACTTGGATTGTGTGATGAATATCCCATCATTTTGCTAAATAACCTGTAGTCATAGAAAGAACTTAATATCTCCAAACATAGACATTTCAAATTCTTTTCTTATTTCATCAACAAATGATTTACATATTTGATCTTGTCCTCAAAAAATAATATCATCCACAAATATTTTAGCAATTAAAATAGTATCATCAGACTCACCTTTCATATACAAATTGTCGTTCTCACTAGTTCTAACAAATCCAATACTTAACAAATAAGTATGCATCCTTTCATACCATGCTCTCGGTGCTTGATTTAAACCATATAAAGCTTTATGTAATCTACATACTATATCTTTCTTGTATGGATCAACAAACCCTTCTGGTTGTTCTATGTATACTTCTTCAAGTATCCCATTCAGAACTGCAGACTTAACGTCCCTTTGATAAACTTTAAATTTCTTATGTGCTGCATAAGCTAGTAACATTCAAACTCCTTCTAGTCTAGCAACAAGTGCAAAAGTTTCACCATAATCAATTCCTTCCTCCTGAGCATACCCCTGGCAAACTAGTCTAGCTTTATTCCTTGTAACTTCTCCATTTTCATTCAGCTTGTTTTTGAAAATCTATTTAGTACCGATAACATTCTTATCTTTAGGTCTAAGTACTAAGGTCCATGTCTTATTTTTCTCTATATGTTCAATCTCCTTAGTCATTGCATTTATCCATTCCTCATTCTCTAATGCAACTTTAACATTCTTCGGTTCAAATTCACAAACTAAGTATGTATCTTGTCTTGACTTACGTCTTGTTTGCATGCCAGCTTGCTTGTCACAAATAATCTGGTTCTCAAGATGGTGTCTTCTGACAAATCTAGCCAATATATGATATCTTCTTTCTTGTTCATCCTGTTCAGGTTCATTTACTTGCTCGGTAGCCTCTTCCTGATCGTCGGTGTTGTTTTCATGTTTCTCGATGTTATTTTCCAGTTGACTAGTTGACACAGTCTGTGGCTTCGATAGATGCTATGGATGTTCAATGTATGTGAATCTACCATAATCTTCCGGTTCCCTGGTGCTCTCTTCATCATTCTTATTATCAAACTCATCAACCCTGACATTAGTACTTTCAATCATTTTATTAGTCACTTTATTTAGACACTTATAAGCTTTGCTTTTAGTGGAATATCCAAGAAATATCCCTTCATCACATTTTGAGTCAAACTTTCCATTTCTTTCATCTTTTAGAATAAAACATCTACTTCCAAAAATTCTGAAATAACTTACAATCAATTTGTGACCAAACCATAACTCATAGGGTGTTTTGTTAGTGTCCTTCTTCAGTTGTACTCAGTTCAGAACATAAACATATGTGCTAACTGTTTCTCTCCAGTATGTCTGAGCAACATTCTTCTCTATCATCAGTATCCTTGCGCAATCAACTATTGACCTATTCCTCATTTCAGCAATACCATTCTGTTGAGGTGTTCTCGGTGCAAAAACCTATCTTTTTATTCCATGCTCATTATAATAGTTAGTAAATTCATTAGAAATAAATTCACCACCTATGTCAGATCTCAAACATTCCAATTCCTTACTGGTTTCTTTTTCTACTTTTTCCTTGTACCATTTAAACATCTTAAATGCTTCTGATTTTTCTTTTAAGAACATCACAATCATCAATCTAGTATAATCATCAACAAACAAAATGAAATACCTATCTCCATAATAGCTCTATGTTCTCATGGGACCACATAGGTCGGTGTGAACTAGCTCAAAAATTTTCTTTGTTGAATGGTCTTTGCTCTTAGAACTAGATTTTGTGATCTTACCTTTCTGATATTGATGACACATTGCATGATCAGGCTTTGTTAGGCTAGGCAGACCTCTAACCTTTTTCTTTTTACTGATCTTGATCATGTTATCAAAGTTTACATGACATAACCTTTTATGCCACAACCATGCATCTTCATCTTTCATCATTAAATAAGAAGATTGATCATTATCAAGATAAAACAAGTTACCTTTTGATTGCGCTCCTGTTCCAACAAGTTTTCCTCCTTCATCAAATATTTTTACCTTTTTACTCTCAAAAGCTACACGATGGCTTGGATTGTTAAGTTGTGCCACACTTAGAAAATGATAATTTAGTCCTTCTACTCAATAGGCATTGTCACATCTAATTTTATCATTTATTAGTAAGGTTCCTTTTCCTCTAACCATACAAGGTGTATCATTGCCTATTTTTATAGATCCTCCATTATATTGCTCAAGATGATCATATTTTTCTTCATCACCAGTCATGTGATGGGTACATCCACTATCTATTATCCATGTATCATTTTTATTAACTTTAGAGATAAGAGCTATCTCTACATACCTATCTTCTTCCTCAGATTCATCCTTCATTGCAACAAACTCTACTTCAACATCATCATCTGTGTCGGTCTCGGTATCATTTTCTTCAACAATGTAACATACCTTCTTGCCCTTATCATTGTTGTCTCGGTTGTTTCTATTGTGGTGTTGATAACTCCTGTTAATTCTTCTCCCATAGCTTCCTTCACCATATCGATCTTTGTTTCTATCATCATCTTTCTTGTTTGGACATCTAGTAGCAATATGACCAACTTCTTTACAGTTAAAACATGCTAAAGGTATGATGAAGGGTGCTCCCCTTAATACCACAAACACATAACAAAAATAGAAAAACAACAACAATATGCAAGAACAGAAAATGGGCTTTTTATTATCTCCACAAATGTGGAATTACAAACTTTCAGAATTACAATATGCAAAGCCACATGGGCATTCCCTTACAATATTCTGTAGGACAAGGCCTCGAATCAATACCTAGATCTACTACCCAGAACTGCCCCGAACTGCCTAAGACAACACTACGTGCCTTCCTTATATAGGCAATTTCCACCGCCCGAGAAGGTTCCAAAAAATTAACCTTTAAGGCCGACTATACATAGAATTATTTTATTTTCACAATTTTTACAATAGGGTCGGCTCAAAAGAAATACAAAATATGCTTTTAGGTAGCCTAACTTTTAGAGGCCATAACTTTTTAACCATAGCTTCATTTTTCTATTGTAACCACTTTTCAAAAATGCCATGACGAGATCTACAATGCCTGAAAGGCACTAGCACCAGCCAGCCAGGGGTTGATTGTGATCTAGAGCCTCTAAGGCCTTCAAAATTGACTTGAAAGATTTTGTACCCAAAACTTCAATAACTTCAACAATACAAATGATGTGGCAATGAAACTCAACTGATAAGCTGAAATGACTAAGATGAACCTCCAACTGTGAAATCAGAACATTCTGAGATCATATGACCAACTTACTAAAAATAGTAAGTTTCCATAAATAGAAGCTCCGCACAAGATAGCCCTTATTGAAAGAAAACCAGAAATATTTTTGGGTGATGCAAGATTGCTCTTACACCCAGGATGCTCCTGCATCAAACACCTAGGGTAATTTGAGAAGTGACCTTGTCATGACTCAGGTATGAAGAGGAAAACCAAGACGGCTAACCTCCTCCCTTGATAGCATGATGAATCTTCAATAGGTCATCCTTTCCATTTGACCAGATATTCTTCATATGTCTTATTCCTTGTGCTTCTGCCAACATGACTATCCAGTATGTCCTCAATCTCTTTGGTATCTGAACTAGTTGCTCGAATACTCCACCGTGTTGCTGTGATCTCATCTTCAACACCTTCGTCATGATACTCTATCAAATCTAAAATGTTAAACACTGGTGAAATATTCAGCTCAGTAGGCAATTCTACCTCATATGCATTTCTTGAATCATGCTTCTTCAGTATCTGACATGGTCCAAACTTCTTTATTTTCAACTTGTTATATGTACCAACCATAAATTTTTCCTTCCACAAATGAACCATGACTTCATCTCTAGCCTGAAATTCCTTATGCCTCCTTTTCTCATCTGCCTTAGACTTATACTATACATTCATCTTGGTAATATGCTCCCTCACCTCCTCATGGATGTTCTTCAAATGTTCTACAAAATCCCTAGCTTCAACACTACTTATTTCTCCTTTATCTATCTTTCTCAACTCAGATGCATTTCTGGGACTACTTCCATATACAATCTGTGGATGATGTGATGAACTAAACTTCAAATCTATCTTCAACTCTTCACTTTCTACTAGTGTCATTCCGTGTGCTACCTTATTTGGCAAATTGGCTCCTAGAATCAAGTCCATCTGATGACTAATATTTCTTATTGGTGGTAATTCATCAGGCACATTATCAGATATAATATCCTGAAACTCATTCAATAATTCTACAACTTCTATAAGTACATCTTCTACTTCCTCTTTCCCAGCCTTTGGAATTAAGGTAAAATAGATATGCTCATGTTGCATACCATCTAAAAAAATTCCTCTATCAACAAAAATTATTCTTGCATTACCACATACCTTTTCTTTTATTTCCTTCAATGGTTTTAGCTTATGTCGCACTCCATCCTTTATCAGGGAATAGGTATTCCCATGACCATCATGTACAACACATCTATCAAATTGCCAAGGTCTACCCAACAACATATGACATGCATCTATAGATATGATATCACATAGTACCTCATCATGGTACCCGCTGATCTTGAACTTCACTAGGCACTGTTCACTGACCATGACCTTGTGGTCATCTACACCCAGGAAACTTGATATGGATGTGGATGTTTCTGCCTCTTGAGCTTTAAGTTTGTCACCATCTCTTCTGACACCAAATTATCAATACTACCACTATCAATAATCACATCACAACACTTACCCTCACACTTGCACCTTGTGCGAAACAAGCTCCTCCTTTGTTTAGGTTCATTCTCACCACTCAGCAAGACTCTTTTGTTAATCAATATTTCTCCTCTTTCAACATCTTCAGAATTTGAGGATCTGACATCTTCATCTACATGTGCCACTCTGGCCTGGCCTTCATTCCTCCTATCCGTCCTTCCTTGGCATTGAGGACATTCAAATACCCTATGACCTTCTTCTCCATAGTGAAAACATGTTCCATGGAAGCCTCCTCTTCCAAATCCTTGTCCTCTTCCTCTTCCTCTTTGATATCTATTATTCTGATCATGAAAATGATTGAAATTATCTCCTCTCTGATTCTGAATATTATTAACCTCATCTTTCTTTTTCAGATCTTCATTTCGATCTCCATATGACCGTCCACCAGATCTTCCATCACGACCCCTTCTGCTTTGTCTGCTCTCAAACTTCTTGTTCAACTTTTCCTCTACTTTTAGGGCAAACTGATATGCCTCTTCAATACTGTTCATTCGAACTAGATTCAGCTCCTCTTGAATGCTTGGCCTCAACCCATTAAGGTAACGGGCAACTTTCTCCTTATCAGCTTCCACATGGCCTGTTCTGATAAGGATTCAATAGAACTCCTCTGTATACTCCTGAACAGATCATCCTGCTTGCTTCAAATTTTGCATTTTCTTCAGTAGGTCAAGCTCATAATCAACAAGGATGAACTGTCACTTCAATTTATCCACCATCCGCTCCCATCTTGTGATTTTATCCTTTCCTCTTCAATTTCACTCCAATTGAATCTCTTGCCACCATATCTTCGCATGGCCCTTCAATTTGGTCTTCACAAACTTGACCCTATCAGGATCCTCAATATCTTCATAGTCAAAATATTTTTCACATTCATTGATCCAGTCGATCAACTCCTTTGGATTAAGATTTCCTGAAAATGCAGGAACTTCAATCTTAGGTCTTTTCCTGATCTTGGAAATGGCTTGAAAAAGTCTTTCTTCCTCCTGGTTCATAATTTCAACTTCTCCTTCTTGATCTTCTTCTTTAGCTTCATCCTCGCTTTTGTCTCTGACATTAAGATTCATTCCTCTGTGAATCTCCTCTTGCAATGCTCACACTTTTCTCTGCAATTCCCTAACCTCAGGTGTTACAACACCAGCTCTTCTGCCATGTTCCCTTTGTGGAGGCATTTTTGTGCTTCTCGCTGAAACCCTAACCATGATCCTGGTGCAAAATGCCTCACAGTCGGTGATTTGTTTACACAGAAACCCTAATCCACGGTCCTGGTGCAAATTTCCTCACAATCGGTGATCTGTTTACACACTCAGGAACTCTTCTGATACCACTTGATGAAGGGTGCTCCCCTTAATACCACAAACACATAACAAAAATAGAAAAACAACAACAATATGCAAGAATAGAAAATGAGCTTCTTATGATCTCTACAAATATGGAATTACAAACTTTTAGAATTACAATATGCAAAGCCACATGGGCATTCCCTTACAATATTATGTAGGACAAAGCCTCAAATCAATACCCAGATCTACTACCCAGAACTGTCCCAAACTGCCTAAGACAACACTATGAGCCTTCCTTATATAGGCAATTTCCATCGCCCGAGAAGGTTCCAATAAATTAGCCTTTAAGGCCGACTATACATAGAACTATTTTATTTTCACAATTTTTACAATAGGGTCGGCTAAAAAAAAATACAAAATATGCTTTTAGGTAGCCCAACTTCCAGAGGCCATAACTTTTTAACTGTAGCTCTATTTTTCTATTGTAACCACTTTTTGAAAACACCATGACGAGATCTACAATGCTTAATAGGCGCTAGCACAAGTTAGCCGAGGGTTGATCATGATCCAGAGCCTCTAAGGCCTTCAAAATTGACCTGAAAGATTTCATACCCAAAAACTTCAATAACTTCACCAATACATATGATGTGGCAATGAAACTCAAGTGATAGGCTGAAATGACTAAGATGAACCTCCAATTGTGAAATCAGAACATTCTGAGATCATATGACCAACTTACTAAAAATAGTAAGTTTCCATAAATGGCAGCTCCGCACAAGATAGCCCTTATTGAAACAAAACCATAAATATTTTTACGTGATGCAGGATTTCTCTTACACCCATGATGCTCTTGCATCAAGGTAATTATCCTCTATATCTTCTTTTTCCTTTAGGTAACCTTCTAGCCATAAGAGCTTCAAGCTCATCAAGCTCATCATCAGTACAATTGTCATTATCATCATTATTGCTTCTACTACTATATTTACCGATCTTCAGAGAAGTCATGAAAGAAGACTCAACAGATAATACAACACTATTATCAAAGTTATCAAGTTCAAAAGTTGTTAGCTTACCGATCAGACTATCAAGAATGAGAGTGTTCTTGGGTGCAGACCTCATTTCGTGTATTGCAGATATTTTGATAGCATAAATAGGCAATAAGGTTCTCAAGATTTTTCTTACCACTCTATCTTCTTCAATAACTCCATCGGATCCTCTGATAGCATTAACTACTTCCTTTATTCTATTGGTGTACTGCACTATGTTTTCTCCCTTTTTCATTTTCATTTCATCCAATCTTCCTCTTAAACTTTCAGCTCTGGCTCTTTTGATATTTGCATCACCACTGTAAATTAGAGCAAGCTTGTCCCACATTTCCTTTGAGGTAGAACAATCTTTGACATCTTCAAATTCGACATCTGTAAGAGCAGCAACAATCCCCATCATGCTAATGTTATGCTCATGTCTATCTCTTAATTGGTCAAGAGTCAAAGATCTTGTAGGCGGTGCAAGGTAGCCATTATCCAATAGAGTGAGGGCAGAATTCCCAATTCCATATATATGAAGTCTCATTCGGCTTTGCCATATTGTAAAGTTGTCCTTGTTCAACTTTGGCACTTCCCTCTTATACATTTTTTGATCTTTATGCTTAAGTCCTTAAAACTTTGTTCTAAGAAACCAACTTGGCTCTGATACCAATTGTTAGAATAACTGAGAGGGGGGAGTGAATCAATTATCTACAGTCCCAAATACAAAATAAATAGCTTCAAATTTTTTTTAGCTTATTCTGTAGCTTGATAAACAATAATACTAAACTGTCTGTGCATTTTACCAATTATCAGTTAATTGTCCATAGTGATTACCAACCAAATTAGATATGCAATATGTAAAGTATGATATTAAAAAAATCACCACAATAAACACATAACACAAGAGATTTAATGTGGAAACCCTGTTAAGGGAAAAACCACCTGGGACCGGTAATCCAAAAACTTTTCACTCTTCTGAAGTGAGCTTAGTGAAGAGCCAACCCTTTTAAAGGTTACAAACACACTGTAAGGTGTGACCTTGTTAGAGGATTTAACACTAACAATTATCGTCCAACTAGCATTCACTATGGGGTTGACAGGATAACAATGTACATTCTATGAATGACATATAAGACTTTCAAGTCTACTCGGTTAAGAGATTTCTCTGTATACAATGGTTAAACTATAACAACAGTTGATCTGAATACAATAAAACTTGATTTGCAAATGTTTAGATCTATTCTTAAGCTCATAAAAATCTCTAATCAATATTCCTTATTCAGTTCATCAATATTCAATAACTTATTGTCCCTTGGTAAATAGCTCTTTGGCGCTCGGTTAACTCTGCAGTTTAGTTCTCCTTCAACCAGTTTGATCAGGCATGCATGAAGCTTGTTCACGCAATATCTCTATGATTTTTTTTCCTCCAACATCCTTATTACAATGAAATCCTTGTCTCTTAAATAGAAAAGTAAATTGTTTTGTTTTCAGCCATCAGATTTTGCCGCTTAATCTCCTTTGTTGGTTTTGCCACTTAAGATTTCCTTGGTAGTTGTGTCAGTAATACATTTTGATTCCATCCTTTAGATCTTCCTTGAATCTTTCTAGTCATTGATCTCATAACAAACTTTATCTTTCACTCTGAATTCATACACTTTACAGCTCATCAATTTCTATCGGCTAAACTAATCATTTGGTTCTTTTGTTCATACTCAGTCAACAAAGAAATGCATCGATGAACACAAGCTCAGTTTATACTATGCTCATCGGTATACACTACACTACTTGGTGTACACTAGAATGCTTCATTAACCGACCACACTACTTTGTAACAATTTGCTTCTATCTCCATAACAGATTAATGCAACATAATCAAGTCAACAATATGAAGTCATAGAATCATCAATAAGTTACCAAGAGTATTCCTTTTCCTCATCTGTCATATCCATCTTCCTCAATGTAGATATCTCAGTTCCTTACCTTTTCATTCCTCTTTACATATATGTAGATATTTGCAACTACCATGATAAGCACTATCAAAATCAGTTTGACATCAATGACAACATAAAAATGATTCAATTATCTTTACATAACAATTCCTGTGCTCGATAAGTGATCACCAATCACTTGTAGTTCTTCAATCATGTTCCCAATCAGTTGTAGATCAACACGTTGATCACCCAATATGATGTCAAGCTATTTAATACAAGAACAAGGAAATAATCGAATAGTATATGACGTCAATAATAATATGATCTTGTATTTTGGACTATCTCCATTGATAGAGCATAAATTATGAATTTATAAACTAACCCTTATGCTCTTACCACACACACACACGTATATCTCTCTCTGTGTGTGTTCAAGAGTAGTTCAAAACATTTATTAAGCACTAACTAGTAGTCCACATACTAAAGTCTAAAATATTGTGTACTTTTATTTTGTTATTTGTGTTCTTTTTGTTGTACATTATTACTATGCTTGCAAGCTAAAGTTATAAAACTGAGCCATGTAAAATTTTAAACAAATAGAGGATAAATTTAGTTTATTTTTCACACTAAAATAAGTAATAGGACTCTTTTTTAGTGTATTGGGGGTTTTGCTAGCAAGGCTAGTTTTCAAGCCTCTCTTTTGAGCAGATTCCCCCTCAAGGGTCTCAATTTTAGTAGGTTGGGGTTCCTCGGTTTTTAAGCCACAATCCACAAAAGTATCCCATCTAATTTGGGGTTTTATAGTAATAAGGTCATGTATGAAAAGAAGTTTGATCAAGAAATATAGGCCAGGGAGTTAGCATGTCCTCAATAGTGATTGCATGCACATTTTAATGATTACAAGCATGTACTTGATTACAGAGCTCGAAATATGGATATCAGAAAGAGAGAATCATTTCTTCCATATTGGTTAGAAACATATCAAGCAATTAGGATGGTTATTAGAGGTAAGCTTAAGAAAATGTATAAATCAACCTTAACAAAAAAATCTCAAGCCATATAAGATAAAGCTAAGAGAACTGAAGTAAAGGCGTGGCCTTTGGAAGGAGTAGGAAGATACCTAAAGAAGATATTCCATGTAAGATAATTCCAAGAGAACCAAAATAAAGGCTTGTTCACCAATCTAAATGCACAACTTAATATTTGAATTTGATACAAGCCTGATGTTGTCAAACTCTACAAATGTGACTTGGAGTGATTCTTGGAAGATGAGTAATATCATTAATAAAGTCTGAAGTGACTTAGGGGAAGGCATACTTGGAAATGCGTGATGTAATTGAAAAGTTGAATGACATGGGTAAAATAATTATTATGCAGTAAAGTTAAATTTACAAAGTAACATATCATTTATAAAACCTACCGTAACATGTCATTTTTTGTTTGACATTTTTTGTCACAACTAAAGAGTTCTCACCACGAGCAAATAGAGTGACCATTTGCTATCAAAACCATATGTGCAGATATAAAAATTAAGTACAACATGTCCATTTTTTTTTTTGCAGATATACACATTAAGGATCATTTCAAATAATACAAGGGAATTCGATCAAAATAGGGAGATAATCACTAGATTGTTGTCTAACTTTCAAAGAGAAGGCGATGACAAATGTTATTATCCATGCAATAGTTGTAACGACTTAAAGACAAGAATAATCAAAATCAAAACAACAATGAGACATTTTAGGGAGAATGGTCACGTTGAAGGGGGGTTTGATTATCATCCATTGGTAAGTTGTTTGTTATATTATTTTCACAATTAATATACATATGAACTATGGAAGGAGGTTTGATTATCACATTGAAGGGGGGTTTGATTATCATCATTTTTACATAGGTTGATCTCCACAGTGTAGTACATGATATGGAAAATGAAATCTAAGAGGAACATGGGGGTGTGACTATAGAGGAACATGGAGGTGTGAGTATTGAAGCTGAAGAACATGATCCCATGGAAGATGACGACCATGTGCCAGAAAGCACATTTGAAGATGATGGTATGAATGCAGTAATCATTGACACATTTGGTACTGGTGCTGCTGCTGATGATTATGATTAGGATGATATTAATGTCATCCATGATATACCTCTACTTGAGAAGGTGAACATGACCCTTTACGAAGGCTCCCAATCTACTCTTCTCTCTGTTGTATTTTTATTGGTGAATTTGAAGGTTATGAATGGTTTATCCAACATATAAATGTCACATATGCTAAGGTTTTTCATATACATCATTATAGTCTATAAAAGGTGAAACATGTACCATTAAGATTGTTTATAGTAAAGACTTATATTTTTTTCTATAGATTGATAGGTGATTTTTTGTTACCACCATCAAATGTTCTCCCTCACTCATATTGAGAATTATGTGCCACTATGAAACATATTGGAATGGAGTATCAAGCAATAGATGCTTGTCCCAAAAATCATGTTATTTATCATAAAGAACATGAAAAATGCAACAAAATGCCTTGAATTCCATACGAGTAGATATCGAGATGATCAAATGACAAAAAAGGTGCCTCACAAGGTTCTTCATTACATCCCCATTATTCCATGTCTAAAATGATTATTTAGGTGCAGTAGCTTGGCACAATTTATGGATTACCATGCACTTGGTAGGAGTTGAGATGACATTATTCAAATGTCTATGGATGGTTCATCATTTATGGACAGAGGAAAAGTGGCCACACTTTAAAAAAGAACCTCAAAATCTCAGGCTTTCTTTGGTAGCAGACGATATCAATCCATTTGGAGAGATGAGATCTATTTACTTGGTGTGGCCTATTCTTGTTATTAATAATAACCATCCTCCATGGATGTTAATAAAGAGGGAGCACATTATGTTGGCAATGATTGTTCCACGTATTTTATTATTTTATAGTTATCTACATGTAATTATAAGTCTTGGAGTGAAATGACCACAATAATTATCTGATGTTGTTAATTCAACTAGGTAAGTACCAAGTGAAAGATATGAATGTATATATTGCGCCTCTTATTGATGAGTTGTTGGTGTTATGGAATGGTTTCATTATGTATGACATCTCTAGACCAATTGGACAAAGACAATTTCAATTCCATGCAATGCTTGTGTGGACAATTCATGATGCTCTAGGGTTGACACATTTTTGTGGTATGTTATGATGAATTCTAGTTGTACGCGATAATTCTAATTCTAAAAATTAACATATTTAATACAATTGTATCATTATCTTGTAGGTATTCAAACAAAGGGAAAGTTTTCATGTCCAATGTGTGGTCCAAAGATGAAATCTCATCATTCAAAAAGTTTAAGAAAGCAGGTGTTTGATGAGTATAGGCACTTCCTCCACAGAAATCATAAGTATCAAAGTGCGAAAAAATATATTTTCAATGGGAAAGAAGAGACTACATCAAAGCCCTAAAGAATGACACCTCACCTATGACAGTTGGAATATAATAGAATTGGAGGTAATTTCATTCCACCTAATGGTTTATGTTTGAAAATTATATATTTTGATTGTGTTTTATTGGCTAATTATGTAGTTGGTGGTTGTGAAGGCATCATTGACCACCTTCTAAAGGGACTAAAATGTTATCCCAGAGAATTTAGTAGGCTGCCCTACTATGAGCAGCTACAAATTGTGTATTTGTTTGATACTATGCATATTGGAAAGAATGTAATAGAGACACTTTAGAAAATATTGGATGGAAGGCATGACAAAGAAAAACTTGGCAAAATTTGTAGTGACATTCATGATTCCAATCATGCAATGAAAAATATCATTGAATCAAATAGCAATGGAGACTAGATTAATGCAAGTGCTCTTCCTTGGTTATTAACAGAGCAACAAAGTAATGCCATAAAAGAAGTCATACGAAAAATTTGATTTCCTATAGGATTTTCTGCAAATATAAGCAATCTCATATCAAAGAAAAGTGATTTTTGGTCAGGGATGAAAGTGCATGATTGACATACCTTCATCAAGGTAAGTCACAATCTTTTGTATTTAAAACATATTTGTGTAACTGCATTCAATTTTTATTGTATGAAATGATCAATTGACAATTGTTGCAGTATGTGCTACCCCTATATCACTCCGAGATAACTTCAACAATAATATCAAATAAGTGATATATGATCTTGGAAAATACATGAGGTAAGAAATGATATTTGTTCAATATATCAAACAAGTAATATATTGTAAAGTCTCTTATTTATATATTTTTGTGTCTTGAATCCCTTGTAGGTGGTTGTCATCTAAAGAAATCCATAAAGTTTTCAAGAGCACTGAAAGTGGCTAAATGATGTAATTGCCTAAAATTGGAAAAATAGGCCTAAAAGGCTCATGTATGGGGTTTAAGAGCGATTTAAGGGTTTTGAGTGTTAGGATAGAGACATAATATCCTTTTGAAAAGTTTATTACAATGCAAAAAGTTAAGGAGTGGTCGAATTGACAGCAATGTTGTCAACTAGACAACAATATTAAACAAAAACTAATTGCAAAAAGTCATAACTGACTGTAACCGGTTAAAGGAAGTTGCAAACTAGTTGGGAAATGGTATTTGGGCAGTGTAGGCATGATTTTGATAAAAGGGGAGTGTAGGGGAGTTTATTGGAATCTTGGCATGACAAAGAAATGTTTGTAATAATTAAAGTTTCAATGCAATAAAATTAAATTCTCTGCAAACAACCTACTTGTTGTCGTGAGGGAACAATCCCTTAATTTGTGTTGTTAACCTTTTTATTTCTATGCAAAATAGTTTGGAAATGATTTTATATTATAGTTTTTTAAGTTATTAATCATTTCCATGCACTTTTTTATGGTTTTTGTGAAGATTTGATCAAGGAAAGTCATTAGTTTGTTGATTGTTCCATGCGCATTGGTGTATGCAATTAGGAATTTTCTTTGAAGACACCATGAATGAATAGGGCCTCCTCACTTACTGTGGTTAATGTGATAGTGGGGAGAGTCTATAATATGTACCATATGTTTCCATACATGTTTGTGTGTATGAATGGACAAGGGATTGAAGAAATGGATCAGACATTGTTGAAGAATGTTGATTGGTTGTGATTAGAGAATACTTTGCATGATTGAATTCCCCAAATCATTATTGGAAAATTTTTGAACATATCTAAATAGAATACTTTGTGCCTAACATACTTAAATGGAATACACCAAGAAGTACCAAATGATGAATGCTCAATTGTTGTAATGGAAAATCATCATAATCGTCCATTTCTAGAACTTGATTTTCTAGTCTTAATGATTTTTCTATAGTCCTAATGATTTTTCTTATTTATTGTCATTTGTCCCTTTTTGATTTCCTATGTTTGTGCCTTGAATTTGACTTTACCCATGTCTGATTTTGTGCCAATTATGGATTTCACCTTCTTTTGATGGTATATTTCATTCACTCTATGTGGAATACTATTTTGTTAAATGTTTTATTTCAGCTTGATATTTCATTCATTTTTCATATACACAGAGAAATGGATAGTTCTGAGACAGGTTTTTATGGCTATGATAAATTTCCCTCTGTGTTGACAAAATTAGAGTTGATAAAATGGTTGTTTAGTGACTGTATCTGCCATTAGAGCCACTTCATATGCACAGCTGATGAACATGTAGATTTTCCTAAGAAGTACTAGGAGATGACCCAACAACACATGTACTATTGTGAAAATCATCGCAAGTCCATTTGTTTCTAGGTCTAGTTCCCATAATTTTTTGGTCAAATCTGCATGTTTTTCACCTCTTCATATACCAAATGGTGAATGCTCAATTGCTGTAATGGAAAATCATCAGAATCGTCTATTTCTAGAACTTGATTTTCTATAGTCTTAATGATTTTTCTATAGTCCTAATGATTTTTCTTATTTCTTGTCTTTTGTCCCTTTTTTATTTTCTATGTTTGTGCTTGGTGACAAGATTTTTAACATTGTTGACAAAGTGTGTTTCTTTTTTTGATTATTTGATTGATCCTCTCACCTTTCCTTTGTAAATTCCATTGTCTCAATAAAGTTTTGCAGTGTTTTTTATTAGCTTTCATGTTTTCGATTGTGGGGTTCTGCATTGTTTGTTGCTCTTGATAAATTAGGCCTTGAATTTGAATTTTTGTTCACTATTTTATTTCAACTTGATATTTCATTCATTTTCATATACATAAAGACTACACATGTTGATAAAAAATGAGCTATTTGATTTAGGTTTACTATTCATGATTGTAAATGGTCAATATTTATGATGGTCCTCCTTGGTGTATTCCATTTGAAAATAATCATGTTTCTATGACTATGATAAATGTCCCTTTGTGTTGAGAAAATTAGAGTTGAGAAAATGGTTGTTCAATGTCTGTATCTACAGGTTGCAAACAAATCATCCTTCTTCCACCAACATTCTAGTCAATGTACAAGTAACGAGTCATTCCATTCAAGAAAGACCATGTCTGAAAATATCAACCTAGAATAAAATGAGTATGCAAAATTCATTTTGCAAAATTGGCCATGTTGATGATGATTATAAAGAAGATTTGAAAATGTTGGTAATTTGAATTGGATCAATCATCATTTTCAAGTCTTCTTCATCAATCACCATCAGTCATTTGGTGATGATCCTACGCAGTTCCACATAGACACAACATGTTCCTTAGAAGACTTTTAATCTCACAATAGCTGAGAAACATAAATGTAGGCATCATGGTCACAATTTTTTTGGAGAAATGACATAATTGAGTGGTATACCTAGATGATGCAACGCAACCTCTATCTATCCTCTGGTTGAAATACAAGGCTATAGTATGGATCAACAACCACATGATAAACATGATGATGATGATTCTCATGGGAATTCTTCTCGATGGGTAAAACTCATTGTTGTTGCACAAATGCACATACAAGAAAAATGTTAATGCGTATTTTTTGTTATGTTTTATTCTTCACTACTATTTTGGATTTCTTTTAAATAAAGTGCTGATAATATTGTTCTTGTTAGAATAACTGAGAGGGGGGTGAATCAGTTATCCATAGTCCCAAATACAAAATGTATAACTCCAAAACAAATTCAGCTAATTATGTAGCTCGGTAAACATAAATACTTAAACTTTTTGTATCTTTACCGATTACCAGTTAATTACTCATAGTGATCATCAACCAAATCAAATATGTAACATGAAAATATGATATCAAAATAATCACCACATAAACACATAACACAAAAGATTTAATGTGGAAACCCTATAAAGGAAAAAACCACCTGGGACCGGTAACCCAAAAATTTCACTCTTTTGAAGTGATCTCGGTGAAGAGCCAACCTTGTTAAAGGTTAAAAAATGTATTGTAAGGTGTGACTTTGTTAGAGGATTCAACACTAATAGTCATCATCCAACCAACATTCACTATGGGGTTGATTGGATAACAATGTACATTCTATGAATGACATATAAGAATTTCAAGTCTACTTGGTTAAGAGATTTCTATGTATGCAATGGTTAAACTGTAACAACAGTTGATCTGATTACAATACAACTTGAATTTGCAGATGTTTAGATCTATTCTTAGTCCATTCAAATCCTCTGATCAATATATGTTATTCAGTTCATCAACATTCAATAACTTACTGTCTCTCGGTAAAGCTCATTGATGCTTGGTTAACTCTGCAGTTCGGTTCTTCATCAGCCAGTCTGATTAGGCATGCATAAAGCTTTGTTCACATGATATCTCTGCAGTCTCCTTCCTTTGACATCCTTTTCACAATGAAATCATTGTCTCTTAAATAGACAAGTAAACTGTTTTCTTCTCATCCATCAGATTTTTCCGCTTTATCTCCTTTGTTGATTTTGCCACTTAAACCTTCCTCAGTTGTTGTGTCAATGACACATTTTGATTCCATCCATTAGATCTTCTTTGAATTTTGTTAGTCATAGATCTTCATAACATACTTTATCTTTCACCTTGAAATCATACACTTTACAGCTCATCAAAATTTGTTGGCTAAACTAGTCATTTAGTTCATCTGTCCATTCTCGGTTAACATGGAATGCGTCAGTGAATACAAGCTCGATTGAAACTATTTGCTTGTCAGTATACACTATATTGGCTCGGTGTATACTGGAATACTTCATTAACCGGCCACACTACTTTGTAACATTTTGCTTCCTTCTTCACAACTGATCAATGCAACATAATCAAGTCATCAAAATGAAGTCACAGCCTCGTTAATAAGTTACCAAAAGTATTCCTTATCCTCATTTGTCATATCCATCTTCCTCAATGTAGACATCTTGGTTCTTTATCTTTTCTCTCCTTTCTTAGATGTTTAGATGTGTAACCAACATGATAAGTACTATCAAAACTAGTTGACATCAATGACAACATATCAACTAATTCAATTATCTTACATTCCATTTCCTGTGCTCCTTTGTAGTTCATCAATTAGGTTCTCAATCAGTTGTAGATCAACAATCTCTCCCTTTGGCATTGATAGCAACACAAATTATGAAATAAGCCATGCACATACTAACATATATTGTACAACTATATGAGAAAATGTTGTAGTACTATGAGCTCTCCCTCAACTTGACATTTAATATGTTTAATCACTACATTACTTAGCAACATTACTAGTGCAGACTTTCTTCTATGGATTAAATCTTTTCAGCTTCCTAATTCCTTCTATTATGATTATCTCTCCCTTAGATAATGTTCCATTTGTGTTCTTCATTAACTTCTCTCCTTTATATTTCATGAACTTCTCTCCCTTTGATAGCAATACCAATGAAATATATATAGCTTTGCATTAGCCAAGTGACTCTCTGTTATCCTGTTCCTATACTGTATCTCTGTATCTCAATATACCAATATGCCAATCTATGTTCAAATCTTTCACAACCTTAGACATAATCCAAAGTGTTAACTATGATGCATCAACATGAGTGATCTTCTAACAAGATTAGGCTGATGCAACCTCCAAATCACATTAGTGACTAGTAGACAAGGGATGGACCCCAAGTCTAGTCCTCAAATATTCAAAAATTTCCTTCAGTAGAGGCTTGGTAAATATGTTAGCAAGTTTGTCTTTTGATGTAACATATTCCAACTTAACTTTCTTCTCATGTACCTGTTCTCTTAAGTAGTGATACTTAATAGATATGTGCTTTATTTTTGAATGCATTACAGGATTCTTTGAAATTTTTATTGCACTTGTCTTGTCACAATATATAATTACCAGCTCAGTGATTACCTCATTCATACCTTCCAACACTTTCTTGATGTAGGCAATCAATATTTGAACAATTTGTAGCAGCAACAACATACTCTGCTTTGGCAGTAGACTGAGAAATACAAGGTTGTTTCTTACTTGTCTAGGTAACAAGTCTTTCACCAAAGAAAAATGTTCCTCCGGTTGTGCTTTTTCTGTCATCTATATTTCCAGCCCAGTCTACGTCGGTGTAAACTCTAAGTTCAAAATTCCCTTCCTTAGGATACCATAATCCATAGTCCTTAGTTTTCTTCAGGTATCTTAAGATTCTTTTTGTAGCGATCATATGCGACTCCCTAGGATTTGCACAAAATCTTGCAACTATCCCAATAGTGTGTGCAATGTATGGTCTACTATGTACCACATACATCAACTTACCAATCATTGATCAGTATAGTGTCCGGTTCACCTCTGTAGTTTCATCTTCCTTAGTCAGTTTGTAGCCTGTGACCATCGGTGTTCCAACTAGTTTAGCATCTTCCATGCCAAATGTTCTCAATACTTCTTTTATATAATTTGTTTATGTGATGAATATTCCATCATCTTGCTGAATAACCTGCAATCCTAGAAAGAATTTAATCTCTCCAAATATAGACATTTCAAATTCTTTTCTCATCTCATCAGCAAATGATTTACATACATTATCTTGTCCTCCAAAAATAATATCATCCACAAATATCTCAGCAATCAAAATAGTATTATCAGTATTTCCTTTCATATACAAATTGTTGATCTCACTTGTTCTAACAAAACCAATACTTAACAAATAAGTATGCAAACTTTCATACCATGCTCTCGAGGCTTGCTTTAAACCATATAAAGGTTTGTGTAATCTACATACCTTGTCTTTCTTGTCTGGATCAACAAACCCATATGGTTGTTCTATGTAGACTTCTTCTTCTAGTATTCCATTCAGAAAAGAAGACTTCACATCCATTTGATATACTTTAAACTTCTTATGTGCTGTATATGCAAGTAACATTCGTACTCCTTCAAGTCTAGCAACAGGTGCAAAAGTCTCACCGTAATCTATACCTTCCTCATGTGCATATCCCTTGCATACAAGTCTAGCTTTGTTCCTTGTAACCTCTCCATTCTCATTCAGCTTGTTTCTGAAAATCCATTTAGTACCGATAACATTCTTATCTTTAGGCCTGGGTACCAAAGTCCATGTCTTATTCTTCTCTATTTGTTCTATCTCTTAATTCATTGCATTTATCCATTCCTCATTCTCCAATGCAACTTTAACATTCTTCGGTTCAAATTCACAAACTAAGCATGTACCTTGTCTAAACTTACTTCTTGTCGTCATGCCAACTTGCTTGTCTCCAATGATTTGGTTCTCAAGATGATTTCTTCTAACAAATCTTGCCAGCACATGATTGCTTCTTTCTTGTTCATCCTGTCCTAGTTCATTTGCTTGCTTGGTAGGTCGTTCCTGATTGTTAGTTTCTCCTTGTTGTTCCTCAGTGTTCTCTTCCTAGTGTTCGGTAGGTTGTGCCTACAGTGTCAGTAGGTGTTCTAGATGTTCAATGTAAGTGGATCTACCATAATATTTTGGTTCTTTAGTGCTTTCTTCATTGTTCTTTGTATCAAACTCATCAACCCTGACATTAGTACTTTCAATCATTTTGTTAGTCACTTTATTTAGACACTTATATGCTTTGCCTTTAGTAGAATATCCAAGAAATATTCCTTCATCACCTTTAGAGTCAAACTTTCCATTTCTTTCATCTTTCAAAATAAAGCATTTGCTACCAAAAATTTTGAAGTAACTTATAGTCAATTTGTGATGAAACTATAACTCATAGGGTGTCTTGTTTGTGTCCTTCTTTAGTTGTACTTGGTTCAGAACATAAATAGTTGTGCTAATTGCTTCTCTCTAGTATGTTCGGGGTACATTCTTTTCTATCATCAGTGTCCTTGTACAATCTACAATTGATCTATTCCTTCTTTCAGCAATCCCATTTTGCTGTGGTGTCCTTGGTGTAGAAACCTATCTTTTTATTCCATGCTCATTACAATAGTTAGTAAATTCATCAGAAATAAATTCACCACCTCTGTCAGATCTCAAGCATTTCATTTCCTTACTGGTTTCTTTCTCTACTTTTTTCTTGTACCACTTAAACATCTTAAATTCTTTTGATTTCTCCTATAAGAACATAACAATCATTAATCTAGTATAATCATCAACAAACATAATGAAGTATCTATCTCCATAGTAGCTCTATGTTCTCATGGGACCACATAGATTGGTGTGAACTAGCTCTAAAATTCTCTTTGTTGAATAATATTTTCTCTTAAAACTAGATTTTGTAATCTTACCTTTTTGATATTCATGACACATTACATGATCAGGCTTTGCTAGGCTAGGTAGGCCTCTAACCTTTTTCTTTTTACTAATTTTAATGATGTTATCAAATTTTAAATGACATAGCCTTTTATGCCATAACCACACATCCTCATTTTTCATCATTAAACAAGAAGACTCTGCATTATCAAGATAAAACAAATTACCTTCTGATTGTGCTCCCGTTCCAACAAGTTTCCCATCATCATCAAATATTTTTACCTTTTTGCTCTCAAAAGCTACTCAGTGACCTGAATTGTTAAGCTGTGCCACACTTAGTAGATTGTAGTTTAGTCCTTCTACCCAATAAGAATTATTAAATTTTATTTTATCATTTATCATTAAAGTTCATTTTCATCTAACCATATAAGGTGTATCATTACCCATTTTCATAGATCCTCCATTATATTGCTCAAGATGATTGAATTTTTCTACATCATGAGTCATATGATGTGTACAACCACTGTCAATAATCCATGTATCATTTTTATTTACTTTAGAATAAGTGATGTCTCTACATACCTTTCTTCTTCCTCAAAATCATCCTTCATTGCAACAAATACTACCTCCACATCTTCATCGGTGTCAGTATCAGTGTCATCTTCCTCAGAAATGTAACACACCTTCTTGCCTTTGTCATTTTTGTCTCGGTTATCTTTGTTGTAGTGTCGGTAACTTCTGTTGCTTCTTCTCCCATAGATTCCTTCACCAGATCGATCTTTGTTTCTATGATCATCTTTCCTATTTGGACATCTAGTAGTAATGTGACCAACTTCTTTGCAATTAAAACATGCTAAAGGTAACTTACCCTCATATCTACCTTTACCTTTAGGTAACCTTTTGGCCATAAGAGCTTCAAGCTCATTAAGATCTATTAGAATAACTAAGAGGGGGGTGAATCAGTTATCCAGTGTCCCAAAACAAAATGTATAATCCAAAATAAATTCTTCAACTTCTGCTACTCGGTAAACATAAAATACTTTCACTATCTATGCTTTTACCGATTATCAGTCTAAAACTTATAGTAGTTACCGATCAAATCTAACATGTAATATGAAAAGTATGATAACAAACAAATATCACAATCAACACATAACACAAGAGATTTAATGTGGAAACCCTGTGAAGGGAAAAACCACCTGGGATTGGCAACCCAAAAATGTTCACACTTCTGAAGTGAGGTCGGTGAAGACCCAATCCTGTTAAAGGTTACAAACACACTATTAGGTTTGACCTTGTTAGAGGATTTTAGACTAGAAGTTATCATCCAACCAACAGTCACTCTGGGGTTGATAGGATAATAATGTTCACTCTATGAATGAAACATAAAAAGACTTTCTTAGTCCACTCAGTTAAGAGATTTGACTGTGTACAATGGTTAAATATGTAATAGTAGATAATCTACTTTGATACAACTTCAATTGTAGTTTACAGATAAATATTCAACTCATTCAAATCTTTTTGATCAATATATCATTTCAGATTCAATACTATATCAACTTACTATCCGTTGGTAATTACTCTCTATAGCTCGGTAATTGTTCTGTAGTTCAGTTCTCACTAACCAGTATGATTAGAATGCATGAAAAATTATTCACGTGATAATTCTGCAGTATCTTCTTCTTCCGGCATAGTTTCAACAATGAAACCAATGTCTCTTATATAGATGAGTAAATCATTTTCTTTTTGTTCATCAGATTTTGCCGCTTAATCTCATTTATTGATTTTGCTGCTTTAACCTTCTTTAGCTAAACTAGTCATTTAATTCCTTTCTAGTCTACTCAGTTAACAAAGAAATGCATCGGTGAACACAAGCTTAGTTAACACTGATCTCGGTATACACTACACTCTGTCGGTGTATATTGGAATGCTTCATTTACCGACAACACTGCTTTGTGTCTTTCAACTCTATTCTTCATCATAGATGAATGCAACATAATAAAGTCAATACCATCAAGTCATAGACTCATCAAAAAGTTACTTAGTGTATTCCTTATCCTCATCTGACATATACATATTCCTCATGTAGATATTTCTATTCTTTATCTCTTTCACCTTTCTTCAGATGTATCGATATAGTAACTTACAAGATAAGTACTGTCAAGCTATTTGACATCAATGACAACATAATACTGATTTAATCATCTTACATATCTAATCAACAACTCCTCAGTGATCTTTAATCATAGATTCTTCATTCAGGTTCTAAATTAGTTGTAGTTCATCAAGCTCATCATCAGTATTATTGTCATTATCATCTTTATTGTTTCTACTACTAGACTTACCGATCTTTAGAGAAGATATTAAAGCAGATTCAACAGATGGTACAACACTATTATCAAAGTTGTTCAGCTCAAAAGTGGTTAGTTTACCAATCAGATTGTCAAGAGTAAGAGTACTACCAGGTGTAGACCTCATTTCATGTATAGCAGAAATTCTAATTACATAAATAGGCAATAAGGTTCTCAAGATTTTTCTTACCACTATATCTTCTTCAATAACTCCACCGGATCCTCTGATAGAATTAACTACCTCCTTTATTCGATTTGTATAATGCACAATGTTTTCTCCTTCTTTCATTTTCATATCATCGAATCTTCCTCTTAAAATTTCAGCTCTGGCTCTTCTGACATTTGCATCAGCACTATAAACTTGAGAAAGTTTATCCCACATTTCCTTAGAAGTAGTGCAATCTTTGACATCTTCAAATTCGGCATCAGACAGAGCAGCAAAAATCTCCATCATAGTAATGTTATGCTCATGTCTATCTCTTAATTGATCAAGAGTCAAAGGTCCTATAGGCGGCGCTAAGTAGCCATTATCTAATAGAGTGAGGGAAAAATTCCCAATACTAGATATATGCAGTCTCATTCGGCTTTGGCATATTTTAAATTTGTCCTTGTTCAGCTTCGGCACTTCCCTCTTATACATTTTGTGATCTTTATGCTAAAGTCCTTAAAACTCTGATCCACACAACCAAGATGCTCTGATACCAATTGTTAGAATAACTGAGAGGTGGGTGAATTAGTTATCCATAGTCCCAAATGCAAAATGTATAACTCCAAAACAAATTTAGCTAATTCTGTAACTTGGTAACCATAAATACTTAAACTTTCTGTATCTTTACCAATTACCGGTTAATTACTCATAGTGATCACTGACCAAATCA
The DNA here is from genome assembly GCA_027943335.1 of Chamaecyparis obtusa. NCBI lineage: Eukaryota > Viridiplantae > Streptophyta > Pinopsida > Cupressales > Cupressaceae > Chamaecyparis > Chamaecyparis obtusa. The sequence goes on along the minus strand of BSBK01000011.1, from coordinate 1,621,826 downwards.
AATATGTAACATGCAAAGTTTGATATCAAAACAATCACCACATAAACACATAACACAAAAGATTTAACGTGGAAACCCTGTAAAGGGAAAAACCACCTGGGACCAGTAACCCACAAATTTTACTCTTCTGAAGTGAGCTTGGTGAAGAGACAACCCTATTAAAGGTTACAAAACACACTGTAAGGTGTGACCTTGTTAGAGGATTTAACACTAAAAGTTATCGTCCAACCAACATTCACTATGGGGTTGATAGGATAACAATGTACATTCTATGAATGACATATAAGACTTTCAAGTCTAATCAATTAAGAGATTTCTCTGTATACAATGGTTAAACTGTAACAATAGTTGATCTGATTACAATACAAATTGACTTTGTAGATGTTTAGATCTATTTTTAGTCCATTCAAATCCTCAAATCAATATATCTTATTCAGTTCATCAACATTCAATAACTTACCATCTCTCGATAAAGCTCATTAATGCTTAGTTAACTCTATAGTTTGGTTCTTCATCAACCAATCTGATCAGGCATGCATGAAGCTTTGTTCATGCGATATCTCTGTAGTCTCCTTCCTCTGGCATCCTTTTCACAATGAAATCACTGTCTCTTAAATAGACAAGTAAATCATTTTCTTCTCATCCATCAGATTTTTTTGTTTTATCTCCTCCGTTGATTTTGCCACTTAAACCTTCCTTGACTGTTGTGTCAGTGACATGTTTTGATTCCATCCATTAGATCTTCAAAATTTTTTAGCCATAGATCTTCATAACATACTTTATCTTTCACCTCAAAATCATACACTTTATAGCTCATCAAAATCTATCAGCTAAACTAGTCATTTAGTTCATCTGTCTATTCTCGGTTAACAAAGGAATGCGTCAATGAATACAAGCTCAGTTAAAACTATTTTCTCATTGGTATACACTATATTGGCTCGGTGTATATTGGAATGCTTCATTAACCGACCACACTGCTTTGTAACATTTTTCTTCCTTCTTCATAACTGATAAATGCAACATAATCAAGTCATCAAAATGAAGTCATAGCCTCATCAATAAGTTACCAAAAGTATTCCTTATCGTCATCTGTCATATCCATCTTCCTTAATGTGGATATCTTGATTCTTTATCTTTTCTCTCCTTTCTCAGATGTTTAGATATGTAACCAACATGATAAGTACTGTCAAAACTAGTTGACATCAATGACAACATATCAATTGATTCAATTGTCTTACATACCATTTTCTGTGCTATTTTTTAGCTCATCAATCAGGTTCTCAATTAGTTGTAGATCAATAGTTCTCACAAATGAGTTTTGATCAGAAAAAGGGAAAGGAACAAGTAGTCCATGAGGAGCTATAGTATGAGAAGAATCCAATCATTATTAATTTTACATCAGACATTGATCATGTGGTTGCACTACAAAAGGTCCTCTATGCACTATCAAGAGAGTTAACTCGATTGGCAGAGATTTGACCTCAGAATCCTCAAATAAAGATGAGAGAGGATGAGCTGATTCACTTGGTTTAGACTTATACAATAAGCATTAATGCAGTTTTTAATTATAAAAAAAGTTCAATAATGGTTTTAGATGTTAACTGTGACAATCTCTTGGCTTTAGGCAATGCAGAAGGAGGTGCCTAATTCAATATGCAATCTCAATTCATATGCATAGGATATTAGGTGGAGCTAAAAAATGCAACAGGTTTGCATTTTTGATAGAGGTCTTTAATTAGGTATTTTATGTTATAGACCATCACGAACATTGTAATTTTGACTCTTATAGGCAAGGGTAATGTCCTCAACATGCAAGCAAATCAAGAATTTTTATTTGTTGGCTTGTTGAGGAAATTCTCTCACCCATAGCTTCTAGAGTTATAACATTCACGATGGTCTATAAATTAAAAAAATTAGAGACCTATTAAACAAATGTAAATTTGGTTCATTTTTTCAGCTCCACTTGTTATCCATGCATATTCTACGCAGTTGCATGTGCATTCTCGATTCAGAGTGGGAAAATCTTATTTTGGATGTGAGGGAGAGAAGCCAGACACATAAATAACATGCAAATAAACACGATAGATGAGAAACATAAATTTAGATATTACAACAGCTGAGAAACATAAATGTAGATATCATGGTCACAATTGTTTGGAGATAGGACACAATTGAATGGTATACCCAGATGATGCAACACAACCACTACTCCTTCAGTTCCAAGTTGACAATGTGGGATCCAAAAACCATAGATAAGGAGTAAATTTAGAGAGTGGAGGAGGGCCATAATAACCAAAATAATATAGGGTCCCTATATTATTTTGGTTGTTATGGCCCTCCTCTTCCACTCTCTAAATTTCTTCCTTATCTATGGTTTTTGGATCTTGAAGTGTCAACTTGGAACCAGAAGAGTAGTGGTTGTGTTGCATCGTATGGTTGTACCACTCAATTATGCTGTGTCTCCAAACAAATGTGACCACGATGCCTACATTTATGTTTCTCATATGTTGTGTCCCAGGACCCCTTATGACCCTTTACAATCCCTAAGAATACATCTTAGAGGTCTTAAAGTATTTTAAAGGGTCATAAGAGTCTCCTAGGGGGGTCCAGATGAGCTTCCACCTTCGTGTGGTTGGCCATTCTAAGTAGAGATTGTTAAACTATTCTTGAAACAAAGAGAAGCTCAATATTTTAAGGTCTCAATCCATGAATGACAAATACTTTTTTTTATAAATATATCATACCATCACAATTATGAAATTCATCAGAGAATGACCGACAATAAAGCACTACACATGACATCTATCTATCAGAAATATCTGATAGGTAGACGTCGCATGTACAACATATCCGTTGCTTGTGCAGGATCTTCATCATAATTGTGACAATAATAAGGAGTTTTGACGGCATGTTGACCATCTCTGACCATGTTGGTAGGCCCTCTTCCTATGCATATTACGATGGTCAGATCCATCATAATTACAATGGACATCCTAGCCGTCGGTGATTCCGACACCAAAACTGCAACATCAATTGGTGTCGCTTGATCGATGGGTTAGTGTCAAAATTGCAATGCATAGAAATCAGAAAAATGACTCAAATGTACTAGTGTGGACCTAAGGATAATTGATTCACCACCCCTCTTAGTTAAAATCAGAACCTATTTTAAGATACTAGTGTGTTGGGGTAAAATAATACTTATCCAAAAATGGTTTGTGGAGTTGAAGAATCATTGCTCAAGCATTGTCCCATCTAGATCTTACAAAATCCAAAACCTGTATCTTGATTTCTAGTTGAGCAACTAGATCAACCAAACTCTTGGAAATAGAGAGATGCAAATATCTCTGTACTAACACATTTTTCAATGCCAATCCTCTTTGCATAACCTCCAAATGAGGTGTCCACATTGTTTGTATTGAGATTAACTTAGGGCTAATCTCTAAATCTGAAAATCAAATTACTAAACCAGAAGCATTATTGACCATAGGTTCTGCCAAGCACCAGAAGAGATTGAGTCCTTCAGCAACCAAGCTCCTTGTCCAACATTGTAATCAAGTCACACCTCTTTGACTCATCCCCTTGGCCAACACTGTAACCGAGAAACATAGGGACAAAATAGCCGAACATGTAGGATTGAAAACTTCCCTAGGATGCTCCTACATCAGACACCCCAGGTGCGAAATGATGTTCTTAAAGACTTGAAGAACATCTTATGAGATTCAACACATAAACCTTGAACTATTTCTTCACATATATGTCCTCCAATTCTTCAACTTGCACACTCTTCCACTTCTACTTTCTCTACCTTTTCAAGTCTTTCCTTGACAATACACAAGCCTTTTCTCCATATTGACCTCCAACCCTTTTAGGAACCTTCAACTCAACTTGACTCCTAATTCTTAGGTTCCTCCTACCGAGTTCTTGATTCTACAAAGGAGTCAGTGAAAAATTCATGCCATCCTTCTCAACAGTAAACATATTCTTGACACAATCATGCATAGCCCTGCAATCATACTGCCAAGGTCTACCAAGCAATATGTGACAAGTACTCATGTTCACAATATCACATAATACTTGATCCTTATACTAGTCAATCTGAAAGTCAATAAGACATTTCTCCCTCACTTCCAAAGCATATTCATCTTGCAACTAACCAATCCTATAAGGACAAGGATGTCTCACTCTTTTCAAACCAAGTTTCTTAACCATCTCCTCAGCTACAAAGTTATCAGTACTATCACCATCCATAATCACATTGCAAATTTTATGAATAGACTTACAATGATTCCTAAACAAATTAATCATTTAACAAGGTTCCTGTACTATCTTACCAAACAATACTCACCAAGCCACCAAATTTGCCCCTCCCTATTTAGGTTCATTTTTAAAGTCTTTAGCCTCATTCACCACAATAGTTCTTCAATCACTAGCCTTCTAGGGACATTCAAAAACTCTATTTCCTTCTTCACCACAATGAAAACAAGTACCCCTAAAGGAAACCTTACTTGTCCTTTTCCTTGGCTCAACAAGTTTTGGTTCATCTTCAACAGTCATCTTATCCTTCACCACGCGATCCTATTTCTCCTTCCCTTGGGAATTACCATGTTGTCTCCTCTTCAACTTATCTTTTTCCTTCAGAGAATTCTGATAAACATCCTCAACTAAATCAATCATCAGGATACCAATATCACCTTGAATATTGAATCTCAAACCATTCACATACCGAGCTACCTTTTCCTTACCGAGTTCACTGTGTCTAGACCAAATATTCAACTTATAGAAATCTTCGGTATAATCCCTCACAAAAAAATCCTTCTTTTTAGATTCTGCAACCTCTTAAACAACTCAAGTTCATAGTCAACATGTATGAACTTAGCCTTTAACTTAGTCACCATCAACCTCCATATAGTGATCTTCAATTCACCTTCTTCTTCTCTATCTCTCTGTAATTATTTCCACCAAAGAGCAGCATGTTCTTTCAGCTTAGTTTGTGCCAATGTCACTTTGAGTGGATCACCAATATCCTCTAACTCAAAGTAGTCATCCAATTTACCAATCCAATCAATTAGGTCTTCAGGATTCATAGTATTTGAGAAATTAGATACATCCATCTTTTGCTTCAACTTTGGCTGAGTGCCAGATCTATCCAACCAATCAGCTCTATCATCCATAGATCTTTCCACACAGTTAGTTCTATCCTCTCCACTAGATCCAATAGCTTCAAAGTTTGTAGAAATTCCTCATAGATACCCTCAGTGCCCACATTCTGAGGTACACCAATCATATCCCTCATGATCTCAATGATCATGTCATTCTTCATAAATTTTGTCTGAGATCTAAAATCTACTTTAACCTTCTCTATAATCCTTGACTCTACAACATCATAGAGATCTACAATCTCCCTAGGGTCCAATCTTCTTGGAGGTATAGATAATGATATTTTGACTATGGGAAATGAAAATGCAAATCACATATACAAACATCAAAACCTGTGAGCTCACTGCCCTAGACACTAGTCGGGTTGTGAACAAAAATGTGAATACATGATGTTAGTATAGAATGCATTTATCCTATATGGAAATAGTATAGGTTTTGAGGTAAAAATACCAAGAAAGCTAAAATAAAAATATTAGCTAGAATGTAGAAATATAACTAAACTAACTAGTGGGAGATGGTAAGAAAAACTAGGCTAGTGAAAACTAAGGCTAGATAAATAGATGTAAGACAAATAAAACTTACAAATAGAGAAGACTAATGAGGTTGACAATTTATTCCAATTCTTCTTCCAACTGATCTACAAACATAGAAAAAAAGGAAAATGTTAGTATTATACAACACTAAGAGGGGGGTGAATCAGTGCATCTACAAATCTGAAACCTTTAATTATAATATTCCATAAGATCCAATGTGAAAATGATAATATAACATAGAAGCATAGAAAATAAAGAATTCACACACACTGAACATAAGAAACAAGATTTTTCCTGTGGAAACCCTTGTTAGAGGTAGAAAATTGTGTGTGGGAATGATGCCCACAAATTTCACTAGAGCAACACTGAAATCTACCCTATTAGGAGCAACTAACTGGTGCAGTCAAGACCAGAGAAGTCTCCAAAGGGGATGTCCAATCTTGTAGAAAGAGACAACACAATAGAAAATAGAAAAGAATCACACAGATATAACCAAGTAACAACAACTTTATTACCAAGTAACATCAGATTACATCAAATTGGCTTCAAACATGTCAGGTTGTAAGACCTTCCTGGTTATTGCCAATACAAAGAAATCAGTCTAATATCCTATTTCAATTTGTCTCAGCTACTCTCTTCCCAATTTCCTAAACAAGAACTACTACCTATCTTATATACAAGATCTCCAACCACAATTTGGCTTATTTGATCATCAATCCCAAGATAAGGAAAATGGTTTATAAATAAAATCCCTAAGAAAAATCCACAAATAAGTATATCATGGTGTTTGATTGTACAAGGAAGTTGGCCATGAACACAAGAACATTAAATGATGTACCATGAGAAACCACAAACTGTGAATCTTCATCGCAAGTTGTATCTTGCCACCTTAATTGTTAGAACATGAACCCAATATAGGACCAAACCAAACATAAGATAACTTCATCTGGAAACATCAGATTGAGATGCGATCATAAACATAAGATATTTATGATGTCTAGAACACACTATAACAACTGTATAAGATGACATGCCAACTGAATTCACCACACCTAGAAACAACATAAACTACCCAATCGGAATTGTAAGAAAATAAACTGAAAGGAAAATATTTTTGGTGATGCAAGATTGCCAAGAACTCAAGATTCTCCTGCATTAGAAACCCGAGGTTAATAAGAAAGTGAGCCTCTCACTTTGATGATGAAAATAACTTCACATCAGATCTTCAATCTTCATTTTGACCTTCGGTTTCCTATCCAGCAAGGCTAACAAGATGATTCTACAAATACTCACTCTCTGACTCCACCAATCAGATCTCCAAACCCTCTGCACTGCAACACACTAGCTAACAAACTCACTAATAAGGCCAAACCAACCAAGAACAAAATAATGCATTGTATTTGCACTCTCCTTCTCAAACTCTCTACAAAAATTCTATAATTCAATTCTATCTTCAGCACACATTTGATTGCTCTCAACCACTAGATCATCAACAATAAGGAACTCAAGAATTCCACCACCTCTATCTATTATCCACACATCCTCAATCAATAACACAAACTTTTTCAACCCAAACTTTATCTTCTCTTCCAGAGTATCGATCCTCAAGTCCAAGTACCAATCCCTTCCAAAGGAACTCTACTCTACCTTCCAAACCTTCTCTACAACAACAAAATCACAACCAATCTCATCGACATAGACAAGGTAACTCAAATCCTTACCTTCACATCCAAAAATCAACCTTTGCAATAAGTTAACATCAAGTTGAAATAATTTAGTATGCGACCCTTGAATCACAACAAGATCATCCAAAGCACTTTCATACTGCTCAATAATTGTATCATCAAAAACCACACTATCAACCAAAGTGTCAGATAGAACCATAAAAATTTCACCAAAAGGAACCTCATAATCAGAAACATACACAATAGCAAGGAACTCACCAACTTGTTCATCACATAGAGTCAACTGACTAAGGAATTCATCAATAACCCCTTCTTCTTCCATAGACATCTTAGAAGAAAGAAAACTTATCGGTGTACTTTCCACAAAAAGCTCCTCCTCTAATATAGAAAGATCCACCAAGACTTCACTAAGACTTCTTTCCTCTACAACATTCATATTAACAACATCCCTTATGCATTCAACAATCTTAGGTTCAACAAAACACTCCAGAGAATCCTCTTTCTGACAAGGAAATATTCTCTTCAATCCCATCTCTATTTCCTCCACTTGTCTCTTCAACTCAATCATACCAGCTCTTATCTCTTCTTGCTTCCTCTCTCTAAATTTCTCCAACCTAGGAATTTGAGGAATCCACCCAATGACAAAGGTCATCTTCCTCTTTCTCTTCTCCATCACATTCCTAGTCCTCTTCACTAGCATCTCCTCTCTCCTTATGTGCCACTGCCAAATTTGGTGATTGAATTGCAAGATTTCAATTGTCTCTCCATTGGTGATCTACTAAAAACCTTTGTAATCTTCCTTTAATTAGAAATATGTTGACCAAATAGATACATGAATCCATAGCAAGTGCAAGTTAGATCCACTTTCTTCTACCCTACAACAAACACTTCACAGATTAGCAAGATCAAGAACAAACATCTATCACTTAAAGATCTAAAAAATCACTCATATCATCACAACAACTCAAGATTCCAGTAGAAAATACCTTCTGACCACCTTATGCAAGCCCTTTGCTAATGTGAGTTAGGTCTACACTCTTCCACCTCAAAAATAATGCCCTATAAGCTTTGGAAGTTCAGACACCAAGATTCACACCACCACAAGATCAAACCATCTTTGATACCACTTGATGAAGTCAAGACAAGATAACTCTCCAAAGGAGATATCCAATGTTTCACAAAAAGAGTCAACATAGCAGAAACTAGAAAGCATCACAAAGATATAACCAAGTAACAACAACTTTATTATAAGGTAACAGTACTAGATTACATCAAATTGGCTTCAAACATGTTGAGCTATAAGGCCTTCCTAGTTACGGCCAATACAAATAAATTAGTCTCATATCCTATTTCAATCTTATTGGCAAAATGGTCAGTGCTCCCCTAAGATTTGTGACATGGCTTAACTACCTCCTGTGTCTTCTATAAGTCTAGTGGTTGTATCAGGCATTAATAGGTCGATCTTTTGGTTCAACAGTAACCACTACTTGTAATAAGTGGTAGCAGAGCTTGGTCTCAAGTTTGAATCCATGCAGGCCACAGCGAGTGATGTTGGGAGGGAGATTCTTGGAAAAATGGTCAGTGCTCCCCCCAGGATTCATAACATGGCTTAACCACCTCCTGTGTCTTTTATAAGTCTAGTGGTTGTATCAGGCATTGACAAGTTGATCTTTTGGTTCAACGACAACCACTACTTGTAACAAATCTATCCCAACTACTCTCTTCCCTAGCTGCCTAAACAAGAACTAATACCTATCTTATATACAAGATCACGAGCCACAAGTCAACTTATCTAATTATCAATCCCAAGATAAAGAAAATAGTTTATAAATAAATAGGTCAGGACCTAAATCCCTAAGAATAATCCAAAAATAAGTATATTTTGACATGCTATTTTATAAGGAATTTGATCACAAATATAAGAACATTGAACAAATTTACCATGATCAACCACAAACTATGAATCTTCATTGCAAGCTAGATCTTACTACCATGACTGTTGAAATAAGAACTCAATATAGGACTAAACCAAACATAAGATAACTTCATCTGGAAACATCATATTGAGATGTGGTCATAAACATAAGATCTTTATGATGTCTAGTACACACTATAACAATCACGTAAGATGATATGCCAACAAGATCAACCACACTTAGAAACAACATAAACTGCCCAATCAGAATAGTAAGGAAACAAATTGAAATAAAATATTTTTGGTTATGCAAGATTGCCAAGAACCCAAGGTGCTCCTACATCAAAAACCCTTCTGAGGTTGTACCTAGTTAAGAGTATTTATAGCCTTGTTAGAAGCTACAAAAGTCTTGTTGAAGACTACTTGATTAAGGGATTTCAAACTCCTTCTGAGAGTCAAGTTGCTAGAGGATTTATACTTCAGATCCTATTAGAGATCCTTCTAACTCTATTAGGAGTGACCTTGTTAAAGGATTTTACCTGCAAACCTGTTAGGGCTTGCCTTGAGATAGACCGAAGAATGATTGATTTAATTATGACACTTCCTGTCTAACATATTTTCTTGGATTCTGATCATAGTGCCACCTAAACATGCAAATCTCCTTTCTTTAGCTTTACACAATCATAACCACCTATCACAACATCACATCCACCCTAAAACAAGATTTCAACCTTCTTATATAAAATAATTTTCCCAAGTCACATTTTACCAAAAAATGTTTTATCCACCGACATAGAAATCAAATCTGATCACACTAAATTGTATTGGCCAACTCAATAAAGTCAACACAACATCAACCAAGTCATAAATAAAAACTTTCTAACTCTAAATTGACTGGTTTGTTGATCTATCCTAACTCACTTTGTCTGTCTCTTGTTCTTACTGCCAGTGTCATTTTAATCCTCAATAACTCACTGTATTCTTTAGTCTACTTTAGTCTAACTGATGTGGTCATAGATGTATTTAAATATGCCTTTGCAGATGATATATTACCAATCGTGCATCTTGACTCGATCTCCAAATCCAAATCTAGATGCATGTACCTTGCATATTGTCCTCTTTCTGATTGATTGAACACTTAGTTGATTCTTGTAATGCCCCGCCATGGAACCTAGGAGAACTTAACCTAAACATGCAACTAATTTTACAGAATTTTTTTTTTAAAGTGTTAACAAACAATAACAATAATAATTTACCATGCGGAAGCAATACAATATAATATACAACTCACATACATTACAACTCTCAAGGGTTTCTTGATGTGGATTATGCAAGCATTAATTCATTAATTTAGATTAGATATAATTACAAATCTCATCTGAACAAATGAATGATAAATACATCATATAAAAGATAACATAAATATAAATGGTACCATAAGGTATCCATAATAATCTACATCCACTACACATGTCGCAGGGTATATGATATAATAATTAAAATAAAGTACAACATGATATCACCTAAATAATTGATACAATGATACAAGGAACATATAATAAGAAGATAAGAACACATCTCCATAAATGAAGAAAAAAAAGAATCAACTACTACAAGGATCATCCAACACTAGTACACGAACGTCAGAATCTCAAATGGTAAAATAATCACTACCACCCAACCTTGTGGAACCTAAATGATCCACTCCCACAATGATAAGGAGATAACAACAGATCCCACTTGGATAACAAACATCAACAAACACAAGCTAAGGAAGAGATCCTGAAATCTCTCTAACTCCAGGTGTACAAAAGATAGTGATAGGTAAGACTCACTAATCCAGAGGCAACCAACACATGTAGGATAACTAGAATGTGTATAGGAAGGTGTCATCATGTACGTCTAACCCTTAAGTTTTGTCCTAGTAGTCTCTCTAGAACCTAACACTCAAGTGACCATACACGATATCAATGACTTCTCATATAGACAAAGCCATTAACAATGCTAGACACACACCTCTCAAGGTGAAAAGCATCATCTCATCCTCCATCTTAGTCTATACTAGCACTCAAGCATGTGTGAGGAAACACATCTTATTAAACTCATTTTAATACCCCCCAATGACATTAATTATCACTTGATTAAGATTACTTACAATAAGTGATCTTGGCAGCCACTTCTCGGCCCCGACGCTTATTGCAAGCCACCCCGTACTACACATCTAAGTAACCTACCCTAGGCTCATAGATCCCACATAACATCACAAGATAATAATAATGTCCCACATGACTATTCCAGAAAACAACAGGAACATGCAACAAGTCTCTAACCATAATACAAAACACTCTCCAAGTATCCACAATAAATATACTCCTGATCCCATGGATAGGACATGTAAAGTCAACACCATATTCCCCCATGTAGAATATGAAACAAAACATGGTTATACAAAATATCATAGAAGAGAATCATAGAACAATCTCACATAGGATTGGGTCAAATCAATCAAATACAACAGAGTATACAAGGCAAACAACCATAATAAATAAAACATCCAATTCCCACCTCCGGATTACATTCGCACCGGTTGACAATTCTAACCCCTTAAATTAGCACATAGGGTAATAAAAGACTAAACAAGATTTAATTAAACATACTAATTACCTCCACAATTGATTCAAATCAAAATAACGTTACCATGAAGAAACTGCCTAAATTTAATCAATCATATTGTCTTAAAAGTCAATTTACATGATTTGACATTCACAACTAAAGTCCAAGGGCGAAAACATTTCCCAATTAGCCACACATGCAAAAAAATAATCGAACGCCATGCAAAAATAATCACTTTGATGTCCAGAAGAAAACCATGCAAATTTAAATTAATAACTAACTACATAAAAATATTGCATTGTAGTACCTATATTTTATATTTTAAATATAAAAATAAGTAACTATATATTAAAACAAATCCCATGAAATTTAATTAACAACCAAATTCTAACTTTGAACAAAATTACCCATTTTAACAAAATAATAATTATTATTAAAAATGCCACTTAAAAATATACCAAAAAATAATCATTATTAAACTGCCATTTAGAAATAAACCAAATAGTAATCATTATTAAACTGCAATTTAAAACAAATAGTAAAAATAAATACATAATTTACATATATACCTTCCTCCATATTTAGATTACCAAAAATAAATTACTCATAACATAATTACAAGTAATAATAAAATGTATTAAATCATTTAACATTCCTTTTTAAAAAAAATAATAGAACAAATAATAACCAAACAAACTTTATATTTTTTTAAATATAAAAATAAAAATCATAAAATAATAATAATAATAATAATAATAAATAAATAAATAAAATACTTAATGCAAATCTTTTTGCTTTTGGGGGACCCACGGGCCCCACGTACTGCCTGCGGCAGTCCTAGGTCCTACTGCAACAGTCCCTAGAGATTGTCGTTGACAGCCAAAGGATGCCACACAACAACCCCTAGGGATTGCCGACAACATCCTTAGGTTGTCACTGAAAGCTCTTTGGGTTGTGTGGCCGGCGGGGGGTCGGGGGTTAAAAACCCGGCCTCCCCTTAAAATATATTAATTAATTTTAATTTCATTATTATTAAATTTATTGTTTATCTTATTAAATTTTATTTTATTTAAAACCAACACACACACAACAACACACACACACACACACATATATATATTCCTTTCAAATAACATATTCAAAATTTTAAAACAATTCATTTCTACAAACAGGGGTATTTTCAACGTAATTTAATCCAATTTATTTCTATAAATGATTGAAACCTTAATTATTAATAATTTAATCATAATTTCACAAAACTCAAACCTTAATAAATTCTATTCCAAAATTTGAAAGCAATGAATATACGCAACAAAGATTCTCATGCAATCAATTTCAGAATACGGAGAGGAATATAGAGAAAATTCTTCCAACAAAGTTTCAATCTTGATAATCAATAGGCACAAAGAAGACAATCCTTTCAGAGTTTAAAACAACATAACCATAAAGAGAATTAAACCCTACCTCAAACACTGAAGAATATTATTTGAACAAAGACCAGATTTGAAGACGAAATCCCAAAACTTTGAAGCTTTCCAAAATTGAATTCTCAACAAAAATCCTTCCACTTGCCTGCCAAAATTCGTCAACTTGTGTCCTCACAATTATGACCAAATTTTCAACATGTAGGAATTCCCATTCCACATGCAAGGGTTTGGAACACAACTCCACCAAAAGGCTTTGCATAAATTTAGACTTTGATTTGCAGTTCAATTTTAGTTGAACTCAAGTCTCTCCTCCACTTTCCTTTTGTTGAAAACACTTAACCAAACTTTAACTAATACCTTTAGTTTAATTTGATCAATTCTGATTGTGCAAATTAATGCATTTAATTAATTAAAAATAAAACATTTAATCACATGCTAAATTAATTCTTAAATAAACTAATGTATTTTAATTGATTAAAGGTTAAATCTACAATTAAATAATTCCAAGGTGAAGATATTTAATTAATCCTCATTAATTATTTTTATTTTTATTTTTAAATAAGCTCTACCTAGGGGGCAGTACCCTTTGTATTGCTGAAATAGAACTTACATATGATATAGGATCTATCTCTCCATTTACAAAATAAGTTGCAAAAATAAGCTATGCTACCCGACTCAATGATAAAGATACTCAATCCCTTTGCCAATTGAAATAAGCCTAGCTGCTACTTCTGTTGGGAAGAGTTTATCATTAGCTTGATAGAAGACCTCAAACTTGCTCATATCATACTCCTTCATGATGCATATCTTGTACAATGCCTAGGCCTTCTTCATAAGCTTCTTCTTTCCTTCAGCTTCCAGATAAAAAATACCCAACATACCACCATCAGAGAGGTTGGTGTCTATCAAATCCAAAGCACGAGTCACCTCCAAGTAAGTCTCCTCTGCAATCATTCTGTGAATCATGCCATTTGCAATCACTGGATGGCCCAAGACTTGGATGATGGGTTGAAAAAGATCAAACACGAGCTTTCCATCATGAACGTGGCCTCCTACCCAGTATTCAACTCCTAGTAAAACAATCATGGTCACCTTCTCTTATTCGTTTGCATTTTTGAAGATCTAATTGACTTTCTCTTCTAGCGTCTCCACAAACGCCTCCTCCTGCTTGCACCTGCAGCTAATGCCCATGAAACTCACCATCTGTTGTTATGAATTGGTGAAGACACTCTTCCTTAAAATGAGCTCAGGAATGTCTTGCCTCTATTACTATCCTGCAAAAATCTCTAAAGCAGATATGAAGAACTGAAGCAGAGTGGTTGAGGGCCATGTGACTAGTACTGGGACATTTATGTCTGACTACCACCTCCCTCCCGCTGAGCCGTCAACTCTATCTATTCTCTACAACGGTCCTTGAGTGAAAGTTTACATTGAATATGTATGTGGAAGTGAATGTTAAATATCTCACGGGTTATTCCACTTCCATCAATCGGAGTGACAACTCTTTGACTTTAACCTATGCCTTTTCTCATGAATGTCCCTAGCTCTTTTGTAATTAGCTCCTATAAATTCATCGGCATGTGATCACCATACTCAAATCCCATCTCCTCATTGTTGTTGATCCCCAAATTCACCAAGAGGTTCGCAGCCTTGTTACCTTCTCAAAAAACATGCTGAAGATGATATTCTCCTAATGTTTTCAAATGTTTCAAGATTTTCGGGATCCAATCTGTTAGTCTCCACGATTGGAAAGCCCCTTTCGCTATTCCATTAATGATGACCTACAAGTCTCCCTCGATGACTAATTTACTTATTCTATTTGATGCACACCATCTGAGACCAGTTTCCAACGCAGAGATCTCTGCAACATTGTTAGAAGTAATGCTAATGGGACCTATTATTGCTTTGATCAACCTCCCTTCTTTGTTCCAAATGATTACACCTATCCCGCTCATTCTTGGATTACCTCTACTAGCCCCGTCAAAATTTAATTTCATCCATCCCTGTTGAAGAGGCTGCCATGTTACCGACTTTTTGACCACCTTCCTATCTCTCATGAGATGATCCCCTTTGGTTTTGAGGGACCATAATTTCTCCATATCTTGATCCCATTTAGATTGGTATCCATAAGTCAGCCCCTGAATTCTATTATTAACTACTTCTTCAATGGCATCTTTAATCTTTTCCTGCAACAATTATACTCCCATCTCTTTGTCTTCAAAAATCCTTCGGTTTCTCTCCTTCCAAATATGCCATACTAGCATAGATGGACTCACTATCCATAGAACTCCCCATTTTGAAAATCTCCTATCAGTCGGCCATGATAACAAGAAATCTATAATCAATTCGTTCCTGACTGCAAACCATTTCAACTTTCCTAGAAACCACTCCCGATAGTGCTACGTAAAAGGACACCAAAATAGAAGATGGTCCACCATCTCCTCTTCTTCTTTACACAAAATGCACTAGCACAGTCCCTCTATTCCAATACTCTTCAATTAGTTACCTATGAGGATCTTGCCATGAAGTGCAATCCATAGGAATGCTCCTACTTTTGGGAGAAACCATTTACCCCAACAAAGGATTAAAGGCCATTCAATGTCTCTGGTTCTGAGCCTCTACAACTCATAACCAAGATTGACCTTATATTCCCCTGATTTTGATGCACTCCATAGCAGCTGATCTTCTGGATCCGAGGGGATCACAATTTTGGCTGATAGGAGATTTGATAATTTCCTCTAATAATCTGAGTGACCTGTCCCCACTGATTTCTAGCATACCAAAGATAAATTCTCTTGACTACTGAAATACTCTGCTACTCTATCCCCCATCACTACTTCTGTTTCAATCACCCAATTTTTATCCTAAAAAAAAAAGATTAAAGGAGGATCTCCATCCCAAGAATTGTGCCAAAACTTTTCTCTACGACCATTTCCTACTTTCCAAGTAAGATGTTCAATAATTAAATACTTCTACCACATAATAAACTAAACTTAAGAATCACATTTAATTAATCTTCAATTAATTAAATAATCTCTCATAGCTAAAAATAGCAAAGATTAAATTTATTAAAATTATAATATTTAATCAAATTTAATAATCTAAATATAGAAAACACACCAACAACCAAAATCAAATGAACCTATAGACCCACATTCATACTCAAGCAAGGGGTTATAAGCTCACATCAACTAGATGAGTTTAATAGGGTAGGATAATAGAATCTTTTCCACTATTTCAGGACAATATCATGGCTTAGGTTAGGATTTGGACCTGTGTTATCTCCCCTCTCTTACCATTTGAGATATTACGATAGGGCACACTCATCCTGACAATTCAAGGAAGTCAATGCTCGGTACCTACAAACCTACATACAAAACCCACATGTACATACACATATAAATATATAATAGATAATGGTAGGGATTGACCGATTGTGTGGATCTCACAAGCAAGTAACTACGTCTCTGTCCCTCAACCACATCAAGCATGTCAAACAAAAATATAAAACAAACACATCAAACATACACATACAAGTATGGGGTCAGTAAAACCATATGCATTAATGATTTCCTAACATATATATCATCATCCTAAAATAACCATAACATATAGAAAATTAGACTATGGGAGGGGTATTACATCCACCTCCCCTAAAATTAGGCTTACTCCTAGAAGCCTACAAATAGATAAGGATATGTATCCCTTAAGCACAAAGCATTTACTAAACAAAAGATGAAACAACATCTAAAAACAAGCCATAAAGTAAGAACATGATATATAGTCATTAAGGACAATATAATTTTGGTTTAGGAATAAATCAAAAATCACATTGATCAATCATTCATTAATAATTGAATAGGTCTGAACCCTTATTAATTCATCATTATAGAAAATATCTAGTAATCAATTGCATAAGGAACACATTCGTATTTACATCAAATAATCAGTTAAAAAGGTTCATGCAAACATAACTAATGCAATACTCATATAAAATCCAATCCACACACACAAGTTTAATATCATACCTCTAGGATCATAGGAAATAGTCTGAAATATAAAAGAGTCATATGTCTAAGTTTGGTTTCAAGTTTTGACAACTTAAACATCTAATGGGCACACAACTTACCAATGTAGAGACTCGGGCTTTGATAATGAGTGTAATGCCCCGCCAGGGAACCCAAGAGAACTCAACCTAAACATGCAACTAATTTTACAGAATAAATTATTTTTTAAGTGTTAACAAATAATAACCACAATGATTTACAATGCACAAGCAATACAATATAGTATACAACTCACATAGATTATAACTCTCAAGGGTTCCTTAACATGGATTACGTAAGCATTAATTTATTAATTTATATTAGATATAATTACAAATTTCATGTGAAAAAATGAATGATAAATAGAACATCATATAATAGATAACATAAATACAATTGGTACCATAAGATATCCATAATAATCTACATCCACTGCACATGTTGTAGGGTATGTGATACAATAAATAAAATAAAGTACAACATGATATCACCTGACTAACTGATACAATGATACAAGGAACATACAATACTAAGATAAGAACACATCTCCATAAATGAAGAACAAGAAGAATCAACTGCTATAGGGATCATCTAGCACTGGTATACGAATGTCAGAATCTCAAATAGTAAAAGAATCACTACCACCCAACCTAGTGGAACCTAAATGGTCCACTCGCACCATGTTGAGGAGATAACTATTACTTAAAAATACAACATACAATACAATAAGCATAAGTAGGAAAAGGTTGCATTTGTTTGTCTAATTAAAACTACCTTACAGGTTTTGTTAGTTTACATGTCATTATTGCATTCATTCTAGATGTCATCATTGTACTCTAAGTATTGATTATTATTCCAAAGATTCCAAAATTCATAAATAATCATTACATTGTGCATTCAAACTGAATGTAATATACAAGTGTCCTTTCTTGTTTCATATTTCATATCAATAAGTAGAGTACATTGTAAAATTGAAAGAAAGATTGAAGTATGGAATAGGGGTCCCATGCATTGCCTTTGTATTGGTTTGTGTCAGCTCGTTGTCTACTAGGTCTCTGTATTTAGGTCTTCATACTCCGGGTCTTCATCTGCATCTAGATCTTTAGGGTTCATTTCTGCATGAGAGAGAAAATATGGTTAGATCCTATTGGATCTAAGCAATACATGAGAAACAAATAACATACTGTAGGAATCAAGTTTTCAATACTGCATATCAATCTGGAAAACTAAATGTAATAAGGAAATGTACACTAAAACGCACTACAAGGTAGTGTTAAATGGACTTGTTTTTTACATGAAACCTTTTACTAGTTATGATCATTGCGGTGTATGTTGTCCTTTTTATTAACCAGGTGTCTGAATTAAAGGGACTTAGTATGTTTCAAACTGAGAAAACTTTTTCAGATAATGCATTTCATAATGATGTTATTTGAGAGCTTAACAAATAATTTTGCAGATAATAGTTGACTGGTTTTCACATTCAGTCATTATCAAATATATGATGCAGATCAAGTTGGATTTCCATGATAAAAGTGCTACATAAATTGCCAATGATTGCCAATATTCAAAGTTCAAATTACAATTGAAGTCACAAAAATAATGGTATAACATGTCCTTGTTGTTTCAAAGATACATTTTGAAACTAATAACATTATTGTTGTTGAATACAGAAAGACCGCTTCAAGATTGAGCCATAAAGTCATAAAATGTTTACAGTTTGTTTTTATTGAGTGTCACGAACCTGTGTTCGAACCTCATTAAGTAGCATTCTGGTGTTTTTGAGTGTCACGAGCCCATGCTCAAACCTCATTAACAATGAACAAACATTTTCATCTTGTTGTACTTCTCATATTTTAAGTGCAGAATCAGCATCAAAGAAAAAATGTTAACAGTGGACATACTGCAGGAGCTATAATGCTAAAAGCTGAAATTTCAAGTTAAAAAATCAAGTGGAATACAAGGTGTAAAGTAACAATGAAAATAGAAAGTACAAGAAATTGCAAATCTATCAGTAAAGAAAGTTTAAAATACTTATATGTTATGGGCATAATGACTTTTATTCCTTGATGCTTTTCAGTTATTTATTAGTCAACTCCCAAAGTTTGTGCAGCTTATGACTGAAGGATGTCATAACAAAATGAAATACATATGTCACATCTTTCAGTCACAAGCTCACAACTTTGATGAAATAACTAGATAAGAGTGCATGAAGTGCAATGCTGATGGATTTTTTCATTCATCTCAGAAGGGTTTTATAGTTTCAGCTTGGATTGTTTTCAAAATGGCTCAGTTTCATTGCTCTGTCAGAATGAGTTCACCAGTTCATCAAGTTCACTACTGTTGTTACACATATTTATCCATATCAGCAGAATGAAACAGTGTGGCTGCTATATGTTACAATCACAGTTTATGTACAAACTATAGAAAGCTGTTAAAATCAATTTCTAGTAATTGCTTGTTTATACAAAGTGTTTTTATAAAGCTAATCAGAAAAGAGCAATTATTTGCCTATGTTAGAAATGTCTACCAGTCAAAGGCTCGAGCTAGGTCAAGACAAGCACAAATGATTTGAATAATTCAAGTATATAAGCTGAGTTCATTCTCAGACAAAATGTGCAAAGCAAGCTTTAGTTACAAACAAAGATTCACAGAATGGGCACACGAAATGAAAGGAAAAAATGGACTTCACTTAAAACCCGCAAGCTATATACTAGACTGTAAGATAAAAAATGGTATGTCGATCTTGAACAATATTTGTTAAAAATTCAAGAGCCCGTGACCTAATAACAGTCATGACTTTATATTTGAAATAAAGAAAATCAATAGTCAAACAAGCCGTGACTTTTAGTAGGTCACGATGTGAAGACTCATGGTTTTGTGCCAGTTACAAATGGTCATAGATCATATAAGATGTATTCACTACTGTATTAAAAAGGTAAGCATCAGTCTCAGTTTGGTATACCCAGATTTCCTCATGCAAAGTTGTGATTGCTATTAAAAGAAGATTGAACAGTTTCGAGTTCATAAGCTTCAAAAACAACAAAGGAATGAAACAACAGTCAAGGCTGAGAATCATAGTGTGGAGCCTGTGGAAACAAAGAGCAGTTCAATAGCATAAACAATGAATCAAATATATGGTGCAAGGTTTGAGTCACAGCTTGTAATCTAAAAATGGAAATAAACTAAAAAGATGACACCAGTTGTATGACTATTGATACAAAGTCATAGTGAAGCTCGTGTCTTGCAAATAAATGAAAAGAAAACTCTCAGGAAAGCATGACCAAGTTTGTGCATGGTATATACCAGTCGACCATGACATATTCATAGTCTCATATTATCAAAACAATAGTCACATTCTAAAAATACCAGTGAAGGAATATATAACAAAAAGAGAGGGACCGAGCTTGAAGATAACTTATAGTTGAATGCCAAATCATATTTGTTATCGATGAGGAATATCAGTGATATTTAGTCACAGTAAGCTTGAGTTCAATAGAAGGATGCAATCATAGTCAACATGCTGAGCTCCTTCACAAATTTTCAAAAAAAAAACTTTCATACAAGTTAGGGTTTCATCTTCCCTATTCTTCTGCAGGAAGAATGAGATAAGCACAACTGTCAAGAGTGAAAAATGAAGATAACAATTTGGATTTCGCAAGAAGAATGACATTCAATGCCATTAATGCAAATGTCACATTCTTGCAGAGTCTTGAAAACCACAACATACCACCTCACATTTTCATCTCATTGTTTTAAAATTGAATTGCAAGTGGATGGAACAATCATGTCGACTTTCTTCGCTTTGCATATATTTCACACTTAGTATTTTTTATCTATGTTAGGAATTGAGAGTTAGATTATTTGATATTAGATTTTATCTAATATTAAATAAATATTAATATTGGTTAGAAATTATAAAAGGATAAATTCCTTATTATAAGTCAGTATTAAGGGGCACTTAGACTTGAGCTTTGATAGGCTTAATTATTGGCATGTTTTTTGCCAGTTTGAGGGGCAATTTGTGAGGTTTAGATTTTTGGATTTGAGGCATAGGAAGGCTATAAAATTGATTTTTGATGATCAATTAGGGGCTGCAGATTTTTGAGAGAGGGCATATAGTGAACTCATTGTTCCTAGGTGTTTTATAGGCCATTTTGTAATTGCTTTTGGGAGATTTTAGAGGAAATAAAGCAGAGATTTCGATTCATATTTGTGGAGTTGTTTTTGATATTGAATCCTATCTTCATCTTTTCTAACAAGTGTTAAATTCATTTTCGTCCAAAGGAAGTGAGTAGATTTCTATTCCTTCTTAGGGTAATAAATTTCTTCAAGGCCTTGTGTGAGAAATGTATGTCTGTTGACTATCCAAGCTATTCGTGGTAAAACCCTCATAGTAAGTTTTGTCAACCTATATGTTGAGTAGAGATTCATAGTGTTGAGATCTTCATTTATGAGTTATAATTGATGTTTTATCTTTTCTACAAAGTCTGAAATATTTCTTGGTGTATCACCCTAATCTATTTTTAGTTATAAGTATCTTTTCCCTTTTCCCAAAAAGTTACAGATCAGGAAAGTGATATTCCATATTTAATCTGGATTCCTCCTTATTCAGAGTCTACCCACAGCTCGAGGAGGTTTCCATTGTGAGGATAGAATTGTTGTATAGCCCTAATGCATGAGTTAGGGTGACAATTCTAAATCTAAATAGTTTTTGGCACACCGAGTGGAACTATGAACTGCTTCTCAGTTCTGAGCTGCTAGATCTATGGTTGTTTCAAATTTTAGTTGCAGCTCTCAGCATGGATTTTAATGAGTAGAACTCCAACAAGATGAAATAAGGAGGGTTTCATGTATCAAGAATTACAGTCAAGTAGAAGGGGAGGAAGATCATCTAGAGGTGGAAGAACATCACATGATCCAAGAGGTACTTTGAATTCAAATTTCTCATCATTTGATAATCCTATTTTTGAAAATCAACTAGAAAATTCGAAAGAACTTGAGGTTATTATTAAAGAGCTCAATCTCCCTGAAGATCAAGATGTTCCTAATCATACCAGATTAGAATTTCCAAGTGTTGAAATCTATAGATAATTCTGTTCTTGGAGCTTCTACAAGTGGTACTGCAGCAACTCCCTAGAATCTAAAGACTTATCAAAGGAAGGTAGTTTAGCTGCCCAACCTTTTGTTACACCAGCTATTCAGCACCAAGCTCCTCCTCATCAAGCAATGGATAGGAATCTACCATTTGTTACATTCAATCAAGACAGTCCTTTGAGGATTGCAAATCATAATAATGTTCCATTGGCTTCTCTTAAAGGCTTGCCATGATTTACTAGAGAAGGACCAGTAACAACTATTGAACACATTAGAGATGTTGCAACTCTTTGCAATGTTCATCATGTTACGAAAGAGGATGTAGCTTTGAAGTTGTTGGCTGCATCACTCAAGGGTAAAGCCCTTGATTGGTTTAGAACTCTCCCGGTAGACTCTATTGCTACTTGGGATGTCCTGGGTGATAGGCTATCTAAATTTTTTGAGGAAAAATTTGATAACTTGTCCCTTGTGGAGAAACTAACTACTATTAAGAGAGCCCTGCAAGAAGAGATGAATGATTTTAATCTTTATTTTTAGAAGACTTGAAATTGGATCCCTGTTACGGTAAGAGCTTTAGTTGAATACGCATTTTTATATTATTTGAAGAGTTTGAATAACAATATCTCTGTAATGATTCAATCTATGGGAGGTAATACTTCACCTCAAGCTTTTGATATTGCTATTAGGGTAGAGAATAGTCTTATCGAGGTAGGAAAGATAGCTCCTAGGCCTCCTATGCCTTTCTTTCCTAATATATAGTCTAATATGTCATTGGTAGTTCCACCATTATCTATTGTTCCATCTTATAAACCATCAGAAATAGCTCCTATAGCTCCTCTGAATGAATTATAGACTATTAAGGATAGTCAGAAAAAAATTTAAATTTTGCTGCAATCTTTTGGTAATGATTTAGTGGCCCTTAAGAGGAATCAAGCTCAGGAAAACCTTGCTATTCAAAATTAGTTTGCTGGTTCTTCTTCACAATATCCTAATCAACTTAATTTTTAGGCTAATAGGCAGCAATTTCAAGGAAATACTAATGCAAATAGGCAGAATTGGAATATGAGACCAAATAGACAGTACAATCCAACACCTCTCAATACTGTTAGGGATATTGTTCCTACTAAGAATAACATTGCTACTGACTAGTGTTTTCTATGTAATGAGCCACATGATCAGTCTACATGTTCCAATGGGATTCATAATCAAGCCCTTATGGTACAAAATTCAATGAAATCATAGTAGAATGTGTCTGTTGAAGAGGTCCAAAATAACCCAGACCAAAGTGCTACAGATACCAAATTCTTAAACTGGAAAGAGGAAGAATTTTGTGGACTTAATGAAGATTCATCAATTGCAGCAAATACAAGAGCGAACAAGAGAGCCCTTGAAACAAATAAATCTACTAGTAATGTTTCTTCTCCACCAGTTTCTATTTTAAAGAATCCATTAGTTTCTACTAATAAAGATCAAAGTCAAAGGAATGCTAATCAGAGTTCTCCTAGGTCATCACATAAGGTTCAATTTACTATTCTATTTGATATTGATGATACAATGGAAAAAACAAATGTTACTTTGTCTACATGGGAAACTCTATCTATTCCAGGACAGATTGAGATTTTAAAAGAAGAATTGTCCAAGTTGGCAGTTAATTCACATCAAACAGTATGATAATCACCAAGTGTGGTCATGACTAATTCTAAGCCTCCAAAGGTTCAAGAAAAGGTAGTAAGAGAAGAGAAAAAGCTTGCTAAAGTTCAATAGCTAGCACTACCAGAAGTCAAGAAGACTGCAAATATTGAAAAAATAGCAGTAACTACTGATAAGAAATTGACAAATGTACAAAAGACATTTGAAAAGGAAGGTAAGAAATCTACAAATGAAAAGCCTCCTCTTTTTTATGTCTCTTTGATTATTGGAAACAAATTAGTTCATAACTATATGGCTGATAGTGGTGCAACTAGCACTGCCATACCTAAGAAAGTAGCAGATTTGCTAAATTTAAAATATGAACCTCTTGAGAAGGGTGTAGTCCAGCTTGATGGAACTTCAGTTAAAACCTTAGGAGTCATTAAGAATGCAAGTTTGACCTTACATTCCTGCCCAAATTTTTCAATACCTCAGGATATATATGTTATTGATTTACTAACATATTTTGCAATGTGTTTGTCCAGAGACTTCACAGCCAAAATAGATGGCTATTTTTCATCAGATTGGTCACATTTGTACTTTAGAACTAGATATGGTACTAAAGTAACCATAAAATTAGAATCACTGGCCAAAAATCACATAGAGCCTTATAATCCAAGTCCTATTAATGCAAGTTGTGTGATTATGGATCAAGATGAAATACCTGATTATTCAACTTATAATACTCAAACTGAAGCATATCCAAATATTGTTCTAGATGAATGGGCTACTAGGAATGAATAGAATGATGACATGTTTGATGCTGGTTTTGGAAACTACATGATTTTAGAGCTTGATTCAGTAGTGCCTAATTTGATTAAAGATCCAGAATCTGAATCTGATTACCTAATCATCTTTGGGATTTGTATTTTGATGGGTCAAGGAATAAGGATGGAGTTGGTTCAGGGGTTATGTTGGTATCACCTGATGGTGATAAATTTTATGTTGTATTTAAGTTGTCTTTTCCTTGTTCTAACAATGTGGCTAAATATGAGAGTTTGATTCAGGGATTAGAGTGGGCAAGATTGAGAGGTATTAAGTGTTTGAGAGTATTTGGAGACAATGAGCTTATTGTTAAGCAGATGAGAGTTATTAATGCTATTAAAAATGATCTGCTTAAGATGTATAAATCTAGAGTTTTTGACATTCTAGATGAATTTGATGCTTTCAACTTGATTTCAATTCCTAGAAGGGAAAATCTGCATGTTGATAGGTTGGTTGGTATTGGTGCTCATATTGCAATAAAAAAAAATAAAGGATTGATTTCAGACAAGTCACATATTAAGATAATTCTTAGGCCATCCATTCTGGATAATGACACTTATTGGCAAGTTTTCAATACTGATGAACATATCTTAAGTTTTTTGATAGAAACATATGGTTTTTCAGCTTCTAGAGGTAACAAAAATATTCAGCAAATGGTAGACCAGATTATTCAGTTGAAAACCAATAAGCTTCCAAAGGGATTAGTCAGCTTGGAATTAGCTTTCAACTCTTATGATCAGTTTAGGAAGGGTAAAATCAGCTTGCTGATTAAAGAAGATCATTATGAGGAAGTGGAAATTTTCAGAGACAAGTAGTTGAAGGTTGGTAAAATAATTTTTCTTGAAGAAAAAGAACTGTTTATTGATCTTTGTAGAGAATATAATGATGTTTTTGCATGGGATTACTCTGATTTGAAGGGTTTTGACCCCCAATTAACCCATCATACTATAGAATTCGAACCAAATGTTAGGCCAATTAGACAAAGGCAAAGGCCTATAAACCCCAAGTTAGAGCCATTAATGTTAAAAGAGCTGAGAAAACTTCTAGATGGTCATATTATATTTCCTATTAAGCACACATCTTGGGTTTCTAACTTAGTTCTAGTAAGGAAGAAGAATGGATAGATAAGACTTTGTGTAGACTTTAGAGACCTTAACAGAGCATCTCTGAAAGATAGACACCCTCTTCCTTCCGTGGAACATATTTTACAATATGTTTCAGGTTCTGAGAGATTCTCACTCTTAGATGGATATTTTGGTTACAACAAGATTTTAGTCAAAGAATCTGATCAATTTAAAACACCTTTTACAACTAAATGGGGTACCATGGCTTATAGAAGAATGCCATTTGGGTTATCAAATACTGGAGCCACTTCTTAGAAAGCAATGGACATGGCTTTCAAGAACTTAATGTATAAGTTTGTTCTAGTGTACCTAGATGATGTGATAATTTATAAATCAACACATTGATCATTTGAGACAGATATTACAAAGATGTAGAGAATTTGGAATTTCTTTAAATCCTAAGAAATTTTTATTTGTAGTTCATGAGGGAAAACTCCTAGGATACCAAGTGTCTAGGAAGGAACAATAATAGATACTCAAAGAATTCAAGCAATTCTTGACGTTTCATTGCCGAAAGAAAAGAAAGCATTGCAGAGTTTTATTGGGAGAATTAATTTTGTAAGAAGGTTTATCCCTGATATTGCAAACCTGTTAAAACCATTGACTACCATGCTTAAAAAAGATATTCCTTTCAGTTGGACTGATGAAGGAAAAAATAATTTTGAATTGATAAAATAGGCTTTGTCTTCAGCTCCTACTCTTGTTAATCTTGATTTTACTAAAGATTTTATTCTATATACCTATGGTGGTTCTGATACCATTTCAAAAATGGTGGTTCAAAAGAATGATGAAAAATAGGAGCAGCCAGTTTCTCTTTTCAGCAAAGGTATGGATGACTATGAGAGAAGGTACACTTTTATTGAAAAGCATGTACTAGCTATTATTAAAGCTTTGAAAAAGTTTAAGCATTTAATTGCTGGAAATAAAGTACACCTTATGGTTGCTCATCTTAGTATCAAAGAGTTTTTATTAAACAAAGATGTTAATGAAAAAAGGGCTGGTTGGATAACAAGAGTTATGGAGTATGATGTAAAGATTCATGTGACTAAGCTGATTAGAGGCAAGGGCCTTTGTGCTCAAATGGAAGAAGAGGAAGAATAGGCTGAAGCTTCTGAAGAATCTAAAAATTTACAAGGTGATGTTATATTATTCAATGATCCTACAACTTGGTTATTAAATATGACAAGATTCTTGCAAATTGGACAATGCCCAAACAATCTTGATACGATAAAGAGGACATACTACAGGTTAAAATCTATTCCCTATGTTCTTATTAATGGTGTACTATATAGAAAAGACTATTCAAGAATGTTTCTTAAATGTATTGATTCACTAGATCAAGACATAATTTTATCTGAATTTCATGATGGATCTTGTGGAGGACCTTTCAGTACTAAAACTATAGCCTAGAAAATACTAAAGGTAGGCTATTATTGGCCTAATTTATTTAAAAATGCTCATGTTTGGGCCATAAAATGTCAAAAATGTGCAATTTTTGCAAGTAAACAAAGGCTGGCAACATTTCCATTAAGGCCAATTGTGGTTGATCTGTCATTTGCTAAGTGGGGTATGGACTTTATTGGTCCTATTAATCCTAATTCTAGTGCAAGTCATAAATGGATTTTGACTACTACTAATTATTTCACGAGATGGACTAAAGCTATTGCACTAAAAGAGGCTACTGGACTTGCTATGTTAAAGTTTTATGAAGATATTGCAACCAGGTTTGGAGTTCCTCAATCAATTATCTTTGATAATGCTATAGGTTTTAATGGATTGACTATTATAGAATGGGCTGTGAAGAATGTGATTTATTTGAATACTTCTTCTAACTATTATCCTCAGGGTAATGGTCTTGCAGAATCTAAAAATAAAAATCTAATCAGAATTATCAAAAAGACTTTGTAGGAAAATAAGAGAGATTGGCATTCTAAATTAAAGGTAGCCTTATGGTTGGATAGGATTATAGCTAAACAGTTAATTGGGAATTCTCTTTATGTCCTAGTTTATGGTAAAGAAGCTAGATTGCCAGATTCTACTAAATTTTGAGCCTTGCAGTTGGCTGATCAAATGTTACTATTTGAAGAAGATCCCCTTAAATTAAGGTATGCTGATTTACTCCAGCTTGAAGAGGAAAGGAGAAAAGCATTGGAAACAATGGAACTTAAGCAAGCACAAACTAAAATATCTTTTGATAGGAAAGCTAAGTTCAAATTATTCAAGGAAGGAGATTTAGTGCTCAAGTGGGATGTACAAAAGAGCAGGCCAGGGTAGCATGATAAATTTGATAATTTTTGGTCAGGCCCTTTTGTTATAATAGCCTGTAAGGAGAACAATGCTTTTCAGTTGTCCACAACTGAAGGGGAAGATTTTCATATTCTAGTTAATGGAATACACCTCAAGCATTACTTTGAGGGTTAGGTTAGTTTCAGTTTTTCAAGTTCAATAAGTGCTCTCCAAAGCACTAGGTCTCTAGGTTGCATTGAGTCTAGTTTAAGTGCATTTTCATTTCAATAAAGTTTACATCCATGGTTTGAGTTTTCCTAATTTTCTGTTGTCCTATGATAAGTCTACAGGTCATTTCTACTAGGCAAACATCCAACCAAAGTCACCAAAATTGTTACTAAAAAATACAACATACAATACAATAAGCATAAGTAGGAAAAGGTTGCATTTGTTTGTCTAATTAACACTACCTTGCAGGTTTTGTTAGTTTACATGTCATTATTGCATTCATTCTAGATGTCATCATTGTACTCTAAGTATTGATTATTATTCCAAAGATTCCAAAATTCATAAATAATCATTACATTGTGCATTCAAACTAAATGTAATATACAAATGTCCTTTCTTGTTTCATATTTCATATCAATAAGTAGAGTACATTGCAGAATTGAAAGACAGATTGAAGTATGGAATAGGGGTCCAATGCATTTCCTTTGTATTGTTTTGTGTATGCTAGTTGTTTGCTAGGTCTCTGCATTTAGGTCTTCATACTATGGGTCTTCATCTGCATCTAGGTCTTTAGGGTTCATTTCTTCATGAGAGAGAAAATATGGTTAGATCTCGTTGGATCTAAGCAATACATGAGAAACAAATAACATACTATAGCAATCAAGTTTTCAATACAACATATCAATCTGGAAAACTAAATGTAATAAGGAAATGTACACTAACACTCACTGCAAGGTAGTGTTAAAGGGACTTCTTTCTGACATGAAACTTTTTACTACTTATGATCATTGTGGTGTATGTTGTCCTTTTTATTAACCAGGTGTCTGAACTAAAGGGACTTAGTATGTTTCAAATTGAGAATCCTTTTTTAGATAATGCATTTCATAATGATGTTATTTGAGAGCTTAACAAATTATTTTACAGATAATAGTTGATTGGTCTTCACATTCAGTCATTATCAAATATATGATGCAGATCAAGTTGGATTTCCATGATAAAAGTGCTACATAAATTGCCAATGATTGCCAATATTCAAAGTTCAAATTACAATTGAAGCCGCATAAATACTGGTATAACATGTCCTTTCTGTTTCAAAGATACATTTTCAAACTAATAACATTATTGTTACTGAATACAGAAAGAGTGCTTCAAGATTGAGCCATAAAGTCATAAAATGTTTACAGTTTATTTTTATTGAGTGTCACGAACCTGTGTACAAACATCATTGAGTAGCATTCTGGTGTATTTGAGTGTCACGATCCCGTGTTCAAACTTCATTAATAATGAACAAACATTTTCATCTTGTTGTACTTCTCATATTTTATGTGCAGAATCAACATCAAAGAAAAATTGTTAACAATAGACATACTGCAGGAGCTATAATGCTAAAAGCTGAAATTTCAAGTTACACAATCAAGTGGAATTCAAGGTGTAAAGTAACAATGAAAAAAGAAAGTACAGGAAATTGCAAATCTATCAGTAAAGAAAGTTTAAAATACTTATCTGTTATGGGCATAATGACTTTTATTCCTTGATGCTTTTCCGTCATTTTTAGTCAGCTCCCAAAGTTTGTGAAGCTTATGACTAAAGGATGTCATAATAAAATGAAATACATATGTCACATCTTTCAGTCACAAGCTCACAACTTTGATGAAATAACCAGATGAGAGTGCATGAAGTGCAATGCTGATGGATTTTTTCATTCATCTTAGAAGGGTTTTATAGTTTCAGCTTGGACTGTTTTCAAAATGGCTTAGTTTCATTGCTCTGTCAGAACAAGTTCACCAGGTCATCAAGTTCACTGCTGTTATTACATAGATTTATCCATATTAGGAGAATTAAATAGTGTGGATGCTATATGTTACAATCATATTTTATGTACAAACTGTAGAAAGTTGTTAAAATCAATTTCTAGTAATTGCTTGTTTATACAAAGTGTTTTTATGAAGCTAATTAGAAAAGAGAAATTATTTGCTTATGTTCAAAATGTCTACCAGTCAAAGGTTCGAGCTAGGTCAAGACAAGCACAAATGATTAGAATAAGTTAAGTATATAAGCCGAGTTCATTCTCAGACAAAATGTGCAAAGCAAGCTTCAGTTACAAATAAAGATTCATAGAATGGGCAAACAAAATGAAAGGAAAACAATTGACGTTACTTAAAACCCACAAGCTATATACTAGACTGCAAGAGAAAAAGTGGTATGTGGGTCTTGAACAATATTTGTTAAAAATTCAAGAGCCCGTGACTTAATAATAGTCACAGCTTTATATTTGAAATAAAGGAAATCAACAGTCAAACAAGACGTGACTGTTAGTAGGTCATGATGTGAAGACTCATTGTTCTGTGCCAGTTACAAATGGTCATAGATCATATAAGATGTATTCACCATTGTATTCAAAAGCTAAGCATCAGTCTCAGTTTGGTATACTCGGATTTCCTCTTGCAAAGTTGTGACTACTATTAGAAGAGGATTGAATAGTTTCAGGTTCATAAGCTTCAGCAACATCAAAGGAATGAAACAATAGTCAAGGCAGAGAATCATAGTGTGGAGCTCACGGAAACAAAGAGCAGCTCAATAGCATAAACAACAAATCAAATATATGGTGCAAGGTTTGTGATGCATCACCCAAAAGTATTTTCGTTTTTGTATTCAATAAGGGCTATCTTGTGTAGAGCTACTATTTATGGAAACTTGCTATTTTTTAGTAAGTTGGTCATAAATCTCAGAATGTTCTGATTTCACATATGGAGGTTCATCTCAGTTGTATCAGCCTGCCAATAAAGTTTCATTGACAGATCAAGTCTAGCTTTGTAGATATTGAAGATTTTCGGTATTGGCAGCAGGGTACAGAAACTTTGAACTCAATTTTGAAGGCTTTAGAGGCCCTGGATGAGGTCAAAGATTTGGGTGACAGGCGCTTGCGCCAGTCAAGCCTGTAGAGCACTTCGTGGCCTTTCTGAATTGGGGTTGTAATAGTCAATCGGAGCAACTGGCGATGACTTATGGTCTTCGGAAGTTGAGTCACCTGAAATGGCAGAAAATAATTTTTCTTCAAAATTTCTATTCGGGTTTCAAAAGTTATTTTGAGCCGAATTTGATGTAAAAAATTGTAAAATAAAATAATTCTAGGTTTGGTCGGCCCTTTGGACTAAATTTTTGGAACCTTCTCGGGCGGTGGAAATTGCCTATATAAAGAAGGCCCGTAGTGTTGTCTTAGGCAGTTCTGGGTAGTAGATCTGGGTAATAATTCGAGGCTTTGTCCTATAAAATATTGTAAGGGAATGCCCATGTGGCTTTGCATATTGTAATTCTGAAAGTTTGTAATTCCACATTTGTGGAGATAATAAGAAGCCAACTTTTTGTTCTTGCATATTGTTGTTGTTTCTCTATTTCTGTTATGTATGTGTGGTATTAAGGGGAGCACCCTTCATTAGTTTGAGTCACAGCTCATAATCTACAAATGGAAATAAACTACAAAGATAACACAAGATGTATGACTGTTAATAAAAAGTCATAATGAAGCTCGTGGCTTGCAAATAAATGAAGAGAAAAATCTTAGGAAAGCATGACCGAGTTTGTGCATGGTATATACCAGTCATCTGTGACATATTCATAGTCTCATATTATCAAAACAACATTCACATTCTAAAAATACCAGTGATGGAATATATAACAGAAAGAGAGCGACCAAGCTCGAAGATAACTTACAGTTGAATGCCAAATCATATTTTTTTATTGATGAGGAATATTAGTGATCTTTAGTCACAGTAAGCTCGAGTTCAATGAAAGGATATAGTCACAGTCAACATGCTAAGCTCCTTCACAATTTAAAAAAAAAAACTTTCATACAAGTTAGGGTTTCATCTTCCCTATTCTTCTGCAGGAAGAATGAGATAAGCACAACTACTGAGAGTGAAAAATGAAGATAACAATTTGGAGTCCGCAAGAAAAATGACATTCAATTCCATTATTGCAAATGTCACATTCCTGCAGAGTCTTGAAAACCACAACATGCCACCTCACATTTTCATCTCATTGTTTTGAAATTGAATTGCAAATGGATGGAACAATCATGTCGACTTTCTCCCCTTTGCATATATTTCACACTTAGTATTTTTTATCTATGTTAGGAATCGAGAGTTAGATTATTTGATATTAGATTTTATCTAATATTAAATAAATATTAATATTGGTTAGAAATTGTAAAAAGATAAATTCCTTATTATAAGCCAGTATTAAGGGGCACTTAGACTTGAGCTTTGATAGGCTTAATTATTGGCATGTTTTTTGCCAGTTTGATGGGCAATTTGTGAGGTTTAGATTTTCAGATTTGAGGCATACGTAGGCTATAAAATTGATTTTTGATGATCAATTAGGGGCTACAAATTTTTGAGAGAGGGCATATAGTGAACTCATTATTTCTAGGTGTTTTATAGGCCATTTTTTTAATTGCTTTTGGGAGATTTTAGAGGAAATAAAGCAGAGATTTCAATTCATATTTGTGGAGTTATTTTTGATATTGAATCCTATCTTCATCTTTTCTAACAAGTGTTAAATTCATTTTTGTCCAGAGGAAGTGATTAGATTTCTATTCCTTCTTAGGGTAATAAATTTCTTCTAGGCCTTGTGTGAGAAACATATGTTTGTTGACTATCCAAGCTATTCATGGTAAAACCCTAATAGTAAGTTTTGTCAACCTATATGTTGAGCAGAGATTCATAGTGTTGAGATCTTCATTTATGAGTTAAAATTGATGTTTTATCTTTTCTAAAAAGTCTGAAATATTTCTTGGTGTATCAACCTAATCTATTTTTAGTTATAAGTATTCTTTTCCCTTTTCCCAAAAAGTTACAGATCAGGAAAGTGATATTCCATATTTAATAGGAACCGGCCTAGAATCTGGAGATTCCTCCTTATTCAGAGTCTACCCACAACTCGAGGAGGTTTCCATTGTGAGGATAGAATTGTTGTATAGCCCTAATGCATGAGTTAGGGTGACAGTTCTAAACCTGAAGAGTTTTTGGCATGCCCAATGGAACTACAAACTGCTTCTCAGTTCTGAGCTGCTAGATCTATGGTTCTTTCAAATTTTAGTTGCAGCTCTCAGTGTGGATTTTAATGAGTAAAAATCCAATGAGATCAAATAAGGAGGGTTTCGTGTATCAGGAATTATAGTCAAGTAGAAGGGTAGGAAGATCATCTAGAGGTGGAAGAACATCACATGATCCAAGAGGTACTTCTTTGAATTCAAATTTCTCATCATTTGATAATCCTATTTTTGAAAATCAAGCTGCAAATTTGGAAAAACTTGAGGTTATTATTAAAGAGCTCAATCTCCCTGAAGATCTAGACGTTCCTAATCATACCGGATGAGAATTTCCAAGAATTGAAAATTTAGCTATAGATAATTCTATTCTTGGACCTTCTACAAGTGGTACTGCAACAAATCCCTAGAATTTAAAGACTTATAAAAGGAAGGTAGTTCAGCCTGCCCAACCTTTTATTACACCAGCTATTTAGTAGCAAGCTCCTCCTCATGAAGCAATGGATAGGAATCTACCATTTGTTACATTCAATCAAGGCAGTCCTTTGAGGATTGCAAATCATAATAATGTTCCATTGGCTGCTCTTAAAGGCTTGCCATCATTTACTGGAGAAGGATGAGTAATAGCTATTGAACATGTCAAAGATGTTGCAAATCTTTGCAATGTTGATCATGTTATGGAAGAAGATGTAGCTTTGAAGCTATTAGCTGCATCAATCAAGGGGAAAGCCCTTGATTGGTTCAGAACTCTACTGGTAGACTCTATTGCTACTTGGAATGTCCTGGGTGAAAGGCTATCTAAATGTTTTGAGGACAAATCTGATAACTTGTCCCTTGTGGAGCAACTAACTATTATCAAGAGAGCCCCGCAAGAAGAGATGAGTGATTTTAATCTTCATTTTTAGAAGACTTGGAATCAGATTCCTATTACGGTAAGACCTTCAGCTGAATACACATTTTTATGTTATTTGAAGAGTTTGAATAGCGATATCTCTATAATGATTCAATCTATGGGAGGTAATACGTTACCTCAAGCTTTTGATACTGCTATTAGGGTAGAGAATAGTCTTATCCAGGTAGGAAAGATAGCTCCTAGGCCTCCTATGCCTTTCTTTCATAATATACAGTCTAATATGGCATTGGTAGTTCCACCATTATCTATTGTCCCATCTTGTAAACCATTAGAAATAGCTCCTACAGATCCTCTAAATGAATTACATACTATTAAGGACAGTCAACAAAACATTGAAATTTTGCTACAAATACCAAATTCTTAAACTGGAAAGAGGAATAATTTTGTGGACTTAATGAAGATTCATCAACTGCAGCAAATACAAGGGCGAAAAATAGAGCCCTTGAAACAGATCAATCTACTGGTAATGTTTCTTTTCCACCAATTTCTATTTTAAAGAATCCATTAGTTTCCACTAATAAAGATCAAAGTCAAAGGAATGTTGATTAGAGTTCTCCTAGGTCATCACATAAGGTTCAATTTACTGTTCTGTTCAATATTGTTGATACAATGAAAAAAACAAATGTTACTTTGTCTGCATGGGAAACTCTGTCTATTCCAGGACAGATTGAGATTTTAAAAGAAGAATTATCCAAGCTGGAAGTTAATTCACAACAAATAGTATGACAGTCACCAAGTGTGGTCATGACTAATTCTGAGCCTCCAACGTTTCAAGAAAAGGCAGTAAGAGAAGAGAAAAAGCCTACTAAAGTTCAGCAGCTAGCACTACCAGAAGTTAAGAAGACTGCAAATATTGAAAAAACAATAGTAACTACTGATAAGAAACTAAAAAATGTACAAAAGACATCTGAAAAGGAAGGTAAGAAATATGCATATGAAAAGCCTCCTGCATTTTATGTCTCTTTGATTATTGGAAACAAATTAATTCATAATTGTATGGTTGATAGTGGTGCAACCAGCACTGCCATACCTAAGAAAGTAGTAGATTTGCTAAATTTAAAATATGAACCTCTTGAGAAGGGTGTAGTCCAGCTTGATGGAACTTTAGTTAAGACCTTAGGAGTCATTAAAAATGCAAGTTTGACCTTACATTCCTGCCCAAATTTTTCAATACCTCAGGATATATATGTTATTGATTTACCAACATATTTTGCTATGTGTCTGTCCAGAGACTTCATAGACAAAATAGATGGCTATTTTTCATTAGTTTGGTCACATTTGTACTCCAGAACTAGATACGGTACCAAGGTAACCATAAAATCAGAATCATTGGCCAAAAATCACATAGAGCCTTATAATCCAAGTCCTATTAATGCAAGCTGTGTGATTATGGATCAAGATGAAATACCTGATTATTCAGCTTATAATACTCAAACTGAAGCATATCCAGATATTGTTCTAGATGAATGGGCTAATAGGAATGAACATAATGATGACATGTTTGATGTTGGTTTTGGAAATTACATGATTTTAGAGCCTGATTCAGTAGTGCCTAATTTGATTAAAGATCCAAAATCTGAATCTGATGTACCTAATCAGCTTGGGGATTTGTATTTTGATGGGTCAAGGAATAAGGATGGAGTTGGTGCAGGGGTTATGTTGGTATCACCTGATGATGATAAAATTTATGCTGTATTTAAGTTGTCTTTTCCTTATTCTAACAATGTGGTTGAATATGAGAGTTTGATTCAGGGATTAGAGTGGGCAAGATTGAGAGGTATTAAGTGTTTGAGAGCATTTGGAGACAGTGAGCTTATTTTTAAGTTTTCAAAACTGATGAACATATCTTAAGTTTTTTGACAGAAATAGATGGTTTTTCAGCTTCTAGAGGTAACAAAAATATTCAGCAAATAGAAGACCAGATTATTCAGTTGAAAACCAATAAGCTTCCAAAGGGATTAGTCAGCTTGGAATCAGCTTTCAACTCTGATGATCAGTTTAGGAAAATATGCGGTTAAAGGTTGGTAAAATAAATTCTCCTAAAGAAAAAGAACTGTTTATTGATCTTTTTAGAGAATATAATGATGTTTTTGCATGGGATTACTTCGATCTGAAGGGTTTTGACCCCCAATTAACCCAGCATACTATAGAATTCAAACCAAATGCTAGGCCAATTAGACAAAGGCAAAGGCCTATAAACCCCAAGTTAGAGCCATTAATATTAAAAGAGATGAGAAAACATCTACATGGTGGTATTATATTTCCTATTAAGCACACATCTTGGGTTTCTAACTTAGTTCTTGTAAGGAAGAAGAATGGAGAGATAAGACTTTGTGTAGACTTTAGAGACCTTAATAGGGCATCTCTAAAAGATAGATACCCTCTTCCTTCCATGGAATAGATTTTACAATATGTTTTAGGTTTTGAGAGATTCTCACTCTTAGATGGATATTCTGGTTACAACTAGATTTTATCAAAGAATCTGATCAATTTAAAATAAATTTTACAACTAAATGGGGTACCATGGCTTACAAAAGAATTCCATTTGGGTTATCAAATACTGGAGCCACTTTTCAAAAAGTAATGGACATGGATTTCAAGAACTTAATGTATAAGTTTGTTCTAGTGTACCTAGATGATGTGACAATTTACAGTAAGGTTGTGAATCAACACATTGATCATTTGAGATAGATATTACAAAGATGTAGAGAATTTGGAATTTCTTTGAATCCCAAGAAATTTGTGTTTGCAGTTCATGAGGGAAAACTCTGACCGTACCAGGTGTCTAAGGAAGGAACAACAATAGATCCTAAAAGAATTCATGCAATTCTTGAGCTTTCGTTGTCTAAACACAAAAAGGATTGCAGAGTTTTATTGGGAGAATTAATTTTGTAAGAAGGTTTATCCCTGATATTGAAAACTTGTTAAAACCATTGACTACCATGCTTAAAAAAGATATTCCTTTCAGTTGGACTGATGAAGGAAAAAATAATTTTGAATTGATAAAATAGGCTTTGTCTTCAACTCCTACTCTTGTTAATCCTGATTTTACTAAAGATTTTATTCTATATACCTATGGTGGTTCTGATTCCATTTCAGAAATGGTGGTTCAAAAGAATGATGAAAAATAGGAGCAGCCAGTTGCTTTTTTCAGCAAAGGTATGGATGACTATGAGAGAAGGTACACTTTTATTGAAAAGCATGTACTAGCTATTATTAAAGCTTTGAAAAAGTTTAAGCATTTAATTGCTAGAAATAAAGTACACCTTATGGTTGCTTATCTTAGTATCAAAGAGTTTTTATTAAACAAAGATGTTAATGAAAAAAGGGCTGGTTGGATAACAAGAGTTATGGAGTATGATGTAAAGATTCACATGACTAAGTGATTAGAGGCAAGGGCCTTTGTGCTCAAATGGAAGAAGAGGAAGAATAGGCTGAAGCTTCTGAAGAATCTAAAAAATTACAAGGTGATGTTATATTATTCAATGATCCTACAACTTGGTTATCAGATATGACAAGATTCTTGCAAACTGGACAATGCCCAAACAATCTTGATAAGGTAAAGAGGAGATACTACATGTTACAATCTATTCCCTATGTTCTTATTGATGGTGTACTATATAAAAAAGACTATTCTGGAATGTTTCTTAAATGTATTGATTCACTAGATCAAGACAAAAATTTATCTGAATTTCATGATGGATCTTGTGGTGGACATTTCAGTCCTAAAACTACAGCCTAGAAAATACTAAGGGCAGGTTATTATTGGCTTGATTTATTTAAAAATACTTATGTTTGGGCCATAAAATGTTAGAAATGTGTAATTTTTGCAAGTAAACAAAGGCTGGCAGCATTGCCATTAAGGCCAATTGTGGTTGATCAGCCATTTGCTAAGTGGGGTATAGACTTTATTGGTCCTATTAATCCTAATTTTAGTGTAGGTCGTAAATGGATTTTGACTGCTACTGATTATTTTACGAGATGGACTAAAGTTATTGCACTAAAATAGGCTACTGGACCTACTGTGTTAAAGTTTTATGAAGATATTACAACCAGGCTTGGAGTTCCTCAATCAATTATCTCTGATAATGCTATGGCTTTTATTGGATTGACTATTACAGAATGGGCTGTGAAGAATGTGATTTATTTGAATACTTCTTCTAACTATTATCCTCAGGGTAATGGTCTTGTAGAATCTACAAATAAAAATCTAATAAGAATTATCAAAAAGACTCTACAGGAAAATAAGAGAGAATTGCATTCTAAATTAAAGGCAGCCTTATTGTTGGATAGGATTACACGTAAACAGGTAATTGGGAATTCTCCTTATGTCCTAGTTTATGGTAAAGAATCCAGATTGCTAGTTTCTACTGAATTTCCAGCCTTGCACCTGGCTGATCAGATGTTACTATTTGAAGAAGGTGATTCCCTTAAATTAAGGTATGCTAATTTGCTCTAGCTTGAAGAGGAAAGGAGAAAAGCATTGGAAACAATGGAACTTAAGTAAGCACAAACTAAAAGATCTTTTGATAGGAAAGCTAAGTTCAGAGAATTGAAGGAAGGAGATTTAGTGCTCAAGTGGGATGTGCAAAGGAGCATGCCAGGGCATCATGATAAATTTGATAATTTTTGGTCAGGACCTTTTGTTATAACAGCTAGTAAGGAGAACAATTCTTTTCAGTTGTCCACAACTGAAGGGGAAGATTTGCATATTCTAGTTAATGGAATACACCTCAAGCATTACTTTGAGGGTTAGGTTAGTTTCAGTTTTTCAAGTTCAATAAGTGTTGTCCAAAGCACTGTTGGAAACTGCAATTGAAATAATTGTTGTATTGTCATTGATGTCAAACCTTAATTGGTAAGATTGTTGCTACTTAGGAAAGTACTATATCTATTTGAGTGTTGCTAAGGGGATAGGCAAGGTTGGTAACAATAGCACCTAAGGAAAGGTTGAGTTATCTTGATACTACAAAGTGTACTTGACTATGTTGCACAATGATGAGATAATGTATTGTTTATCTTAGTAAGTCTGAAGACTAAAATGGTGGGCTTGATAGTGTAAGCCGATGAAACAATTTTAGTAATGACTGAGCTTTCTACATGAAGATTGAGTAGTTGATCACAATATTGGCCAAGGATCAACAATTTTATATTTGAAGAGAATTTAATTTTGGAGCCGACATTGTTGAATTCTTAGATTATGTAAACTGTGTTGACTTTATTTATTGATTTTTTGGAAGCATTAAATGCACTGTAAAACATTTTATTGTAAATCTTTAAGAGATTTGAGATGATTCTAGAAAAGGAGCTGAAGAAAATGAAGCGGGTAGATTCAATGAATTTGACCTAACCCTAAGATCTATGAATGAGATTGAGCGGCATAAGATGAGTTAACCTAATTAAGGAGAATATAAAGTGTTGGATTGCAAGTGCAAAGGGAGAACAGAGAATGTTGAAAGAGTAAAGTTTTATTGACTAAATAAGTAGAAAGGCTAAGGAGAATTGTGGTTATTGCTTGAAGAAAAGTTTCAAGCAGATCAGAGATGGAGATGACAATGTTTCAAAGCTAGTAAACTACCATTAGTGTATGGAATCGGATATGATATTTGCAAAGTGAGTTGTATATTTTTTAGATAAATATTGCTGCTACTTTCTAACCATTGTAATAGTAAAAATCCTTTTAACAGAGGTTGACCTAACAGTCATATGTTAAATCCTTTGAACAAGGTTGCATTCCAATGTAGTGTATGTAAGTCCTATGACTAGGCTCACTTTTAACAGGGTGATTGAAATCCTTTAACTGGGTCACACCTGACAGTGTGTATTGTAACCTTTGAGAGGGTTGGCTTTTTACCGAGCTCACTTCAAAAGAGTGAAAATAATAGTAGCATGTTACAAAGTGGTTTTTCCCAAATTGGGTTTCCACTATAAATCGTGGTTCTGATACTTGTGTGAATGTTTTGGTTTGAACATTACTATGTTTTGCAAGTTAAGTTACAGCTGGGTAGTGAACTGCATTGTTGTATGTTTCTATTATTGAATCAATGATGACCGAGTTTGTTTTGGTTTTTGGATCTAATTTAAGAATAAGTTTTGAGATTTTTTTATACATCAGGACCTAAGAAAAACTAATTCACCCCCCCTCTCTGTTGTTCTAGATCATATTAACAAGCACTAGGTCTCTAGGCTGCATTAAGTCTAGTTTAAGTGCATTTTCATTTCAATAAAGGTTGCATTCATGGTTTTAGTTTTCCTAATTTTCTGTTGCCCTATGATAAGTCTACAGATCATGTCTAGTAGGTAGACATCCAACATAAGTCGCAAAAATTGTTACTCACAAATGCAATTGTAGACACCTAAAAATCCTTTAGAAAATAAAGTATTTTTATTTTCTGAAAAATCCCTGATGACATCATCATTAATTAATTAATTAATTTATTTTTATGTCATTAAATCCCTTTATCTTAATTAAAAATATTTAATTAAGAAATCCCTTCCAAAAATGTTTAAATCTTATTTAAACATCATTGCCCTATTTATTAATTATTTAATTAATAAATAGATCAAAAATCCTAAAATAAATAATTTATTTATTTTTTGCCCAAAACCTTGCTAATTTCCTAAAAACCACTAACCTTTTCCAGAATCTTCTAATCCCTCTTTAATTTCGATTAAAGGCTAATCCCATCATTTCCTAAGCCTAATCTCAACTCAAAAACATTTATTAATTATTTAATTAATAAATTGACCAAAAAAAATCAAAACATAAATATTTTATTTATTTTTTCTCAAAATCTTAGAAATATCCTAAGGATCCTAAACCTCTTCTAGAATCTTCTAATCCTTCTTTAATATTGATTAAAGACTGATTCCATCATTTCCTAACCCTAATCCCAACTCAAAAATATTTAATTAGATTAAATATTAAATCCTCATGTTTACTAAATATATTTTAATAAATATCCTCAAAACTTAAAACCTTTTGAAATAAATAAACCTTTATCTATTTCCTAAAATCCTAGAAAAGCCTAGACTCTTCTAGAAAGTCTTTATCCTCATCCAAAAGCCTAGACTCTTCTAGAAGAAGTCAATCCTTATGTTTGACTCAAACTCAACCCCTAACCTTACCCCAAACTCTGACTCATCCTCCTAACCCAAGCCCTTCCCAAATCCTATAAATACTCCTCCTTCTAAGAGCAAAATATTAATTAGCTCTCATCATTTATGCATTGTTATCATGAGCATTTTTAGCTAGATCATCTTAGCATACATCTTAATTGTTAGATTTCTTCATGTTCTTCATGTTTTCTAACACATCTTAGAATAGCTTAATGGATTAATCTTAGTTCATATTTCAAGCTTTTCTTAGCATTTATGCATCATATCCATCATCCTTAGTATGCATTAGAAGCAAGCTCCAAGTTCTTTGAGAGCACACCCACATCCTTCTAATTGAAGCAAATCAAACATTTGCTCTATAGCACTTGTTTTTAGCAACAATCTTGAGGTGGCTTGGTTTTATATTTGTTTATGCTTTGAACTGATAAATGCTAGACTAGTCTAATGTTTGAATGTTTCAGCCTTTCAAAACAGATAACAGGTTCAAAATCATAGTCCACATTCTGGCACACCCGGTGGGACCCACTTCACGGGTTCTTTGCAAACATTCTGATGGGTTTTGGAGTGTTTTCAAAATTTTCAACCTTATAGGGGGACGGAGCACTTCAAATTCTTCTTCCTCTTCTTGTCTATATTCTTCTTCTGTTCCATCTACTTCTTCTTCTTCTTGTGGGATCTTGGCCAATTTTTTTAATTTTTTTTTTCTCAAAAAATATCCATAAGGAAGCAAAATCATACACACCTTGTTTTAGTGCTTAAAATGAACCCCCAAATCATTCTTGAATGTGTTAAGGAAAAAATTTGCAAAATTTGTTCTAACAAACAAGAAAAATCAATGAAAACATTTGCATCCTTGCAACATCAAGGTTTTAGAAGCATTCATGCAAAAATTAGGAATATTTCAAGTTTTGGGTACTTAAAAAGAAAAAAAAAGAGAGAACCTCAAATTTGCATCTCATTTCTAAAAACATTCAAAATCAATCCTAAAAGTGCATGCAAAAGTTCCTAAAATTAATCCTAAAAACTTTGTTTTTATTGAAAACTAACTTCATTTTGCAAAAATCTTGAATTCCTTCTTTCTTAAATTTCATGCATCAAACTAAATCTAGGAAACTTTGTTTTGAAGTCTAAAATGGAGCCAACAAATCTTGAATGAAACTAAAGGAAAGAACTTAAGTCCTAAAGCGTCATTATCCATTTGAAAATCAAACCCAATCTTGAATGTATTAAAAGAACAAACATCTCTATTCCTTCCTTTTCAGTTCAAGCAAACACATAATCAAATCTTGAGTGCCTTAAAGGATCAAAACGAAGCACTTCAAAGTTCTTAAAACAACATGCCAATCTCAATCTTGAGTGCTCAAAGAAAGAACTTGCAACTGCTCAAATCGCTTACTTTTTTGGAAAAAGAACAAATCAAAGCCTAAGCACTTGTGTCTTCAATTGTTCAAATTCAAACATCACTTAATCAATTTAGAAAAAAGAACAAACTTTCTTGATGTGCATCTAGGAGCTTTACTTTTTTTGTAAAATCCTTGTTAAAATAAGCAACGTAGAACATTTGATCTCAGACAAGTTCACTTGTTTTACTTTTAGCGAGGCCTGTCCAGGGAGAAAAGCGCTTCCTCTCTAGAGAATGACCTCAAACTAGTATCCCCCCTGGCTGGTATATAAATAAAGTGAAGGAAAAAATTACTCACTTATATCTCCTAATCCACGGGCGTTCGTGCCAAATACAGTGACTGTGGATGGTAAATATTCCTCTCCCCCAACATTGTTGGCTAGGCTCTTAAGTGAGTCATGGGTGGTTAGCATAACTGGGTATGGAGACTCCATGGGACCATTAAAAAACTTGATAAAATAGAGGCTACCGTATCTACATCTGAAAGTATCAAAATCCTTGTGCAAGGACCGATTCCAAGGGGTTTACTGGGTCGCCTCAAGATTACTCACCATTTGTATTCCCTTCTAGGGGGTACCAAGCTATGGGAAAGCGATTTTGATACTCACCTTCCTTAGGTAGATCTGTTTGAAGTGCTTGAAAGTCAAATACTTCGTGAAAACATTGTTGGAACATACACTTTTCAAAGCTTTATCAGAGTCAATTATCTTGTTTGTATCCCATAAGGTTGCTTTGTCCCTTGTGGAGATTGCTTTTTCAAAAATCTTTGTTGAAATCTATCCTTTGCCATTGGAAACACATCAAACTAATCTACAACTTGGTTCAAGGTACTCATAACAACCATGTCAGTCCAAATCCTCCCAAAATCCAGAAAATGTTCAAATCTTCTAGAATCTCAAATCATGGTCTTCCAGTCATATTCAATCCAGTCTTGTCATCCTTTCCTCCTATCTTAGGTTAGCAGAGTCATCTTGGTCATCCCCCATCCCCTTGTTTTTCTTCCTCTAGAGTCAGTCCTCTTCCAATCTTGAGCCAAATCCAATCCTGGTCTGATCCTGTCAGTCATCCCAATCTGAGACTTAGTCTTCCAAACCATTCTCAACCTTCATCCAACTCATCTACAAGTCAGCATGTCTCAAAACTATTATGATGAGTTTGGTTATTATGTATCTTCTCCCGCTCCATCCTATCCCAATGATGATGAAATCCTTGTAGATCACGATGCATATTTTCAAAATCTTGGAAAGTTTTCTCCAAACATCCTCTAGCATCAAAACATTTCTCCATACTATCCTATCATACCTTCACGCTTATCCACTAGCACTCCCTTTCATGTCCTTGGCAAGGGTAATCCGTTATCTTATCCATCGACAACTTATCCCTATCTTAAACCTACACATCCTCCATATGCATCCTTCATACTGCCACCTTCATCTATGGTTGTATCCCAATCACCATCTTCCCCTATAAGCACTTCACGCTACTTCCCTTATCTAAAACCTCCATCCACTCATCCTCCAAATCACTCTCAAAACCAAAAACCAAGTCTTCCAATCCTTTTCCCCAATCCTCCATCCTATCTCGATCCACCATCTTCTATTCCAAACCACATTTCCTAAAACCCCTTCCCATAACAAGAGTGCATCCTTCAAACCACTTCATATCTTGTACCTTGATCCATCACCTCTACCTCTTCAG
Organism: Chamaecyparis obtusa; assembly: GCA_027943335.1. Taxonomy (NCBI): domain Eukaryota; kingdom Viridiplantae; phylum Streptophyta; class Pinopsida; order Cupressales; family Cupressaceae; genus Chamaecyparis; species Chamaecyparis obtusa. The sequence goes on along the minus strand of BSBK01000011.1, from coordinate 1,577,145 downwards.
CACCATCATCCCCTCAAGAAAGTTCACAATCTTCCACCCCACCTTTATGTGAGGACCATCCAAGCTCTCCATCTCCTCCACATTCCAATCCTTCTTCACCATGAAAGTCTCTAAGGAGTTTCACAAGGAAGCCAATAACAAATCCCACTCCTAAAGTTGAAGAGCCAAGCCATCTCAAACCTTCATGTGAAGCCATCATTGACGAGGCCCATCTATCGCTCCCATCTATTATCAATCTTCCATACATCCCACTCATTGATCCTCTTCCATCTCCTAGCATCATTAAGTCCCTTCCATTTGAAGTTTTCATCCAATCCCCACCAACATCACCTCCTCCTAGCATTATCCAAAGCATATCTGACGAGCCTCATGAGTTCACCCTTCTTTCTACCATCACAGCTGTAGAATCTTCCATCCTTTCATCCATACCATCTGAAGAGTTCTTCCTTCTTCTAGACATCACAGCTACAAAATCTCCCATCCTTCCATCCACCCCCTTTGAAGAGTCCATCCATACATCCCCGAACACTCGATCCACACAAATCCTATCATGTAAAGATCTTGTCCAAAAGCATGTTGAAATACTCACAGAAGAAAATCAAGATCCAATCCCTTCACTTCCCCCATCACATGTTCTATTGCTTCCATCACCCCCAATCCAAAATCCTACAATCCCAATTCCTCCAATCCAAGATCCTATCATCCCAGTTTCTCCATCTGAAGATCCATTACTATCCCCCAATCCCAGTCAAAATCCCACCATCCTATCCTCTCCTCTTGAGGATCTTCCAATCCAAACTGTCCCACGACCATCACTCTATCCACTTGGACCACTTACATTTGTCAAAGGCAGTTCGCTTGAAGCAAAAGAAATCAGTTTCATATCTTCCATCAGGGAACTAGAAACTAGATGTTTATCATATTCCCCAAGTCAGAAATATCCTTGTTTGGATAAAATGCTCAAGAAATGGAATTATCAAGGCAAAGGCCTAGGTGCTCATGAACAAGGAAATCTAGAGCCCATTCAGGATAAGAAACATCTAAAAACATGTGGAATTGGTCACACATCTGACGAAGGTACTTTCTCTAGAAATGTTGATACAGCTAAAGCTAAATTCAAGCATCCTTCCAAACCCACCATCACATCTCCCAAAACATACAACGCTATTCCTCCTCCTCCATTATTACAGCCTAGGACAACCTATCACATTCCTCCTTCATCCTCTAAATCCATTTTGGGTCCCTATGTCCCAAAATCTACCAGCACATATCCTTTATGTACTAGATCCATTTTAGGACCTTACATCCCAAAAGATCATCCCCCATCTTATCCTACTCAGTCCTCCATACAAAATCCAAGAATCCCTAGTCAGGATCAACAAAGGCACATGCCCATATCTCCTATCTACCAATCTCCATTCATCTATCCATCCACATTTTCACCATCCCACACATCTCCTCATATTCATTCCAATGCTCCTTGCAATTTGGATACCATATCAAATATGCATAAAGGGAAATATCCACAAAAATCCAAAGATTTCCATGTCTAGTCTAAACGACATGGTCAACAAAAGCGAAATCCAATCAATCAATCCAATGCATCCCAATGGCCATAGAGGCCTAGAAAAGCACAAGCAAAATACACTACATGGCCACAAAGGCCCAACAAAGAAAAAGCAAAATCTAATACATACCAACAACCACAAAGGCCCACAAATGCTAAAGAAAAAATGATGTGGATCCCAAAGAAAAAAGATGTAATGCATCTAAAAGAAACATCCACAATGGCATCCAAAGTTGCTAATCCCTCAGCTACCCAGTCTTCTTCTCCATCTCCTCAATCCATCTTGGATCCCCATGTTACAAGATCTCCTAGCACAAATCCTCCATCATTTCCACATCTGTCTTCCACATCCCATCAACTTCAGCCACCTTCTTTGCAACATGTGCCAATGTTGATCCTGACAACATCCCCCTATCATGATCACTTTCCATCCTTCCATCCAAACACTTTATACCACCATATATCCCATCTGCCCCATCCAATCTTTGCTTTTGCATAAATCCATCCATCCTAGCGAAGCTGTACCAACATCCGAGCACATGAGAAAGATCAGTGAAGAAAGGAAGCAACAAAATCAGAAAATGTTAGTAACAAATCATAAGATCAGTGAAGATAGACATTAACACATCAAAAAATCAGAAGGTCAGCATCTAGTCAGCATAAAATTCATAAAAATTGGAAAAATCAAGAGAAAAATATCAAAAGAAAAGAGAAAAAAATTCATCCTATGGTGAAAACTTGGCAATTCAAGCGCCTTGGACAAGTACCATGGTGAAAACCTGGCAAATAGGTGTCATGCGTAGGCTCCCCCCAATTCCTTTCTGCAATTGGGGGCCATTCCCTTCTATCACCTCTTATCCAACATCTCCTCCATCCCATTTGTCTCTCACCTCCTTCATCCTCCTTTGGATCTTGATGACAAAACAAAGACTACTAGGTATACATGTTTTTGGGCACCTTCTTGGCATCCATCACACCTTTTAGCTACATATCCTCTTTCCAATCCATTCATCCTAGCTTCCATCTACTTTCCTCATCCTCTTGTCGGCATATCTTCTGTCCAATCATACCCCATCCTAATGCCTCTAAAATACATGAAGTATCCTAAGCAGGGGGCATCTTATTCCTTGGTAACATATTCCTTGGAGACTATCTTTCATCCAAAATATTCCATCTCCCAAATCCTTAAGCAAATCCACCATCCAATCTCCCCAAGAATTCCTCTATCCAGATCCCTCAACGGTTCCTCCAACATTCCATCTTCCAATCCTCAAGAAAATCTGCCATCCAGTCTCCCCAAATCTTCCTCTATCCAATCCTCAAGCATTCTTCCATCCAAATCCAAATCTTCCTCCATCCAAATCTCCTAGTAGTTCCATCATCCTCATCCTAAGCATTTCCTCCATCTCTCCATCACCTAGTATCTTCCCTTGTCATTGGTATCTAGCTATAGGCTAACCTCATTGCAATCCAATGCCATTCATCCCTATCCAAACATTCCTAGAAGTCTTCTAGCAATCTTCCAATCCTCTCCACATCCTCTAGCTATCCAACATCCAAGATCAAGCCAACTAATCAAATCACATCCTTAGTCTTGTAGCAAGCCTTGATCTCAATCCAATCATCATCGTTGGGATATGTCCTTCCCAAATTTGTGTCATTTTGGGACACATCATCTGTCAGTCCGTCTTGGCTTTCCAGACCAACTGGGGAATCATCTTGCATATCTTTGGAGCTTCAGCTTCATCCCCAGGTTCTTTGTACATCCTAATCCTGAGTATTTACCATAGCGTCAGTCATGTCTCCACCTCAACTCATTTGTACATATGTGTCTTTAGGATCCATCCTTTGTGTCAGTCGTCCCTTGTCGTTGTCTTGTTGTACATATCCTTGTTAGTCCTACATCAATAGCATTTGATCATAACACTTTGTCCTACCTAGCCTTGTACTTTAGCAATATCAATTGTTGACTATCCTTGATCATCATGACTATCTTTGAACCTCATCATTTTCCAGTGAAATAACAAAATCTTCCATCAATCAGCAAGTCCTTGAGGATGTATCTTTCCTCCTGCCTGACGCAATCTTCCACCAAGCACACTAGGTTCATGTCGATGTATCCTTCCACATGTTTAGACCAATCTTCTCGCTATCAATCAAATCCAATCTCTCTCCTTGGCAAAGGTTGTCTTTTGGAGTTATCATTTTGAACTTGGATTTTGTCCTTTGGGTCTTGTTAATCTTTTACGGCTTCTCATTGTTCTCTACTCAAAGTCACCACGATCCTTTATATCATGGTGCACTGCGAATGAGGATAATCTGGGGCAAGGTCTTTTGATCTTTTGCTTATGTTTGTGAGTCAATTGTGTGTTTGTGGTTTCTTCAGCATCGTTTCCACCATGCCTCCTTCGGGTTTCATGTGTGATGTTGGGGTAACCCTGCCTGTCTTTTTAGCATTAGTCCTATGCAACGCTGGTGACAAGGCCTTGTGTTCTATTGTAACCTTGGCACGTCTCTATTGTTGCTATATCAAACTAGGTTGTGCTCTCTAAAAGATAAAAAACATGGAGCTCCCTAAATCCCCCATCCTACATCATATAGATTAATCTTGCATCTTGCATCTCTCATGTAGCTGCATCCTGCATTTTGCATACCATCTCATCTTGCATTCACTCATCTTTGCTCTTGGAAGCTTGGTTATTTATCTCCCCTTCTTCCTAGGTCCTTCCTTCTTTGTTTCCTTTCGAGAAAATTCCACAACATTTACTCCTTGCGTTATTTTCTTGAGGGGGCACAACCCCTTATTCCTCCAAATTCTAGCCTTGGGCATCTTATTTTCTTGTCTTTGACGCCATGCCACTTGCAACATCACATCAAAGAGGGGCAAAATGTGGACACCTAAAAATCCTTTAGAAAATAAAGTATTTTTATTTTCTGAAAAATCCCTGATGACATCATCATTTATTAATTATTTAATTAATTAATTTATTTTTATGTCATTAAATCCCTTTATCTTAATTAAAAATATTTAATTAAGAAATCCCTCCCAAAAATGTTTAAATCTTATTTAAACATCATTCCCCTATTTATTAATTATTTAATTAATAAATTGACCAAAAATCCCAAAATAAATAATTTATTTATTTTTTGCCCAAAACCTTGCCAATTTCCTAAAAACCACTAACCTCTTCCAGAATATTCTAATCCCTTTTTAATTTTGATTAAAGGCTAATCCCATCATTTCCTAAGCCTAATCTCAACTCAAAAACATTTATTAATTATTTAATTAATAAATTGACCAAAAAAACCAAAAAATAAATATTTTATTTATTTTTTCCCAAAATCTTAGAAATATCCTAAGGATCCTAAACCTCTTCTAGAATCTTCTAATCCTTCTTTAATATTGATTAAAGACTGATTCCATCATTTCCTAACCCTAATCCCAACTCAAAAATATTTAATCAGATTAAATATTAAATCCTCATGTTTATTAAATATATTTTAATAAATATCCTCAAAACTTAAAACGTTTTGAAATAAATAAACCTTTATCTATTTCCTAAAATCCTAGAAAAGCCTAGACTCTTCTAGAAAGTCTTTATCCTCATCCAAAAGCCTAGACTCTTCTAGAAGAAGTCAATCCTTATGTTTGACTCAAACTCAACCCCTAACCTTACCCCAAACTTTGACTCATCCTCCTAACCCAAGCCCTTCCCAAATCCTATAAATACTCCTCCTTCTAAGAGCAAAATATTAATTAGCTCTCATCATTTATGCATTGTTATCATGAGCATTTTTAGCTAGATCATCTTAGCATACATCTTAATTGTTAGATTTCTTCATGTTCTTCATGTTTTCTAACACATCTTAGAATAGCTTAATGGATTAATCTTAGTTCATATTTCAAGCTTTTCTTAGCATTTATGCATCATATCCATCATCCTTAGTATGCATTAGAAGCAAGCTCCAAGTTCTTTGAGAGCACACCCACATCCCTCTAATTGAAGCAAATCAAACATTTTCTCTATAGCACTTGTTTTTAGCAACAATCTTGAGGTGGCTTGGTTTTATATTTGTTTATGCTTTGAACTGATAAATGCTAGACTAGTCTAATGTTTGAATGTTTCAGCCTTTCAAAACAGATAACAGGTTCAAAATCATAGTCTACAGCAACATACAATACAATAAGCATAAGTAGGAAAAGGTTGCATTTGTTTGTCTAATTAAACACTACCTTACAGGTTTTGTTAGTTTACATGTAATTATTGCATTAATTCTAGATGTCATCATTGTACTCTAATTATTGATTATTATTTCAAAGATTCCAAAATTCACAAATAATCATTACATTATGCATTTAAATTGAATGTAATGTACAAATGTCCTTTCTTGTTTCATATTTCATATCAATAAGTAGAGTACATTGCAGAATTGAAAGAAAGATTGAAGTATGGAATAGGGGTCCAATGCATTTCCTTTGTATTGGTTTGTGTCAGCTGGTTGTCTGCCAGGTCTCTACATTTAGGTCTTTATACTCTGGGTCTTCATCTACATCGAGGTCTTTAGGGTTTATTTATGCATGAGAGAGAAAATATGGTTAGATCCTATTGGATCTAAGCATTACATGAGAAACAAATAACATACTGTAGCAATCAAGTTTTCAATACTGCATATCAATCTGGAAAACTAAATGTAATAAGGAAATGTACACTGACACTCACTGCAAGGTAGTGTTAAAGGGACTTATTTCTGACATTAAACCTTTTACTACTTATGATCTTTATGGTGTATGTTGTCCTTTTTATTAACCGGGTGTCTAAATTAAAGGGACTTAGTATGTTTCAAATTGAGAAACCTTTTTCAGATAATGCATTTGATAATGATGTTATTTGAGAGCTTAAAAAATAATTTTGCAGATAATAGTTTACTGGTTTTCACATTCAGTCATTATCAAATATATGATACAGATCAAGTTGGATTTCCATGATAAAAGTGCTAAATAAATTTCCAATGATTGCCAATATTCAAAGTTCAAATTACAATTGAAGCCTCAAAAATAATGGTATAACATGTCCTTACTGTTTCAAAGATACATTTTCAAACTAATAACATTATTGTTGCTGAATACAGAAAGAGTGCTTCAAGGTTGAGCCATAAAGTCATAAAATGTTTACAGTTTGTTTTTATTGAGTGTGACAAACCCGTGTTCAAACATCATTAAGTAGAATTTTGGTGTTTTTTAGTGTCACGAGCCCATGCTCGAACCTCATTAACAATAAACAAACATTTTCATCTTGTTGTACTTCTCATATTTGAAGTGCAGAATCAACATCAAAGAATTTTTTTTAACAGTGGACATACTACGAGAGCTATAATGCTAAAAGCTGAAATTTCAAGTTACAAAATCAAGTGGAATTCAAGGTGTAAAGTAACAATGAAAATAGAAAGTACATGAAATTGCAAATCTATCAGTAAAGAAAGTTTAAAATACTTATCTGTTATGGGCATAATGACCTTTATTCCTTGATGCATTTCAGTCATTTTTAGTCAGCTCCCAAAGTTTGTGAAGCTTATGATTGAAGGATGTCATAATAAAATGAAATACATGTCACATCTTTCAGTCACAAGCTCACAACTTTGATGAAATAACCAGATGAGAGTGCATGAAGTGCAATGCTGATGGATTTTTTCATTCCTCTCAGAAGGGTTTTATAGTTTCAACTTGGACTATTTTTAAAATGGCTTAGTTTCATTGCTCTGTCAGAATGAGTTCACCAGTTCATCAAGTTCACTGCTGTTGTTACACAGATTTATCCATATCAGCAGAATGAAATAGTGTGGATGCTATATGTTACAATCATAGTTTATGTACAAACTGTAGAAAGTTGTTAAAATCAATTTCTAGTAATTGCTTATTTATACAAAGTGTTTTTATGAAGCTAATCAGAAAAGAGAAATTATTTGCTTATGTTCAAAATGTCTACCAGTCAAAGGCTCGAGCTAGGTTGAGACAAGCACAAATGATCGGAATAAGTCAAGTATATAAGCTGAGTTCATTCTTAGAAAAAATGTGCAAAGCAAGCTTTAATTACAAACAAAGATTCATCGAATGGGCACACGAAATGAAAGGAAATCAATTGACTTCACTTAAAATCCACAAGCTATATACTAGACTGCAAGATAAAAAATGGTATGTGGGTCTTGAGCAGTATTTGTTAAAAATTCAAGATCCCGTGACTTAATAACAGTCATGGCTTTATATTTGAAATAAAGGAAATCAACAGTCAAACAAGCCGTGACTGTTAGTAGGTCATGATGTGAAGACTCACGGTTCTGTGCTAGTTACAAATGGTCGTAGATCATTTAAGATGTATTCACCACTGTATTCAAAAGGTAAGCATCAGTCTCAGTTTGGTATACCCAGATTTCCTCATGCAAAGTCGTGACTACTATTAAAAGAGGATTGAATAGTTTTAGGTTCATAAGCTTCAGCAACAACAAAGGAATGAAACAATAGTCAAGGCTGAGGATCATAGTGTGGAGCTCGAGGAAAAAAAGAGCAGTTCAATAGCATAAACAACAAATCAAATATATGGTGCAAGGTTTGAGTCACAACTCGTAATCTACAAATGGAAATAAACTACAAAGATAACACCAGTTGTATGACTGTTAATACAAAGTCATAGTGAAGCTCGTGGCTTGCAAATAAATGAAGAGAAAACTCTCAGGAAAGCATGACCGAGTTTGTGCATGGTATATACTAGTTGACTATGACATATTCATAGTTTCATATTATCAAAACAACAATCACATTCTTAAAATACTAGTGAAGGAATATATAACAGAAAGAGAGGGACCGAGCTCAAAGATAACTTACATTTGAATGCCAAATCATATTTTGTTATCGATGAGGAATATCAGTGATTTTAGTCACAGTAAGCTCAAGTTCAATAGAAGGATGCAGTCACAGTCAACATGCCGAGCTCCTTCACAAATTTAAAAAAAAAAAAACTTTCATACAAGTTAGGGTTTCATCTTCCCTATTCTTTTGCAGGAAGAATGAGATAATCACAACTACCGAGAGTGAAAAATGAAGATAACAATTTGGAGTCTGCAAGAAGAATGACATTCAATGCCATTAATATAGATGTCACATTCCTGCAGAGTCTTAAAAACTGCAGCATGCCACCTCACATTTTCATCTCATTGTTTTAAAATTGAATTGCAAGTGGATGGAACAGTCATGTCGACTTTCTCCACTTTGCATATATTTCGCACTTAGTATTTTTTATCTAACTTAGGAATTGAGAGTTAGATTATTTGATATTAGATTTTATCTAATATTACATAAATATTAATATTGGTTAGAAATTGTAAAAGGATAAATTCCTTATTATAAGCCAGTATTAAGGGGCACTTAGACTTGAGCTTTGATAGGCTTAATTATTGGCATGTTTTTTGCCAGTTTGAGGGGCAATTTGTGAGGTTTAGATTTTTTGGATTTGAGGCATAGGCAAGCTATAAAATTGATTTTTGATGATCAATTAGGGGTTGCAGATTTTTGAGAGAGGGCATATAGTGAACTCATTATTCCTAGGTGTTTTATAGGCCATTTTTGTAATCACTTTTGGGAGATTTTGGAGGAAATAAAGCAGAGATTTCGATTCATATTTGTGGAGTTATTTTTGATATTGAATCTCGTCTTCATCTTTTCTAACAAGTGCTAAATTCATTTTCGTCCAAAGGAAGTGAGTAGATTTCTGTTCCTTATGGTAATCAATTTCTTCAAGGCCTTGTGTGAGAAATGTATGTCTATTGACTATCCAAGCTATTCGTGGTAAAATCCTAATAGTAAGTTTTGTCAACCTATATGTTGAGCAGAGATTAATAGTGTTGAGATCTTCATTTATGAGTTAGAATTGATGTTTTATCTTTTCTGCAAAGTTTGAAATATTTCTTTGTGTATCACCCTAATCTATTTTTAGTTATAAGTATTATTTTCCCTTTTCCCAACAAGTTACAAATCAAGAAAGTGATATTCCATATTTAATAGGAATCGGCCTAGAATCTGGAGATTCCTCCTTATTCAGAGTCTACCCACAGCTCGAGTAGGTTTCCATTGTGAGGATAGAATTGTTGTATAGCCCTAATGCCTAAGTTAGGGTAACAATTCTAAACCTGAACAATAACAATAGATCCTACTCGGAATAACAAACAACAACAAAAAAAAGCTAAGAGATCATGAAAGCTCTCTAACTCTAGGTGTACAAAAGATAGTGATAGGTAAGACTCACTAATCCAAAGGCAACCAACACATGTAGGATAAATAGACTTTGTATAGGAAGGTATCATCATGTATGTCTAACCCTTAAGTTTCATCCTCGTAGTCTCTTTGGACCATGACACTCAAGTGACCATACACAATATCAATGACTTCTCATACAAACAAAGACATTAACCATGCCAGACACACACCTCTCAAGGTGGAAAGCATCAACACATCCTCCATCTTAGTCTATACTAGCACTCAAGCATGGGTGAGGAAACACATCTTATTAAATTCATTTTAGTACCCCCCCAATGACATTAATTATTAATTGATTAAGATTACTTACAATAAGTGATCTTGGTAGCCACTTTCAGGCCCTGATGCTTATTGCAAGCCACCCCGTACTACACATCTAGGTAACCTACGCTAGGCTCATAGATCCCACATAACATCACAAGATAATAATAATGTCCCACGAGACTGTTCCAAAAAAAATAGGAACATGCAACAGGTCTCTAACCATAACACACAAAACAATCTCCAAGTATCCACAATAAATATACTCCCGATTCCATGGATAGGACATATAAAGTCAACACCATATTCCCCCATGTAGAATATGAAGCAAAACATGGCTATACAAAATATCACAGAAGAGAATCATAGAATAATCTAACATAGGTAATAAAAGACTAAACAAGATTTAATTAAAAGAATAATTACCTCCACAATTGATTCAAATCAAAATAATATTATCATGAAGAAACCCCCTAAATTTAATTAATCATATTATCTTAAAAGTCAATTTACGTGATTAACATTCACAACTAAAGTCCAAGGGTGAAAACATTTCCCAATTAACCACATGCAAAAAAATAATCGAACGCCATGCAAAAATAATCACTTTGATGTCCAGAAGAAAACCATGCAAATTTAAATTAATAACTAACTGCATAAAAATGTTGCACTATAGTACCTATATTTTATATTTTAAATATAAAAATAAGTTACTATATATTAAAACAAATCCCATGAAATTTAATTAACAACCAAATTTTAACTTTAAATAAAATTACCCATTTTAATAAAATAATAATAATGATTACAAATGCCATTTAAAAATAAACCAAAAGATAGTCATTGTTAAACTGCCATTCAGAAATAGTAATCATTATTAAACTGCAATTTAAAATAAACAGTAAAAATAAATACATAATTTACATATATACCTTCCTCCATATTTAGATTACCAAAAATAAATTACTCATAACATAATTACAAGTAATAATAAATTGTATTAAATCATTTAACAGTCCTTTAAAAAAAAAAAAATACAACAAATAATAACCAAATAAACTTTATATTTTTTTAAATATAAAAATAAATATCATAAAATAATAATAATAATAAATAACAAAAATACTTAATGCAAATCTTTTTGCTTTTGGGGGACCCCTGGGCCCCACGTATTGCCTGCGGCAGTCCTGGGTCCTGTCGTAACAGTCCCTAGGGACTGTCGTCGGCAGCCAGTGGCTGCCGCGTAGAGGCTCCTAGGGACTGCCGATGACATTCTTAGGTTGTCGTTGACAACTCTTTGGGTTGTGTGACCATTGGGGGTCGAGGGTTTAAAACCCCACCTCCCCTTAAAATATATTAATTAATTTTAATTTTTTTATTATTAAATTTTAAGTTTAGTTTAATACATTTTATTTAATTTAAAACCAACATATATATATATATATATATATATATATATATATATATATATATATATATATATATATATATATATATATATATATATATATATATATATATATATATATATATATATATATATATATATATATAATAACAAATTCAAAATTCCAAAATAATTCATTTCTACAAACATGGATATTTTCAACTTAAATTAATTTAATTCTATAAATGATTGAAACCCTAGTTATTAATAGTTTAATCAGAATTTTACAAAACTCAAACCTTAATAAATTCTATTCCAGAATTTGAAAGCAATGAATATACGCAACAAAGATTCTCATGCAATCAATTTCAAAATACAAAGAGGAAGAGAGAGAAAATTCTTAGAACAAAATTTCAATCATGATAATCAACAGGCACAAAGAAGGCAGTCCTTCAGAGTTCAAAATAACACAACCATAAAGAGAATTAAACCCTACCTCAAACACCGAAGAATATTATTCGAAAGAAGACCAAATCTGAAGACGAAATCCCAAAACTTCGAAGCTTTCCAAAATTGGATTCTCCACCATAATCCTTCCACTTGCCTTCCAAAATTCCTCAACCTGTCCTCAAAATTATGGCCAAATTTTCAACATGTAGGAATTCCCATTCCACATGCCAGGGTTTGGAACTCAACTCCACCAAAAGGATTTGCATAAATTTAGACTTTGATTTGCAATTCAATTTTAGTTGAACTCAAGTCTCTCCCCCACTTTCCTTTTGTTGAAAACACTTAACCAAACTTTAACTAATACCTTAATTTAATTTAATCAATTTTGATTGTGCAACTTAATGCATTCAATTAATTAAAAATAAAATATTTAATCTAAAATGATTTCCACATGCTAAATTAATTCTTAAATAAACCAATGCATTATAATTGATCAAAGGTTAAATTTACAATTAAATAATTCTAAGGTGAAGATATTTAATTAATCCTCATTAATTAAATACTTCTACTACATAATAAAATAAACTTAACAATCGCATTTAATTAGTCTTCAATTAATTAAATAATCTCCCATAGCTAAAAATAGCAAAGATTCAATTTATTAAAATTGCACTATTTCTTCAAATTAAATAATCTAAATATAGAAAACACACCAACAACCAAAATCAAATGAACCTATAGACCCACATTCATACTCAAGCAAGGGGTTATTAACTCACATCCACTCGATGAGTTTAATAGGGTAGGATAACAAAAACTTGTACACTATTTCAGGACAATATCATTGCTTAGGTTAGGATTTGGACCTGTGTTATCTTCCCTCTCTTACCATTTGAGATATTGTGATAGGGCACACTCATCCTAACAATTCAGGGAAGTCAATGTCTGGTACCTGCAAACCTGTATACAAAATACACATCTACATACATATATAAATATATAACAAACAATGGTGGGGATCAACTGATCGTGTGGATCTTGCAAGAAGTAACTATGACTTCGTCCCTCAACCACATCAGGCACATCAAACATAAATATAAAACAAACACATCAACCATACACATGCAAGTATGGGGTCAGTAAAACCATAGGCATCAATGATTTCCTAACATATAAATCATCATCCTAAAATAGCCATAACATATAGAAAATCAGACTATGGGAGGGGTATTACAATTCTTCAATTTCATCCTTCAACACCATTGGTAAAACTGATCTCATGCCTTCACTAGATCATGTTGCCAACAATGACAACACCAAAATACAATCATATGATCAAAAATCATATCACCTTCATCAAATGCCAACAAAACATGTTGGGTGGTTGTTTGGAGACCTACCTTAGCCAGATCCCTGTTTTGGTATGTTGAACTCTGTAACAGATGATTTATACGAGATAAATGGTGATAGATAACCATAAATATAGTAGAAAAATGATAGATATTGATAAATAAGCAAGATATAATATCAAACACAAAAATAGATCAAGTGAGAGACTCCCCTTCACCACTATGAAGTCAAATCTTGATGAAGTGAAGGCAAGGGTGACCGAGAGATCATGAACAAGATGTCCCAATACAATATGAAGCTCAATCTAATGTTGCGAGATAGCTATGAAAATTTCATATGAAGTAAGTATATAAAGTGAAGAGGGATTACGAAAAATGCCCAAGTAGAATAAAAGTGACTGAAGAAGATCAAATAAAGTGAAAGGAAGAAGATTTAAGCTACTAGTTTGAATCTTGGTCTTAGTGGGTAGGGGAATGAGGCATTACACTTGTAGGGGTGGTAGTCCTAATGCTTCAATGAGACTTTTCACATTTGCAGATTCACAAGTCAAGTGCACGCTACATAGACATTTCTGTGACACACGTCCTTGGGCCGACTAGGTCATGTGGCCAAGAATCTGAGCGGGTGGTTGACAAGGCCAAGTGGAGGGAGGTAGAGGATGATGTAGAGTTTTGTGTTTAGGATAAGGTAGGGACATCACCCAATGGTAAACTACACTAGGGTGTGCAAATTTGTAACATTACAAATTTTTCTTATTTTTAATTTCTATCAAATTCCCCACAAGTATTTCACACATTTCTATTATTAACTATTTGTGAGTATTTAGTTGATAAATGAACTAAGAGTTCTTTTTTTGGATAATAAATTTCTTATTTTAATTGATAGTTATTTTATTTTATTTGTGTGGATTAACGCAATATTTGTTTCACAAGTTTTAATCCTTATTTTTGGAAGTCTTAGTTTTCATTATAAAGTAACAAGATCTCTAAATTCAAAATTATCTTTTTCAAATTTTAATATTTTTGATATCGAGTGGAACAAAGAAAAGTTATGAAATTATTTGTAATGCCTATGATTATAAATTCAAGGCTAATATTGAGGTATATTTTTTGCCAAAATGTGTTGCAATTTAAAAATAAGTCATAAGACTACTCTTTTAGCTATATGAGAATCGAAGAAAATCAGCTCATGCATATGAAAGTTTTAAATTCATTCTTAAAATATTTTAGAATCTAGGGTTGTATAGTGGTCTAATAGCCAAATCTCTAGTCAACAACCTTATTTCTTGGAAACAGGAAGATGGTTATTCAAAGGCCAATTATTTTAGTTCAAACTTTCAAACTTTAGACAATCACAAGGTTCGTATATATTTCATTATGGAAATATATTAGAAACATTTATTTAAGTATTCAAGTGATACATTTTAAAATGTTTTTTTTGTTGAAAAATAATAAAATGACATTTATAAAATTTTATCGATATAGGTGGTGCATTTTTATTTGTTGTTACATCATTTTATCACGATTTTATGAGCATGACATAATGACACACAAACCTTAGAATTCACATAAAGAATAAAGGAAAAGAAAAATAATAGGGACACAATATTGTGTTGAGAAACAAGGCAAACCTATTGCAATAAAAACTTCTTAGTTGTGTATAAATATAAATTTAATCTCTTAATAAATGGATTACCATAAAAATTATATATGAAAACCCAGATAAAAAATTATAATTAATTATCAAACTATACTAACATAGGATTTACATGGAGAAACCCTTATTGGAAAAATGAGAAAAGTATGCATTGATCTTCAATATATAATATAATATATCAACACACTACACTCTACAAATTAATAGTATTTAAATATCACTAACATGTTTTTATAAATAATTATTATAATTGACTATCTCATACTTCCAAAATATATGAAAAGAGCTCAAGGTCAAAAGAGTAAAAGGTTTAGGTCAAAACTGTAAAAGGTTTCACCAATATAATAGATACCAAAACCATGGTATCATGCATAAGAACCATGGTCACTTTGGAGAGCATCTTTTGAGAATAAAAAACTACATTAATGACTACAGATAAATATCATGTTAGATTAATCAACGAGTCCCCAAATAGAAAGTGTAAATGCAATGGTATCTTTGACCAACAACTTCTTAATTGTAACGCCCCACCAGGGAACCCAAGAGAATTTAACCTAAACATACTACTAAGTTTGGTGAACAATTTTTTTTTTCTAAAGTTAACAAATAAGATAAACAACAGTGCGGAAGCATTTACCATTTACTCACATTGATATAACAACCGACACAGATTACAAGACTCAAGGGTTCCATGACGCAAAATTACGTAAGACTAAAACACAACTAGAACTAACATCAACAAAAGATTCCATAACTTGTAAATTAAAATTACATGATGTAACAATAAATACAATCCTCATGGACATCCATGACATATACATAAACTGACATCCACTGCACATGTCACAGGGTATGTAGTAATAAATCTAACTATGATAATACAATATTCAGATTAGGTATCACATGCGATACACTAATAGATGATTACAAATAATGAAGATAAGAAAGAAACATCAATGAAGAAGCATCAAAAGGAAACCATCTGCAAAATCACCATCAAGCACCGGCACCAGGACGTTGAATCTCAAATGGTAAAGAATCACTACCACCTGTCTGTGTAGAACCACAAAGGCCTACCCCACTGTGTTGAGGAGATAGCCACAAACCCCAATCAGGTAACCAAACAATACAAGGATAAAACCCTAAGCAGAAGGATCCTAAAAGCACTCTAACTCAAGATACAACATGATAAAGATAAAGGTACAACTCTCTAATCTAGAGGCAACCGACACATGTAGAATAACTAGACTATGCATAGGAAGGTGTCATCATGTACGTCGAACCCTTGAGTTTTGTCCTGGTAATCTCTCTAGATCCCAACACCCAAGTGACCATACATGGTATCAATGACCTCTCATACTGATGAAGTCATCAACTATGCCAACTCATCCCTTAAAAGGGGGCTAGTCATCTTCTCAACTCCACCTTAGTTTGTACTAGCACTCAAGCATGGGTGAGGACTTATATCTTATTAGGTTCAATTAAATACCCCTTAATTATATTAGGTTATCACTTGATTATTGAAACTTTACAATAAGTGATCTTGGCAGCCACTTGTGGGCCCCAACGCTTATTGCAAGCCACCTCCTATTACATGTCAAGGTAAACTACCCTAGGCCCACAGATCTCTCCTAGATCTAATCAGGTATACAACTACGTAACCTCATATCTATTTTCACATAAAAGAACTAGATATGGTTACAGAGATACCACAAATAGAATACAATATATCATGAGCCCAATGGTCAAACAAGAATGACAATCAGACAGAGTGTACACACACTAGACATAACTAATAATATGAACATCTGACTCATACCCCAGCCTTTGTATTCCCCTAGGTCATCTAGTCCCCATAAAACTGATAAACCAAACATCTAGAAAATATAAAACTATATTGAAGAAAACAACCAATTTCAATACAAATGATGCATGTTCCAATTTCAGATAAAAAGATACTTCATACATTTTCAGCATTGAATAAAAGTCCAATTGATCTTAAATGCAACCCACAAACTAATCGCACTTAAGCTAAAATTAGATGTATGACCTAAAATTAATCAATCAGTCTAACCCTATTCTATTGACCAAATTGATTTAGTAAAGCTTACTAACATGATTAGTATACAGGGTTAGCTAAACTTATAAAGGAAGTGATAGATAAGTATAAGTCAAGTTTCCAATTACACCATCTATACTCAAAACAATATCGAAGAGAAACTACTAGTAAAGTCCACCAATAATAAATACAATTTATTAACCAAACTATTGTTGCAACACAATAATTGTTAATAAAATAAAAATAAACATAAATAACCATTAGTTCCTTTAATAAAATTTATTAAAACTAATTGACAAATACATAAACTAACAAATTCAATAAATTAATGAATTTAATATTCAACAAATTTATTAAATAACATAACATACAACTTTCATTATAATAACAAATTTATTATAATAAAATTAATACAACAAATTTATTAAATATCTTACAAATTTGATATAACAAAAACAATATAAAAACACATTATAACATCAACAACTATAATAAATAAATTAAACCCAACATAATTTATTAAATTACAATATTTAAATAACAAAATTTATTAACAATAAAAATAAATAAAACCGTTTTAATAAAAACAAAAAAAAACACTTTAGGAAATTGCTTTACCTCTTATCGAGGCTCGGCACTGTACACGGAGGGGACCTCTGACGGACGGTACCCAAGGTATCGCCGGTAGGGTACTCCCTATCGACGGTACCTTGAGTACCACCCGACAGGGTTTGCGACCTCGAGATGGTGGGGGATGCAGTGGCCCCCACATCCTATTCAATTCATTTAAAAAAAAAAACCAAAACAAATTTGTTTTTAATAAAAACTTTTTTCAATTTTATATTGTGTTTGCTAAACTTTATTTGATAATAAAATTTTGTTTGGTAAGTTATTTGTAATTTGTTTAGCTTTTTTTTTTGATAAATAAAACACTAACTTATATATTATTTTTTCCCATGTTTTGACAGGACTGCTCATTTTTGAAAACGGAAATGGCAGACTGTAAGTCTAATTTTCTAGAAATGGAAATAAAATCCATTTTCTAAAAATTCATGGAATATCCTTGTTTCTTCTAATCTGTTTTTTTCCCTTTTAACATTATAGTTCAAAAATATAACCAATTAAAACATGAGACAATAATTTTTGTCTTTACCAGTATATTTTTTGACTGTAATTTTTTTTACAGAGAATGGGATTTTTTTTTCCAGAATGAGGAATTTTTACTCAAATTGGATTTTTAACAACCTACTAAATTAATTTATTCAAACTATAGAACTAACTATATAGAGATTGATTTTTTATTTTCTAGGTGTTCTAAGATGAATTTTCTCCTGAAATTTCGACAGCATAAGCCTACTATGCCAAGTTTATATAAAAATATATAATTACAATTCAATGAGTTTTCTAACTCTTAATTTGAAAGCATAAATAGAAAACTAATCTAAATCTAAATACCAAATCAAACATAGAAAATTGCTGAAAGTATATAGACAAAAACATAAGAAAGTTCCTCAAAATCCTACCTCAATTCCAATGCTAGAAACTGATTAAGATTGTCTAAAGAATGTTGAATCTCCCAGATCTGACAATAGCATAGCTCAACCTGCAGATTCTGAATCATAGAGCATGCAAATCCCAAATCCAAAAGCAAGAAACCTTCACCCAAAATTCAAGCTCAATCTTCAAAAGCTCAAGAACACAAGAAAGCACAAAAACTCCCAAAAGCTCTCTCCAAATTCTCCAACAACTTGATTGAATGCAAAATGAATGCAAACTCCCTCTATTCGAAAATCAATTCCACCAATCAAGCAAAACCCTAGATGACTCGCAAAGAACTCCTAATCAAACTCTCCCACTTTTTTGAGAGAAAATAATAATAACTAATAATTAAAAATAAATATATTTGTGCACAACTCAACTTAGTCTCCTAAAGACAAGTTGTCACTTTTTCCAAACAAATCACTTTTTCAATTATGCACATGTTAATAATTTAAATCTATTATTAAATAAATTAAATACTTAATGCATCATGAATTCATGTAATTAATTATTTAATCATTTAATAATACTCACAAACATAATAAAATCTAATTCTCAATAAAATACTTTATTAAATCCAAATAATCAATTATTTGATTTTAATTAAATTTCATCATAATAAACTTAGGACATAACCAGTATTAATTTCTAATACTCAATTAATTAACTTAATTTAATACCCTCAATTAAATCCTAGGAACATAATTAACCATTAAATTCAATTATGCACCTAACAATGATATTCATATAAAATAATCTAAATTAACATAATTTGACTATAATCAATAAATTAATAATCACCCACATAACCACAAATCAACTGAATCATGCAAAGTAAAAAGCAAACACAATAAATCAAACAAACTCAGGAGAAAGGATCCACGAATTCATGCCAACTAGATGAATTTGGGTAGGGAAGTCAAACCGACACTTGTCCTATCCTAGGACAATAAGGCTTAGGTTTAGGGTTTGGGTCTGTGTATTATCTCCCCTCTTTACCATTGAGATGAATGTTTGTGGGAATGCTCACTCCTACCAATTCAGAGAAGATGATGCCCTGTACTTGCAAACCTGTCACCACAAGACGAAGCATGTACATACAATAATATATAACAGACAATGATAGGGTACAGTCGGTCTTGTGGATCTCGACTATGCGAGTAACTACGCCTCCGTCCTCTACCAAAAAAACATGTCAAACTGATGCAAACACAAGATAACCATACACATGCCAGTATGAGATCAGTACCATAAATCAATATAAAACATAAACATAACATCAAATGATATCATCATCTAATCTAGGCAATAACTTGATACAAATTCAATGAGCATAAATCCATAATCATCATTTATTAATCATAATAATTGATCACATCAAAAGTGACCTAAAAGAATTCAGTCATACAACTGAAACAAAAAGAAACCTAAAAGTAAACTATGGGCGGGGTACTACATTAATGACCCGCATCCTTAATTCTATCACTCTATTTTGGAGTCCACTAACTCATATGGGGCCCATTTGTTATGTCATAATTCTCCCTACTTTTTTTAGCACCTAAGAATGAGGAAAATTACTTAAATAAATTAAAATTAAACTCTAACCACCACCATTATACTTCATCTACACTATGAATGTATATGAAAAGTAATTACAAGATTCTTATGAGAATATAAATACAAAGTATTTATGCAATTACACCTTAGAATCCAAGTACACCTTCCAAGAGCTTTGAAGATACATAATATACATACATAGGATTACACGGTATACAATGCATCCAAAGGAAATAAAAATAAAAATAAGTACAATATCAAAGGCCAGTGGCATTCCTGTATGAGGAAAACATATTTGTAGGCACTAGCGTTGTGATGTAATCTACACCATTTTTTTCAATGTCAAACTTTTATAACAAGATCTTACTATTATATACCATCTATCATACAAACAAATACTTAAGATTAGTGTATACTTAGTAAAATCATGATGCATAAGATTCCTAACTAAATAAATGACACTTTGAATATCATACCTAACTATAACAATTTTGTAATAAGAATCAATATTTATACAAATACTCTATAACCAAATCACCTTCTTAGAATTTTTTGAACATCTATATACTATATATTAATAGAGAAAAAATTAATTATAAGATTCCTTCTCCTCGACCAACTCACTACATTATCAAACAAAGAAAATACGTAACTACAAATGGACCTAAATAGCTATTCAAGTCACCTAACCAATCTACATTCACAAAGTTATGCATGTCCAATGACTTATTATATTATTTATACAAAATAACATATTAAAATATTTTAAATTGTATTATCTTAAAACCTTATTAAGATTAAGTGTATAAAGATGAAAGTTAAAAAAGGATCTTAAATGTTCACTTTTTATGCAATCAACAAATACTCATCTTAGATTAAAAAAATATCTTAAATGGTCACTTTTTTCTGCAATCAACAAATACCCATCTTAGATGAGAAATTGAAAATAATTGCACTCAAAACATCTTGAAGATATCAAGATTTGTAGTGCTCTAAATCTATTTTCTAACCTACGAATTTTTTAATTATATTGTTAACTTATTTTAGTCTCTTGAAATAGGTAAAATAGCATGTCTAAAATTATTTTTGTTCTTTGGTCCTAATTGAGGTAAAAAGATTCAAGTCAAATACTTAAAGGAGTGAGTCTTGGCCACCTGAATGTGAAATCAATTTTTTTTATTTCTTTCTCAATATGCACCAATTTCTTTCCAGATCTCCTGTAATTGTTCTGATTAATGGAAAAAACAAGTTTTGAAGGGACTTGAAACCCTTTATAAAGAATAAACTTAAGATATAGCAATAGGATTACACCAAATGCAACAGATCAAACAAAACAAAAGGCCACCATCCCCATGAAACCACCCCAAAGAACCCAGCCAAAGAAACACCCACACCGCTACAAAAGATAAAACATTGTAAATATGCAATAAAAGATACACTATCTTTTTGTCCCCTTCAAATGACATCTAAGGGTCATGTCAAAAGTTAGGGAGGATTTCTTAGAATTTTTGCCTTTAACTATAATCCAACCTTCTTCAACACTAGCAACCTTATTCTGCTAGCACAATGAATCCAGAGATGGAGAACCAACCCCCAAAAGTGGGGTTGAGTCACCTAGAGAGACAACCAGCGTAGGGCCACCATTAGATCTAGCTAAAGGGTGATCACGATATGGAGTAGTAATGTCTGATCCAACATTTAACAAAATACCATCCTTTCTAAAAAATCTAGCACCCATTGAAACAACAAAAAATTTGGTATCACCCAGCGTAGAAAGAGAAATTTTAGGTCCAACAACTGGGACAGGGATAGAGCCAGCAGCCCTAGCAGACCCATTAGGTCCAGCAACCAGGACAGGGACAAAGCCAATAGCCCCAATAGACCCTTAAATTCTAGCAATAGGGACAGGGATAGAGCCAACAGCCCCAACAAACCCTTCAAGAACATTAATATCAGGACATAAGCCAACCTTCTCACCAACACATAGAGGATTGCTAGTATCAGGAGCAACCTCCAACTCAGGGTGGGATGAGATTTTCAAGACAGTTAGGATCTCCTGTAATTGTTGAAAATAGAGTTAGGTGTTATCTTTTTTATAGATTTCTAATGTTTGTAATGGTGTTGAAGAAGTTTTCATCCTTTCACCTCAAACCAACACCTGTTTGTTCAAATGCTTCACCCACATTGAAAGTTGAAGGAGGACATGACACATTTCAACAATTTGGAGGTTCTCCAAGAGTTCATCAACTATTTTAGAGTTATAGACTTTGCATGTTTTCCCATCATGGAAAAGATGAGAATTCAGATGCATGTGCCACATGTTCTTCATCCTTAATTGCAAAAAATCCAATCTCATCTTCATCATTTGTATAATCATCAGAAACATCCTTACTAGCATAATAACATTCCTTATCCTTCTTGTAAAACTTAGGTTTGTGCTTAGGAACTGGATATAAAGTGACCAATTTTATAGCAAGAAAGATATTTTAAGGTTAACTTTCCTTCAAAATTACCCTTACCTCTCTTTTCCCACTTAGCAATTAGAGCCACAAGATCATCTAGATTTCTCTCTTCTTCCTCTATTTCAACCTAATGATCAATGTAATCTCCAAGATTTGCATGTCTAATACCTCTACTAGAGCTCACAAGTCTTGATAATACCCTTTTTCCATTGTGAACAATAGCCTTGAATGTGGTTTCCACTTTAGGTAATGCCTCCTATAACTTTGCTATCTCAAAGCTGGTTAATTTAGAAATCAACATCTCTCTATTGAATTTCATTGTAAGTGAAATTAACTCCTCAATCACATGAACTTTTGTTTTATAAACTAGTGTCAAATATCTCAAAATCTTTGCGATCACTTCTTCATTGGTGTATGTGCCTCTAGAGTTTCCGATTCTTATGACAACCTCAGTTATCCTCTGTACATATGCTCTGACATTCTTATCATCTCACATCCTCAGGTTCTCCATCTTTTCTTTCCAATTCTTAAACTTTTCTCTCTTAGTGTACATGTCTCCTTCATAAAAAGCTTCTGACCTTTTCCAGATTTTGTGTGTAGAATTAAGTTCCTTAACCTCTGTGAATTCTACTTCTGAAAGTGCACTAATCTTCCCCTGCAACCATATTGAAATGAAACAATTTATTCTCATCTTCAGTAGCATCAACTCTCCCAGATTATACCTTGATCTCTTTATCCTTCTTGATAATCATCCAGTAATCAATTCCCATGTAGATCAGATCAGGCCTCATCTTGTTTTTCCAACTGTCAAAATTTTTAGCATCAAACTTAGGGCTCTCCTTCCTATAGTAATCCATCTTAGGATCTCCTCAAGCGGTTAAGATTCCTATATGAGGACCAGAATCTCTAATTCCAATTGTTAGCAATAACAATGCACCAACACAACTAAGAGGGGTGAATTAGTTGTGTGCCAAATATTAAACTTATATTCCCTTTTATCTGAATACTTTAAACAAACTAAAATAATAATATAACCATAAGAACACCACAAAATCATAACACCATAACACAAACATTTGTTGTCAAGGAAAACCTTATTAAGGGAAAAACCCTAGTGGGGATGGAACCCACTAATGATGCATTAAAATATTATGTCCCTGTTAGGAGACCTAGCCATGTTAGAAGATGATGATTACATTTTGTACATGTCCCTATTAAAGGAAAGATCCTATTATGATTCTTTCCAACCCTATTGGGAGTCGAGTACAAAGATAGTCTCATTGCTCGAGCATACTACCAAAAGTGAAGGTTAAATCCATCTTTTAAAGGTTAAACCCACCTTTTGGATCCATTGTCTAAATAAATGTATAAGAATATACAATAAAAAGAATGAAATGAATCAAAGAAACCAAATTTACCTATGCAGTTCCAACGAAGTGCTCAATGAAATAACTCTTCTCTACATCCAACAAACTTCACAACAACAAGTTTGTGATGCCTAAAACATGTACAACACTCAAGGAATGAATTTCCTTTATACAAGTTACAACAAAAAATTATCTCAGCATGTTAGGACTTCCCTAATATACAAATGAGTACATAGATCCTTTCTAAGATATACACAGTATCTTTAAAAAGCATACAACAAATACAAATCATCAATTGTGCACCAAGATCTGCAATCCACTCTAGAAACAATTTGAACACGTTATCTCCTCTGGTCATCCCCAAATAGGTATTCACAAAATCTCACACCAAATATGACATAATCATGATCCAAACGACCCAAGAATATCAAGTAATATTCTTCCATGTATCGTGTGTCAAGCCTCAAGCTTACATGCTCACATCCAAGTTATTCTGAAAACTCAAAGACTATCTCTTCTATAATCCTTTGTCACTGCACTATAACCAATCTCTACCAAATCAGCTATAACTTATGAAAACAACAAGATAATGATCTATGACCTTAGAAATAAAGTCTACACTCCTCCTTATTCACAAATATAAGCTTGCGTACCCTGGAATGTCATACACTATTTGTACTGCCTTGTCAGACCTGGTTGGTCCTGTCATAACCAGTCTGTCTGAGTATCTTGATTAAACCAAATGAAACATATGTTGACATCAATGACCAAAAATGAATGTCAAAACCTCAAAAAACAAAAAATCCAATAGATTGACCATTAGATTGAAGATATTAGGGAGCAGAAAAGAGTTTCTTGATACGGTAATTTTCCAAAAAAAAATTGTTACTTACTTATTTTTAAAAGGGGTACCATTATCTAATGCGATCATTAATGAAATATAAAATATAGCAATTATGTTCTCATGGATGAAATTGAAAATGACATCAATCATAGTAGAGTGAAGGAGAAACCCTTCGAACCACTTAGTGAAATAATCAGTAGGAAGAAGAATATACGTATGTCTTTGAGAAGGAGGTGAAATTTTTCCAATAAGATATAATCCCCACAAATGAAAAGGCCATGAAGCTAATTGAGAGCAGAGTTCACGTGAAAGAGCATGGATTAGATTATTATGTTTTTTACATTGAGGACATCATTTGTGAAAGACAAGTGAATCTTGTTCCATCATTTTCTAATAATATTTCATGCAAAGGACCTTATTAACTAAGGATTTGCCACCAAAATGTACACCATAAGATCCTAAATGATCTTCTTGTAGGGTGATGGGAATCTCAATTTTATTTAAGAATCAAAGTAAGAGGCCATTATAAGAGAAACTATATAGAATTTCAAAAAGAATGATGTATCTTGTATCAAGTTTGAAAATTTGAGCTCTAGTGTTCCTTGTTGTTGATTTGAGAAAAGTACCATCTCACAAGTAATGAAAGATGTGTGAATACTATTCATTTGAATATGAAAGGATTTTCACAAATAGAAAGATCGATAAGATTATGTATGGTAAAATGATAATTTTCAATATTGTTGTCTAAGGAGATAAGGGAAGTTGTGCTCACCATAGCATCCACATGTCTATTATCTTTACAAGGTAAAGATAGAATGGAATGAGAGAGAAAATTAGCAAGTAAATATAAGGCTGAATCATGATATTGGGTCAAATTAGTATTTTTGGTCTGATATGCTCCGTTAATTTTTTGCACAATCAATTGTGAGTCCCCAAAGATGTTTATATGCTTAACCTTAGGGATAAAGTCACTTTTAATTCAGCGATAAGGGCTTCATATTTTGTAATGTTGTTAGTGAAAGAAAAGTTAAGATAATAGGATAATGATATAGGATTATTTGAGGGAGATACAAGAATAACATCAAAACCAAAGCCTATTTTGCATCAAGATCCATTAAAGTACAATTCCCAAGTGTCACCAATGTCTATAGGTATCACAAGCTCATCAATAAAAGTAATAGGATTAGTTGAAGTAGAAGGAGCTTCAGCAAGATGATCTATCAAAGATTTCCCTTTGATTATTTTTTGAGAAACAAACTTCAAATCAAACTCACTTAGCATCATAACCCATTTAGCTAGGCATACTAACAAGTCAGTTTGAGAAAAAGGGGTTTCAAAGGATCAAAATTCACAATAACATTGATATCAAAATTGAGAAGATAATGTCATCATTTTTTACAAGCAAAAACTAAAGAAAGACATTTTTTTTATGTTTTAGTGTATCACATTTTGTAATCTACCAAAGTATGACTAATGTAGTACACTAGTCATTATTTTTCACTCTTGTCACTTTGAGTTAAAACAATGTCTAAAGCATAAGAAGAAGCATAAGTATATAAGAGGAATAGTTTATTAGGTTGAGTGGGTTACAAGATAGGAGGATTAGCAAGATAGTGCTTGAACTATTCAAATGTTTGGTTACAATCATCATTCCAAGAGAAAGTAGTATCTTTCTTTAACAAGGAAGTGAAAGTAATCATACAATCCACTAGGTTTGATACAAACCTACGAATAGCTTGTATTTTTCCTTGTAAACTACAGACTTGTGAAATATTTCATGATGGTGGGATATTAATGATAGCATCCATTTTCTCATCATCCACCTCTATACCCTTATTTGAAATCATAAATCCAAGAAGTTTTCCACTATCAACACCAAAATCATATTTTCAAGGATTCAAGTGCATATTATACTTATGCATCCATTCAAAGATTTGTCTTAGAACATCTTAGAACAAGCCCATGATCCTTATGAGAAATGGACTTTGGAATAAAGTCATTAACATAATCTTCAAGAATCTTATGAATGTAATCATGAAAGATAAGTGTCATAGGACATTGATATATAACACCTACATTTTACAATTTGAAAGGTATAACAACCCAACAAAAGATTCCCCAAGGAGTGATGAAAGTGGTTTTGTATTGATCTTGAGTAGGAATTAATATTTGATTCTATCTAGAAAATGTATCCATGAGAGACAATAAATCACGCCCCGTTGTAGAATCCATAAATATAGTAATGTTTGGGAGGGGGAAATCATCTTTCAAAGAAGCTTTGTTTAAGTTATGAAAGTTAGTTACATCTAAATCTTATTATCACTTGTAGATACAGCTACAATGTTTGATATCCAAGGAGAATAATTATTAGGACATATAAAGCCAACATCAAGAAGTTTTTCAATTTCAACTTTCGCAAGAAGATCAATAATAGGATTCATCTTACGTATCTTTTGTTTCATCGGTTTCACATAAGGAAGAAGATAAATGTTATGTATAACAATTTTAAGTCAATAGTAGGCATGCCAGAATAATTCCAAGGAAATATATCAAGAAATTCAAAAAGAAGAGAAGTAATCTCTTTTCATTTGTCCCCATCTAAATAATTTTTTATTTTGATAACCTTTCCAGGGGCATGAGGATCCATTTGCACATCAAAGGTATCAATAATCAAGAGATTACTCTTTTGTGAAATATCCAAGGGAAAGGAGGAATCATGATGATATTTAGAAGTGTTGTCTTTCTCAAAGTATGCTTCAACATTAAATTAATAAAGAAATCCCCTATTATGATGAAAAGGAGGAAGATCATCGTATACCCCCAAGTACTCAGCTAAAGCATCATCAGTAGTAAAAGTATCAAAGGAATTCTTGTGAGCAAAGTAAATAAGATGAGGGTTCACAAATTTCAAAGGTCCAAAAGAGATATTTTTAACATTGAGAGTAATCGGTTGTGGTTGTTTATAAGGATTAAATCCTAAGCTATAAGAATGTTCATCCACCTCATTTTATAAAGGCGCTTGTAATCCTTGTTTAAATTTTTTGCATCGTTTTCCATTAAATCAATATTTTTGAAGTAAATGATAACCAAGTCTATGACAAGAAGCCGACTATATTTGAAAGAGTTAGTGGAGCTTCATAGGTCACTATGTCATAGTAATTAGGTTTGATGTTTCCAAAGTTTCAATAGAAGAAGCAGCAACGAAGTTGTTACTTTGCTCATTAGAAAGAAGAATTGTGATTATAGGCTCTTTTTCAGATTTGGGTTTAGGTTTCTTAAGTTCAAATTTTGGAACTGCTTACTCTCTAATATAAATTGGTGTGAAATCCAAGGATCCCCAATCATCATTCAAAATATTAAAACGGCCTTCCTCATGTTTAGGATCAAGTTATTATTTTTCCTCAATAGACATAGACTTGTTGCATGGTTCAACATTGAAACAACTATTTGGTTTATTGTCAGCCATAAGAGTGTACACCAAATTATTATAGATAAACTTGACTTTCCAATTAAGAGTGGAAGGGAAATCATGCATATTATGCAACCAAGGTCTACCCAAAAGAAGATTGTAATTAAGGGTTTTGGGCATCACATGCATAGGAGTGTCTAAAATAACTGGACCAACCTTAATAGGTATAAATGTAATGATACCCTATATTTTCTTAGAAATATTGTCAAAGCCATGAATAGGAACGTAATCTAGTTTAATAGTTGAATTATCAGCTTTGATTTCTTTCAGCATGTCCATAATACAAACTCAATCCAGATCCATTATCAATCAAGGTCCTTTGAATAAGATTACCATTAATAAGGATGGCTTCCATAAGGGCATTGTATTGATTTTGAATTTTTTTGGAAGGAAAATCATCTTGGGTAAAGACAATCTGAGCTGGAATAGGTGTAGTATGCATATATTCCAAGAATGAGTTGATGATACCTTGATTAGGGGGTGGAGTTAGAAGAGTAGTTAAAGATTTTTGCAAGGCTTCATGATATGTAGGAGGATTTTGAAGAAGTTCCCATAGTGAAATCTTATCAAGAGTGGCACGTAGTTGTTTAATTAAGTCATACTCCTTTTGAATATTAGCGGATAAGCATGATGTTGGAGGAAAAATGGGTTGAGAAGGTTGTAAAGAAGTAGGAACAACTAGATTTATTGGTTGAGAATTTTTCTGGTACGATAGGTGTGATCCACTGCATAATAATCATTAACAAACACCAAAGGATTTGTTGGTTTCCCTTTGACGGTTATAATAGGCTATATTTGGAGTTTGAAAAGAACTTTGAGGATTATAACCTTTAATCATAATCACAGGTGTAGTGAAAGTTTGAGGAGAATATTTTTTAGGATTACCTTTAACATATATCACATGTTTATCATGGAGAATAACTATGTTTGCTTCAATGTTGAAAACAAAGTCACTCAAAGGAAGAACAGAAAGAAATCTTTGGTAAAGGTTTGGTTGAAGAGATTTAGAGGAAGATTTAGTAGAGATGGGGTCTTTATGGTCCTCATTTGTAACAACAAAATCTTCACTACCAAACACCTCATGAGGGTGCTTAAGATCAAGCTTAGTAAAGGAATCAGAATACTCATGAACAAAGAAGTCATACATATTGAAAACAAGTTGAAAATGAAATGCAAATATTTTTGTATTTTTTTTATTTTAGGTTACAATAAAGAATAAATCTAAGCTAATGCAATGTGTGAAAAGGAAATATAATCACTAAATGACAATTTTTATTGTTATTTTTAATAAATTTTAAATGCATACAAGATTCATCTAACCAATATAAAAGGTAAAACACATGAAAGATTTGAGTTCACCACAATGTATAATAGAAAATGGTGAGAAATACAATGGACATAGATCACTCACCAATTCTATTGTGTTAAGGGAACTCTGTTATACATTAGAATCAAGAAACCCTTGCCTACAGCATAGATCTGGTAAGTACAACCAAAAATTCTAGATCTATGTCTTGTTGGGTTAGATTTTTTAATTCCAATATGACAAGATAGGAGATTTTTAAACCTCAAAACCAAAGAAAGAGGAGCAGATCTAAAAAATATTGCAAGTTTTTCTTCTCAGATCTACACTTGTACCTGTACTCCCACAACCTACAAATCTAGAAAATGTGTGTGTGTGTGTGTGTGTGTGTGTGTTTGTGGCTATGTAGGGGTTTTCCTTAGTCAATCCCTCATTTTTGTGATTCCCACCTCCATGGATAGTCATTAGAACAAGTAAAGTGTGATGTGCTCATGAATCTAAAGTATGTCTAGAATGAAAATGAGCTAGAATGTCTATATCTAACCCTATGTGATAGAGTGAAATAATAGCATGTAAATGTAAGCATGTAAATATTAAGTACCAATGTATAGATATGAAAATAATAAGAAAATCATACCAAGTCCTTCAGGGAAAAAGTAATCGTAGCCATCCCCACAATCCAATTGAAACTCCATGTAGAAAATGATGTCTTAGATGCTTGATTTGAAGTTGTATATGCTTGATTGGAATGCTTGAATGAATTATTTAATATTCAACCCTTGATTCAATGGATATCATCAAACTAGGGCTTCCACCATGCAATTTCTTGTTGTCATCAAATTGGGGTGTTCACCTTGAACTTAATTTCATTATGCCAAAATGAAGCAATTAGGTTTCTTTTATAGTGATTTTAGAAGTCAGAATTGAGAAGCCAACCACTGACTTGGAACCTACTTAGACCCCTCTGAAAGGAACCCAAAACCTAAATCTGGGAACAAACTCCTAGAACTAGGTCAAATTTGTCCTAGTCCAGGACTAGGCCAACCCAAATCGACCTAGTCTAGGAGGAATCAGGTACATCACAAGGATTGGGTTATGAAGGATCTGATAGTTTGAGATGAGAATATGTAGTTGATTTCGATGATAGGATTGAATTTGGGGGTAAAATAAGGTCTGGGAGAGGAAATGAATTTTGTGATTGGATGAAAAGTAAGGGAGGATGCATAGAGATTAGATCCTACCTCAATTTTTGTACAAAATAGAGAGGGAAAAGGACTCAATTTGAATTGAGTACGCATTATGTGAAATTGTAAAGTCCTATAATCAAAATACACTAAAGAAGGTGCTAAAAAATTATTAAATTGTAGAGAACGCAAGTGCTTAAATTTTAGGATGGTATAGGTGTATCACCCTCTTTTCCCTTTATACATCCTTCTCCCCTTTTCCTTCAAAAGAAAAGTAGATTTAGGTGAACCGTGATTATAAAGGAAGTCAGCTTTCTCTAGACACTTAACCTCACTTGTCAAGTCCCATACTTGGAGGTTATTTCCATTTTTCACATGGTCATTTAGGTCACTAACTATCACCTAAGAAAGGGTGCATAATTTTGTGACAACTATTATTTGGTATGCCCGGTAGGACTACATTCAAGTTTTCAAAGAGGTCTACTAGTTTGTCACTGTCAAACAAAGGATTTCAACTTCTATGCTAAGGAGATAGTACTTCTCTTGGAATTGCAGCCTTTAAGAGGCTCAAATTCAAGTACTTGGCAACTTTATTTCCACATTTTGATTCTCAAACTAGAACGCTACAATTCATGCCCATAATTCAAACAAGGGAATCTTCTAGAGGTAATTTTTAGTTCATTCAACTCTCATTGTCAAGATCTATAACAAGAAGAAATAGAATTTCTCTATCACCAGTTAGGGGTCCAAAAGTAGTACCTACACCCTCTAGATCCATTTTTACCCCTCCTGTAATAAGAACACAACCTAGGGTACTCTTTTCTTAGTTAAATAGATCACTAGTTCATATGGTTGTCTCTAGAAATCAATATTTTTCTATGTTTAATGGTGTAGCCCTCTCATTTTAGCCAAAAGAAATGATATATTGATGGTTGCACTTAAAATATTACCAGACTTCAATAGTGAAACCCCCATTTCCCTAGTAGAACACATACAAGAAGTTTCAAATGTATGCAATATATGTGGTATTATAGAAGATGATTTTGTCATTAGTCTTATACCTTCATTTCTAAAAGGAAAATCCTCACAGTGATATAGAGGATTGCCACATAACTTCATTCATAATTGGGATGAGTTAGGCGAAGGGCTATGAAAACATTTTGAGCATAAAAGCATTCATCTATCACTTTTAGAGAAGATTGCCATAATCAAAAGAGCACCCTATGAGTTCATGACAAATTTCAACTATAGATTTCAAAATACATGGGATAGAAATCCTATTTTGGTGAAGCCCTCTCCTAGTAATGCCTTCTTGCATTATCTTAGAGCTTCTTTTAACAGTGATATTTCAACCACACTATAGACAGTGGATGGGATTACTTTACTAACTACATATGAGATAGCCATCAGAGAAAATAATTTCCCAATTCAGGTAGGGAAGTTATCCCCAAGGCCACCAATTCCTTTGTTTCCATAAATGCCTATACATCAACCTACGATGGATCCTATTCCTGCTACAACTACAAGTCATCTACTTATTCTTGCTACACCATCCTCCACATATTTTAATGGGATAGATAATCTTGAAGCCATGATGCAAAATATGGATAAGAAGTTTTAAGATCAGAATTCAGTGATGCAAAACATTGGTAACAAGGTGGTGACCCAAGAGAGGTAGAAATCTCAAAGTAGTAGGCCTTTTTAGCTTCACACTCAGAATTATTCATTCAATAGGCCATCATATCTAGGACAAGGTTCATGGAACCAAAACATGACTTTCAATAATGTTGTCTCTACAAAACAAAAAACAAATACAATAAGGACTCTTGTCCCTACACAAAATAATTTTCCTCAAGGGTGAGAATGTTGTAAAACTTGTAATATTTCCTATGATCAGTGTCCTTTCCAAAGGACATAATTCTCTCAATCTCTAACTGTGCAAGAAGAAATGATAGTATTAGGACATCACAAATCAATCCAATTCCAAATCTCATTCCCAATACCAAGGGGAATTGTCCTTGGTTAATTGAAAACAAGAATATTTTTATGTTGTCAACCATGAGGGAAATTGTGGCATAGTTTGTAACACCAAGAGAAAGAGAAGAGAAGTGGAGAGTGTTTCCCCTTCTCCATCCAATCAAGCTTTAGCTTCACCAATAACTACATCTACTACAATGACAAGTACGTAGTAGGATGTTTTTGTCCCATCAAAAAATCAGAATACAAACCAAGGTGACAAGAAGTAGAGGGAACCTTAGGATGCCTCATTAAAAAAATCAGACCTTGTTGTTGCTAAAGGTTCTACCAAGTGAAAAAAACCCCTCTCAATATTATAGATCAGATGAAGAAGACAAGCATGCTTGTATCTGTGTGGGATTTCATCTTGATTCCACCTTAGTTGGAATTACTATAAGAGGATTTGAAGACTATCAACATTCAAAGAGAACCAATAGGAACAAATGGAACATAAAATGAAGCAACAATTCTTGTGTAACCTATAAAGGAGGAAAACACAAGTGAGAAGGGTAAACCTCTCCTTTTTTTATCTCTCTTTGATTATAGGAGATAAATTAGTCCATAATTGTATGATAGACTTAGGGGCTAGTAGCTTCAACATGCTTAAGAAGGTAGTTGACCTTCATTGGTCCTACATGTTTCTTCATACAAAATATGGAACAAAGGATTCTATAAAAGAAAAGTTGTTGGCTCTCAATCACATAGAGCCCTATACACCTAGCCCCATAAACATGAATTTTATAGTCCATGAAGAGGAATAATAATGCATAATTTGTGAACCTTCTTCAACATTAGAGGTTCTTTATTATCTCTTAAATGAATTAGCTAATGTTTCTCAATTTGAACTAGAAATACAGGTTGAAGAGACAGGCCTTAGAACCTATTGCATACATGAGGAGGATGCTCCTATTCCCAATCTCATAAATGAACATGAGGATGTTAATATATTATGGATTATGTTCTTTAATGGCTCAAGAAACAAGAATAGTTCAAGTACCAGTGTGTTTCTTTTTTTTCCAAAGTTGGAGAAATACTACTTTTCATTCAGATGTTATTTCAAGTGTACTAATAATGTAGTTTATTATCAATCCTTGATTCAAGGTCTCCAACTTGCATAAAGAAGAGGTATACAATTGTTACAAGTCTTTGGAGACAGTGATCTGGTGGTTAATCATATTAGAAAATAGAATGTGATAAAGAAAAACCTTCTAAAATCTTACAAACATGGAGTTTGGGATCTTTTAAAGGCCTTCAAAGCTTTCAACATTCAAAGTGTTCCTAGACATCAAAACAAGCATATTGATAGACTTATAGTAGTCGGTGCTTATTATGACATACTAGAACATGTTGTAGACAAGAAGGAACAACACATAAAACTTGTAATAAGGCCTTCTATCCAAAATAATCGTACAAATTGGCAAGTTTTTTATTCTAATCTAGAGATTGTCAAATTTTTTGCAAAATGAAGGAAATTTCTTTGCTAAAACTCAAACTATGCTAAAAAACTAGTATGGAGATCAAATTATTCAACTCAATTCCAAAAGGCTACCTATAGGTTTTTCCACCTTGGAGTGTATCTTCAACTCTAATGATCAAGTAAGGAGAAAAGGTCTAAAGATAGTTGCAAAGAAGGATGACTATAGACTGGTTAATATTTCTTATGGAAAGACTCTCAACCTAGGAAAGGCATGCTCTAAGACTGAACAAGAAGTTTTCATTAATTTATGTCAATAATTCAATTATGTTATTCCTTGGACATATGAATATTAAAAGGGTTTTTACCCAAGCTTGCCTCAACATACTATAGAGCTAAATGTTGATGCAAAACTAGTTAGACAAAAATAGAGACAGATTGATCCTAAGATTGAACCTTTAATGAGAAATGAGTTTTCCAAACTAATAGAGTCTACAATTATTTTCCTATTAAACACTCCTCTTGGGTAGCTAATCTTGTTCTGATAAGAAAGAAGAATGGATAAATCAGGTTATGTGTAGACTTTGGAGATCTAAATAGGGCTTCCTTTGAAGATTACCACCCCCTCCCTTACATAGATCATATCTTAGCT
Organism: Chamaecyparis obtusa; assembly: GCA_027943335.1. NCBI lineage: Eukaryota > Viridiplantae > Streptophyta > Pinopsida > Cupressales > Cupressaceae > Chamaecyparis > Chamaecyparis obtusa. The sequence continues at coordinate 1,542,303 of BSBK01000011.1, read as the reverse complement.
AAGGTTAGTGGTTCAAAGAGGTTCTTTTTTCTATATGGCTATTCAAGTTATAACCAAATCATAGATCAAGATTCAGACTGATATAAGATAATATTCGATACTAAATGGGGCACCTTTTCATATTGTAAAATGCCTTTTCAGATAACTAATGAAGGTGCTACTTTCCAAAAGGAAATGGAGATATCTTTTAAAGGTGTATTAGAAAATTTTGTGTTAATATACCTTGATGTTATAACTATATTTTCCAAGCATACAGTAGATCACCTTTATTACAAAGAATATGTTGTGTCCTTGAATCCAAGAAAATGTATTTTCACCACTAATCAAGGAAATAATTTGGGACACATTGTATCAAGGGATGGCTTGGCCATAGATCCAGAATGAGTGGAGGATATTATTTCTCTTCCACTTCTTAATCAAAAGAAAGGACTAAAAAGTTTCTTTGGTAGGACCAATTTAGTAAGCGGGTTCATTCCTAACCTTACTATTATGGTTAAACCTCTAACAAGTATGTTAAATAAAAACATAGAATTTATTACTAACCTTGTTGTTATGGTTAAACCTCTTACAAATATGTTAAATAAAAACATAGAATTTAGACGGACGAGGAAGGAAAGACAAGCTTCGAGAAGATAAAAATAGAAATTGCATCTTCTCCTACTCTTGTCAATCCTAATTTTGACAAGAATTTTATCCTCTATACTCTTGGAGGAGAATCAAGTATATTGATTATCTTGACACAAATAAATGAAGAAAATCTGGAGCAGCTCATTACTTTATTTAGTGAAGGTCTTAAATACTATGAGGGTAGATATAGCTATGTGGAAAAAAAAGTTATTTCTATCATAAGATCTCTTAAAAAGTTCAAGAATCTACTATATAATAATAGGATCCAACTCTTGGTCTCACATAAAAGTGTAAAAGACTTCCTTTTAAACAAGGACATAAGTGAGAAAAGATTTGGATAGATCACCAAGGTCATAGAATATGACATTGAAATCATGATCACAACAAAGTAATTTTTAGTGGTGAATTCTGGGAATTTTTTTTGCTAGAATTGGCAAATCATGCACGGTACACGGTGGCCAAAATCACCTAATGTTAACACGGTAAGGGGTAAATAATAATTTGAATCACCATTAAGATTTTCTATTTGATGAGGTTGACCGATATATTCGCCAAGGGTTATTAATTATGAGTTGAATATAAAATCTAAATATAGCCAAATGGACTATATTTTTATATTGTCAATGACCTATTTCGCCAACCATTTATTAATTATTATATTGACCACAACCTATTTCACCAACCATTTGTTAATTCCTACATGTAGCATTGAACATGTCGACACATTTTCCCCAAAAGTGCGGGAATTAAAAAAATAGAAATTGGAATCATGGATTGATATAAATTCAAATCAGATTTGTTAGTCTTTTAGTTTTTGTGTCCCGTTACAAAAATTTTGAAGGCCACATTTACAAATAACAATCTTGCAATAGTAAACAAAGGATTTGAAGCATTTCAGAGAATCAAAATTCAGAGGAAGCAAGACCAAGGTAAGCAATTATTTGTTCACATTTCACAGTATTGCTATTAATTTTCTAGTGACTAGTGAGAGGTCAAGATGTTGGACAAGGGTCAAAGCTTCAGAACAATGCCCATGGTCAAAGCTTCCTAATTTCCTAGAAATTGTCAATTTGTCATACTCATTAGTCATTCCTAATTTCCTAATACTAAGAATTTACTTAATTCCTTAATTCCTTGAATCAAAAGCATTTACTTAATACCTAAATTCCTAATTTCCTAAAAGAAAATATTAATATAATAATATGACATTAAACATTCAATTCTAAACAAATTGCAACTGTGATCTTGAGCTCTTTACAAAATTACATAGGCACAGAAAATTAGAAAATATCCTTTTATTAACTTCCTTGAAATTTATACATCAATGATCAAGATTCAATGATCATAGTACCAGAGGCAGAGACTTCTATCAGAACATTACAAAATATCCTTATATTAACTACCTTGAAATTTATACATCAAATTCAATGATCAATGATCATAGTACCAGAGACTTCTATTAGAAAATTACAAAATATCTATGTATAATTTATTAACTTCCTTGAAATTTATACATGAATGTCAATGATCAATGATCATAGTACCAAAGACTTCTATCAGAAAATAAAAACTAGCATTGGAAAACAAGTTTGGAAATAGTTATAAGAGCGACAGTTGGCAAATTAGATTCTTCGATATTAGTCTTGGTTTGCACCAAAGGTGCATCCACATCAGGTGAACCACAAAGATAAGATACCCTATTTGAATTAATTGACCTCCCTCTATTGGCTCTTAATATAATACTGAAACTTTCTCAACTACTTCCATCATCCATGTCAATGTGGAAAGGCTTGAATCTCTCCAATGTTTTCCCACACCACAATTTCCCTCTTTGATGGCCAAGTTGTTGCTCTAACTGTATCCAAGTATTCAAGGCATTTATTCCACTTGGCATCCGTTATTGCTTGAGATTTAGCAAAAAAATTATTCATGTTGATCTTCTGCTTGTACAATTCATCCACAACTTCATGAAAAGTTAAAATGTTAGCATCGCCAAAAAAATAAGAACCCACCTTGCTAGCATCCAAAATTTGGTTGAATTAATCAACCCACTCCTGCCAGTCCTTCAAGTGTCCCACTGTGTGCATGGTACATGGTGGCCAAAATCGCCCAATGTTAACACTGGAAGGGGTAAATAATAATTTGAATCACCATTAAGATTTTTTGTTTGACAAGGTTGACCAGTATATTCGCCAAGGGTTATTAATTATGAGTTGAATATAAAATCTAAATATAGCCAAATGGTCTATATTGTTATATTGATGATGACCTATTTCACCACCTATTTATTAATTATTATATTGACCATGACCTATTTTTCCAACCGTTTGTTAATTCCTACATTCAACATTGAACAGGTTGACACATTTTCACCAAAAGTGCGAGAAATTGGAATCATGGATTGATATACACTCAAATCAGATTTGTTAGTCTTTTAGTTTTCGTGTCTCGTTACAAAATTTTTAAAGGCAAGATCTACAAACAACAATCTTGCAATAGTAAACAAAGGATTTGAAGCATTTCAGAGAATCAGAATTTAGAGGAAGCAAGACCAAGGTAAGCAATTATTTGTTCACATTTTATTGTATTGCTATTAATTTTCTAGTGACTAGTGAGAGGTCAAGATGTTGGACAAGGGTGAATATCCTGAGTATCCTTAGGCTGCTGAAGGGATTGAGATATCAAGAGAGGTTGAACTTGAGACTTAGACTTCTCACTGTGCTCAGGGCAGTGAAGGGATTGGAAATCTAGACAAGGGTAAGACTCATGATCCTCAGGGCAGTGAAGGGAAGGGTAAGACTCCTTAGGGTAGTGAAGGGTCTGGGAGGCCATCAAAACACCCAAAACTTAAAGATACTACCATAAAGGCTTTCTTTGGAGTTGGCAATGTTTTTGCTCATCAACTTCTGCAATTGTAAGTGCAAAAGCCATTCACAGTAGCTCACTGGTACCACTACCACAAGTTGGGCTTGTCATTGAGTTAAATGAAAAAAAAAATGCATCAAATGAGGATAAAAATGGTGGCAAGACAAAAGAAGTTATAAGTTGTTAATCTCTATTGAGCATTTAAGGTTGTCATTAGTATCAAAGGATAGTAAACAAGTCAATCGGTTACTTATATTGAGACAATTGGTAACTAGAAGTAAGATAGAGTAGTCAGTAAAGCCTTACACTGAGCATCACATAGTTAACTGAGCACCAACGACACCAACACCGACTGTCAGTAAACACCAAGCATCACAGTATACACCAAGCAGATTATACAGTGTTTACCGATGATCACAGAAAACAACATAGTAATCAGAAATGGCACATTATTCTATGCAAATGGTTATAACAGATCATAAAATAGTTTACCAAGATTGAGGAGCATTTATTGTAAAAGATATTCATTGAATGTAATGATTATCTTATTTGTATTAGTTGATCTAGGTTATTTTACACCGTAGATCTTAGGGTTATGATTATTTTTGTAATCTAATTTTTGTTTAAGTGGCAAAATAGAACACTATATATTGTATATGTTCACACCATTTTGGAAGGTTGTTGAACTGATATATATGAATCACGGAGCACTTGAAGAGATTGCATATCTTCAAGACAATCAATTTACTGAGTAGAACAGAGTACAGAGGATTTCAGATTAAGAAGAATCAGTCAAGGCAACCGAGCAGATCAGAGTAGAGAACCATCACAGATAAGGTGATATTTTGATAAGAACTTATAGATCTTTTTTAGACAATTAAGTTGTCAAGTAGCAAACAGTTTACCTATTACTTTCTGACAATTGTGATAAAGTTTTGATAAATCTCTTAACAGAGTAGACTTAACAGTCTTTGTACAAATCTCTTAACCAAGTACACACTTCATATAGTGTTGTTAAATCCTATAACTAGGTAGATCTAGCTGATCTAATATGTTACTCCTAATAGGGTAAGATCACCATAAGTGATCAAAACTTGTAGCCTTAATAGGAAAACCTTTTCTATCTGCAGTAGTGAAGAATTTGTGGGTGTCATCCCCATCGCAATTTTTACCTTCTAACAAGGGTTTCTGCATTACCAAAATACTTGTGTCATGTGATTGTCATATTGATTTTATGTTTGTTTACTTTCTTAAGTTAACTAGATGATTGATTTATACAATTAGATTCAAGTTATTTTGATCGGTTATCACAGTATTCAGTTATAGATCAGAAAGGTTTTGCAACTAAAGTTTTGAAGGCACTGATTCACCCCTCCCCTCTCAGTACCTATCTCTCCTAATTCCAACAATAAGGGATACATAGAACCAGTTGGATGAAAATGCTAGCAATGAAGATAATAATGATGTTGGTAGGAAGAAAATGGAAGTAAAAATGGGATGGGAGTGGGAAATGACAAGAAATTTTAAGGTTGATTGGGTAGCAAAGTATTGGTTCATTGAACCAGTCATAAATAATGATGAACGACCAACATAATGTAGGTGTAAGATTTGTACTTGGAAAAATAAAAGAGAGAAGAAGTTGCAGCTAAAGCTTGACACTATACAAAAGCATATTGGTAAGGTTTATGAAAAATGGGCCATAGATCGACATACAAGAAATGTCAGTAGTGAGATGGAAATCAAAGGAATAATGTCTTCATGTTAACTATGCCATAGAATATGAAGAGCATGACAAGAGAATGATAGTAATTTCTAGTAGTAAAAATCCAATCAAGGTTGGGTTTAAACATGCAACCAATGAAGCAAACCTAGCGAAGACCGTTCAAATGAGTGTTTTTTTTCATATTCTGTCCAGAGGGCGTCCTATGAGAGACTTCTTAGAATATGGTAATTTATTATCCTTTTTGAGAGTTCCTCACTATCCTATGTCACATTGGTCAACAAACGTTGGATGGGAAATAGAAAATAGTCTTTCTGAGGTGGAAAAGTAAAATTTATAGGAGAAAGTAAAATAGTCCAGATTCATTTCATCATCCATAGATGAAGTTATTGTAGTAGATAACATTTCTTGGGTTTGTATGTATGTGTATACAGTAAAAGAACATGTCTGCCAAGCTCATCTACTCTATTTTTATAAAATGAGGGGCAATTCAATAGCAGAAAACTTATATTTTGAAGTGAAGAATGCTTTGAATGAAGTTGCTGGTATGGATGATTTGACAATTGGCAAGAAGTTAGTGTGTGTTGGAGCTGTAGTAATGCAAGGCCAAAAGAATGGTCTTTGTGAAAGATTACAAAATAGTATTGCACCTTACATGCTTGGCATACATTGCATGGCTCATCGAATGAATTTAGCATAAAAAATTGTAAGTGATTTTCCTACAATGTCAAAAGTTGAAGATCTAATTCGTGAGCTAGACTCTTACTTTTGCAGAAGTCCTAAACATTTTGTAGAATTTAAGATTTTTTCAAAGGGAGTAACACCAGGAAATAAGCTTCTCAAGGCAGTTGAGACCAGATGGATCTCTTTGCATGGACCAGTAGAAAGAGTTCTAATAGAATATCAATCCTTGATCGGACTAATATATGAGCAACACCTTACAGTAGACAAAGCTCCTGATTTGTTACATAAGTTAAGTGATATAGAGAATTGGTTAACTTTAGCTAGTCTTCTCCCCATGTTGGATTTAATGAACAAACTTGTTAAGAAATCCCAAGCCAAAACTATGTATATCCATGAGTATAGCAGTTTTCATAGAATGACATCCATTGCCCTAGATTCTCTGTACTCAGATATGACAACAATTCAAAGCCCAAATTTTTTCAGGTGGTAGACAATTATAGATTTGAATCATGTTGAGAATTTTTTACAATTTAATGCAAAAAATGATTTATGTGTGTTTGTGAAAGGATATTAAATACCAATGCACCAATCTAAGATGGGTAAGTGAGGCAGACGACTTCCAGTTAAAAGAGCTAATTTTGATAGGATTGTTAAATTTGTTAGTGATAATTTGAGGTCAATTTCCTACCAACTTTCAAGTGAGATTTGTAAAAGATTCCCTCGAGAAGAAATTATTGAAGCCATGGGTTGTGTGTTTCCTCGTTATTGGACAAACGTTAGAGATAAACAAATTGATGCACATATCTTTCATAAAAAAATTAATGAATTGATCAGATGATTTTCAAAACATGCAGATTGCAATGGACAACCAATTGAAGGAATTTTGGATTCAGCTAATCTTAAAAAATAATGTAGACAATTTGCATCATGTACGAAATTGTAGTTGAAAAACTTGGAGAATCCATTTGAACCTGGTGCAATAACCAGGCTTTGGAAAAGGATAGAGCAGAGTGAAGTATTGCGTGATTAAATATTAGAATATTTCAAACTTGTTGATTTATGTCATACAATGATATTGGGGTTGGTGGAAGATGAAAGAGTTTTCACTGCATTGGGATTTTTTAAATCAAAGATCAGAAACAAACTAGACAAAAATTTGGAAACTTGCTTGAGGTTGTTTGTAACTCAGTACAATGTTAGAGACTTTCCCTATGATAGGGCATTGGCAATTTGGAATTCCATCTGTGAAAGATGAGGGATTTTGAACACTTCAAAACCTATTGGTGCTACTTCTAGTTCTGAGACAAATGATGGATCTTGGTCCCAGACTCATAATGAAGATGAAGAATTTTTTGATTTTGAATACCCAAGTCAGAACGAAGAGGAACCTCTTGATACTAGTCAATTTTAGGAGTTGGATTCCATGTGGAATATAGAAGTGACGCACTGCTCACTAAGTCAGTGAAGTGATTTAGCATTCAGTTAATAGGTATTTATACACTGTATACTTATTACTATAATTGTTAGATTTGAATATTGACAATTTGACTCATATTACAACTTACTTTTTGTAATTTGAATGTTGAAGTATAATATTAATGTATAATGTTCATGAAATTTGAAGCATAATCATACAATGTCCTTTTTCCTCACTGTAAAGTGTAACTATAATTTAAAGTGTAAACGCCTCGTCCCTCAATGCCTCATGCAGCCATGTTATTTCAAGAATCAAGATTCAAAACTTAAGCTAGCTTGGTTTTGAAGTTACACAAAATTTTTATCTAACCTTGTCTCAACTTCACTACACGAAAATTAGAGGGTTTTGGAACCCTTCCAAAATTATGGTGACGTTCTTCTTAACATCTCCACTCCCATATAACCTTGCGAAGTCTCACACAAAGCTTTTTGTAACCTCTAAACTATTTAATCTTGTACCTTATTAACCTTTTCAAAGTTACGCCTATCTATAAAATGCTTCATTTCAACTTCGTAATAGCCAAAATTAACAACCAAGAAACCTTCACGAAGTCCACCAACCACTTGAACATTACTATCATAGGTTTAGAATTTTTCTTGAAAAAGTGACAAATATTAATCTAACCATTGATACATGTCACATTTCATTCCTCTGTGCTTTCCACATGGCATGCAACTAACTATCACTTTCAACACCATTACACACTGTCACTTTTAACTAACTATCACTTTAATTCCAAAGTTATGCACTTACATGTTGTTATTCGGGAGTCCCTCAGAAGTTCAAAACCCATCACCATCCTAACCAGTTAGCCGTTAAGAAGTTACGAAACAGCCTGACGTTACTTTGAAACATTGCCGACGGTCAAAGCTTCCTAATTTCCTAGAAATTGTCAATTTGTCATACTCATTAGTCATTCCTAATTTCCTAATACTAAGCATTTACTTAATTCCTTAATTCCTTGAATCAAAAGCATGTTCTTAATGCCTAAATTCCTAATTTCCTAAAAGAAAATACTAATATAATAATATGACATTATACATTCAATTTTAAACAAATTGCAACTACGATCTTGAGCTCTTTACAAAATTACACAGGCACAGAAAATTACAAAATATCCTTTTATTAACTTCCTTTAAATTTATACATCAATGATCAAGATTCAATGATCATAGTACCAGAGGCAGAGACTTCTATCAGAAAATTACAAAATATCCTTGTATTAACTTCCTTGAAATTTATACATCAAATTCAATGATCAATGATCATAATACCAGAGACTTCTATCAGAAAAAGTACAAAATATCCTTGTATAATTGTATTAACTTCCTTGAAATTTATACATCAATGTCAATGATCAATGATCATAGTACCAAAGACTTCTATCAGAAAATAAAAACTAACATTGGCAAACAAGTTTGGAAATAGTTATGAGAGCGACAATTGGCAACTTGGATTCTTCAGAATCAGTCTTGGTTTGCACCAAAGGTGCATCCACAATAGGTGAATCACAAACATAAGATACCCTATTTGAATTAACTAACCTCCCTCTATTGGCTCTTCCTCTAATACCAGAACTGTCTCAACTATTTCCATCATCCATGTCAATGTGGCAAGGCTTGAATCTCTCCAATGTTTTCCCACACCATAATTTCCCTCTTTGATGGCCAAGTTGTCGCTCTAACTGTATCAAAGTATTCAAGGCATTTTTCCCACTTGGCATCTATTATGGCTCAAGATTTAGCAACAAACTTATTCATGTGAATCTCCTACTTGTACAATTCATCCTCAACTTCATAAAAAGTTAAAATGTTAGCATCACCAACAAAATAAGAAGCCACCTTTCTAGCATCCAAAATTTGGTTGAAAGAATCAACCCACTCCTGCCAGTCCTTCAAGTGTCCCTCTGTGTCCACAATAGCAGGGGTATATCCTTCAGACTCTTTAGCAAAAACCTTTAGCTTTTCTTGAATGTTTTGTAACTTGCTAGTGAAAAATACATACAAATCCTTTACAAATAACACCATTTCTTTAACATCAATTATTTTGTCAAGTAAGTAAAATTAACCTATCAAAGAATTACAAGTATGGGCCCCAAGTATTAAATAAGGGGGTTTGTACAGACAAGGAATTAGAACATTGATATTCTGCTCCTGCAAAGAAATGAAATTACTATGAATGATTTGAGACTTCCATTTTAAAATATTTACTCTATGCAATAGAACCTTCTTCAAAGTCTCCTTTTCAACAATTCCAATATCAGGAGGCTGATCAATGCCCATTATTATCTTTTTTGTTGCAATTTATGGAGCTAAGACCCCTCATACTTAGTTTGGACCCCACCATCATAGACCTCTGTAAATGCCCTGGACTGATTTTTTAGACTATTTATTTCATCTTTTAGCTCCTTCATATTCTTATCTAAGAGAAAATTGTTCTGCAGTTCACCTTCAAACTTTTTTCTAGTTGACACATAATCTCTTAATGTCCTAGCTAGCATGTTCTCTAAGTCCTCAACCACTTCTTTATTCATAGAGGATGCATGATGTAGGAGATTTTCTATCTTTGATCCTGTAGTGTCCTACAACCTCCATACTAATTGGCTACCCTGTGTTGTGTCTTGGATGTTAACCAATCTGGGCTTATTAGATTCTGGGGCCACACACCATACTGCTAGTGTCTTAGTGTCCATATTGAATCCAGAACCCCTCTGTAGTTGATTAGGGCCAAAAGATTCATAAGCTACAACTTTATCTTGCCTCTTAATTTGGTCGATTAAGAATGAGGAGTCCAAGTCCCATCCAGGGATCAACAACATGCCACTTCTCTTCACAAGATCTCTTGCCTCCTCCATAATTAATGTTTCACTGTTGGGATCGTAGGTGTGTAATTTTTCAATCATTTCAACTGTCTTTTCTTGTGATTCCCCTAGTTTCAAAGATAGTGTTAATTCATTCTTCTTAACTCTAAAGAGAAAACTTTTAAACTCATCGGACTTGATGAATTCATCATCATCTATAAACTCTTTAGCTTGGATGATCCTATCATCCAATCTAGTTGCAGCCAATTCTAACCCATCTAGGGCCTTTCCTCCCTCAACTGCATGTGATTTCAACAATTTTTGTCTTAAGTAAACAAAGTAATGGCTATTACCTAGAAATATTTGTAGTGCCTTTTTCCTTGCATTTTGTGGTACATTCATCAACTTTTATTTCTTTTATGTCCCCTACTCAGATGTGGATGGCTCATCTTGTTCTATTTCTACCATAAACACCACATCAGGTTCAACTTCCTTAGTGTTTATTATGTCCTCTTCCTTCTCGTTAGGGATGTCTAGCAATTTAGACATAATATCTTCGTAATTCTCTATACACATGTCAATTCTTGGCATGTATTTGAGATCAGGAAAGAAACTGGGGAAGGTAGGGTCTGCCTTTTTCAATTCTTCCTCTACCCTTACAATATTTTACCATTTACGGCTTCTCTCATCACATATATCTTGACTTATCACATTTCTAATAACATCCTCATCTTTCATAGGCTGATTTAGAGCCAAATTATGGTTCCTCATTTCTTTCAATGCTCCTCTAATGAAGTCTTTAGGGTCATACATCCTTGCATTAGCAGAGGGAAATCTGAATTGTCTCAGGAATTTATGGATTTGGTCCACATCTTTACCTATAGAGAAATCCCCTATTTGGAACCTCCTTGCCAGAAAGGTTCCCTTATGTCTTTGAGTGCCTCAGTGTTCTTTATCCATCATGATAAACTGCCATAGGAATTCTATTATATCCAATCTTTCTTGGACATATTTTTGTAGTATGCGTGGAGGTTGAGGGAAAGCATATACTCTCATAACAGAAAAATTCTTTAAAAAAACATATCACCCCAATTGTGCTTAATTTTATTGTCAATTTTAAATGCAAAGGGTCTAAGCAATTTTCTAACAATTAAAGGAAATATATCCCTCACAATACCTAACATGTTCATTATTGGATCCACAAAATCACTATAAAAAGCTATGGAATTAGAGAAATGGTAACTTATATCCCATAACCTGGTCTAGAGTTGAAGTGGAACAGTTCCTCCTGCATTCTTGGTCTCATTGATGAACTCTGGTTTGATGTAGCCAATATTGCAATAGAGGATCAAGTGCATCAACATGGAGTAGTGATTGGACTTGAAGCTTTTCAAATTAGTCTTTGCATTCATAAACTCACTGTGCATTACATTGATTATGTGCCCCACATAATCAAACTCCAAGTGTTGGTGTATAGGTCCTGAACATCTGTAACCATGAAATAAATGTCAGAAGTCACTATCAAACCTCCATCTATTCCAATAACTTTGTGCAGACCGTAGATGGTATTCTGGAAATAGGGAAAGAAAAGCTCAACATCAAATGAATCTGCAACCTTCTTCGGCAACAACCCTGCCTCTTTATTTTCTCTAGGAATATGCTTTCTCATAACCCTTCCAGTGTAGTAACTTTTTTGTCTATTAAACGGGGCCTCCTCTTCTACTAGGTCAATATCCATGCTCATAGGTCTCTGAAGGTTGAAATCTTGAATAAAAGTTGTTTTGTCTAACATGCCAAAAGTATAGACTTGTCCTTCTTTTGGAAATCTTGTGTCACTAGATTGTATGCTTGAATTAGCACTTTTATGAGGTCTACATCCAAAAATACCTCAGGTACTATCAACTTTCCCAAGTTCCTATCTCATGGGTTTGAAACAGGAGGTCCTCTCAATCTATTATTATAGAAATACATGAAGATCTCATACCTAGTTGTGTTTGGGTAGATGACATCCTTGTAGAATGCATAAGTGTCCCTCCATTCATAAGCATTAGCTGATTGCAAATTTGAGGATCTAGGCAACAATTTTATCCATTCTTCAGCGTATATGTTTAGCCTCTTTGTTCTTGAATGCACACTCTTTTTTGGTACTACAATAACCTCAGGAGATCCTTGTTCTGACATTCTTTATGTATACTCAACTCTAAGCTCCTTTTCTGCACTTAAAGGTTTCAAATCTTTGTTTCTCTTCAACTCTAAAAATTATGGATGCTTTGTGAAGTGTGAACTATCTTTAATAACTAATAAGAAACTTACAACTAGCCACCAGGCCACCTACTATATTAAAAATTAAAATCTCATCAAGCGCACACACATGAAATTAGTAATTATCTTTTTCAAAAAAGTATCACTGAGAACTGTCACTTCCAGCATAATTTGGTAGCGATCTGAGAGTAAATAATTGGCGTGTTGGCAAAGTTATGCTACCGGTACATCTAACCCTAGGTCCCTATCTCAACTTTGCTACCTAGAAATTAGGGGCCTTGGCCCTTGGCCCTTTGAATTTGAAATCCTAAAACTTTGAGACTTACGAAGTCGTGCAACACCTTTTTGAAACTTTAGGACTATTAAATTGACAAGGGAAAAGAAACCTTGAGATGTTATGACACAACCTAGCATGACTTCGGATGTCATTCTTGAGTCTTGACACTTGTACTTCATAATCATCATAAAAAATGACTAAGAAACCCTAGCAAAGCTCTGCAAACATTTCATCTGTCGGCACTTTCCACATGGCATGCAACTTACTCTCAATTTTCAACACCTTCCAAAGTTATGCACATAGTTAGTTGGGACTTTGGAGCCCATAAAAATCATAAAAATTTAACCATTGAGAAGTTACGAAACATCCAGGAGTAACTTTGGATCCCATCACCATCATAATAAATTAACCGTTGAGAATTTACGAAACAACCAAACGTAACTTTGGAGCTTGGAGTGGGTTATATACAAGTTACCCCTAGTCAATTTCAAGAATCACGAGGTGGGAGTGGGTTCCAAATTTCCATGTGCCATGTGGGATTTAGATTTTAGAAGCGTTAGACTCCTCATTCAGTCAGTGAAGTGATTTCGCATTCTGATTTAGTTAATAGGTATTTATAATTTTATACAAAATCACAGTCCACAGATACTTCAAAGTTCAAGTTAATTAATAATTACAATTTACATATTTTGCAGTTTATAAAACTATTGTTCAATTTCATGATTCATGTAACATGTTACTGTATTGACTATTAAAATTTGAAGTATATGAAAATAGCGCATAAACCACTATTGAAAAAGAGTCTTCTCATATGTATTACTATTAAATTCAAAAATGATACGCATACATTTAAACTTTTAGTTTTTCTATATTTCAGCTATACATAATATTGGTAACCGCATGGTTGTGGTTTCCCCAGAAGGAAAAGCGACAAGCTTCCAACCATTTCCAAAACCAAAATGAAAAGTATATTTGTATTTACAAATTACAAGTAACAAAAATTATCCTAACATCCTTTCAGAGGAAATTAGAAAAGCCTAGTCTGACTCCTACATATCCTAATACTAATAGTAATTTGTTAATATGTTATAGTATAATATAATAATACTATCCACAAAGAAAAAAAGATCAGTCCATGTGCAGACCAACAAATAACCAAATCATATCCTCCTCGAACCCCTCTTGGTTGAAGTCATGATCATAAAAAATGGCGCGCATCTTCGCCTTGTCATGTTCTACTTCGAGTTTGAACATGTCACTTTGGTATTTGGCATAACTGGTAGCATGATCCCATGTTGTAGACATAAGATGATTGAGAACATCTTGTTGAATCTCCTCCTCCATATCCATATTTGGTTGGATAATAGGTTCTGGGTTCTCATCTGATGATCCCTCAGCCACTGGAAGACCCATTCTGTCATCCAAATTTAGAAATTTAGAAAGTGTCCTATGTTCTAAAATTCCACTACTGAGGAGTATATAAATAAATTAATCACCAACTTGCCATATGCAATAAATTTTGAAGGAATGTTTCATGTAAGGTGGCTTGCCTCAGAAAAGGAAATTAATGAATATCGATAAAGAAAAATTGCAGACACATGTATCCTACGTAACTTGGCTCCGAAGTAAAAAATAAAAATAATGAATGTTGATGAATCACAACTCATATCCCATACAAATTATCCTTTTTAATGTCTAATAAAAATCTTGGCTTGGATTATGTACTACCGAAGTTACGCAAACTTCCAACATGACCTTGGAACCACCATATCCTAGCTATGATTTTAAATTTTAAACTGGCAACTTGGCAGCTGAATTAAATTTTGAAGGAATGTTTCACGTAAGGTGACTTAGCTCTCAAAAGAAAAATAATGAATGTTGACAAATCATAGCTCATATCTTGTACACATTATCCTTTTTAATGTCTAATCAAAATCTTGGCATGGATTATGTACACCACTGAATAATTTAAAATTGTTGATAAGTATCATTAATTGCACTTCAATCTTCAATATCATTGTAACTTCATGGAGAAGTTACGCAGATTGCCAGCGTGACCTCAAAACCCCCATATCCTAGCTGCGATTATAACTTCCAAAGTCACACACATTGTCAACCTATCCTTTCTGTATCTTTGTGGCCTTCAACTCCAAACTACCAACATAACTGCCGAAGTCACGCACACCGTCAACCTGACCATTACGTATCTTCATAACTGTCAGCATCGACCCTCCTTTTAGCATGCTGAAGCTACACACATTGTCACCAGTCACCACAAACTGACCTCAGATGTGACCTTTGTGTATCTTTGTAACCTTCATCATTGACCTTCAATTTAGCTTGTCAAATCTATCCAAATTGTCAACCACAAACTTACTTGACCTTTGTGTATCTTTGTGGCCTACAACTCTAAATCGCCAACATAACAGTCGAAGTCATGCACACCATCAACATGACCATTGAGTATCTTCCTAACTATCAGTATCAACACTCATTTTATCTTGATGAAGCTATGCAAACTGTCCCCACAAACTGTTCATCAGTAAATGACACGTAGTATCCAACTTGTCTTCGTCTTCATACTCGGCTTAGCTTTGTGTGCGTGTGTGGTCAAGTTTTGGTCTTATTCCTATCATTATGTTTTGAATATTCACAAATATATATATTTTTTATTCGCCAATGTATACTATAAATACTATTTTTTATTCACCAATATATACTATAAATACTATTTTTATTCGCCAAGATTTTCCACATAGTTTCAGGGAGCATGAATGATTCACCAATTGAGATTATTATTTTTTCTTTGTAAATTGAATTTTTTCACCAATAAATTAATATTTTCCTTTGTAGTTTTCCAATTTTTGCCAATTTTTTACACCTTTTTTGAAGGGGGGGTTTCTTAAAGATTGCCTTGATCAAAAAACTTGTAAGAGGCAAAGGCCTATGTGAGAAAATAGTTTCATCTTTTGAGACACCTAAGGAGGCTACCCTCTTATTGCATGGTGAGCAACTAGATGAAAGTGAAAATCAGAATGATTGGTTACATGACTTTACTACCTTCTTGGTAGAAGGAAGATATCCACAAATTCTAAACAAGGATAAAAGAAGAAAATTTAGAATACAATCCATTCCTTATGCCTTGGTGGATGGTATATTATTCAAAAAGGATTTGAATGGAGTCCTACTAAGGTGTATCCATGAAAACCAAATCAATAGGTTGTTAGAAGAGTTTCATGATGGCCCTTCTGGTGGTCACTTCTTGACAAGGGTCATAGGTATGAAAATAATGAAGGTTGGCTACTATTGGCCGACCTTATTCAGAGATTCTCACCAATGGGTAAAAAAGTGTAAAAAGTGTGCCTTCTTCTGGTTTTCCTTTCTTTGCATCCTATTCAATCAAACTATCCTTTTAATCAATGGGGTTTTGATTTTATTGGTCCAATAAACAGACCTTCTAGTTCTAGTCACAAGTGGATCTTGGAAGCCACATATTACTTCACTAGATGGATAGAGGTAGTAGCCTTGAAGGACACCATAGAGTCTTTAGTGGTTGAATTCCTTGATGGAGTTGTAACTAGATTTGGTGCCCCTTCAACCATCATATCAGACAATGATAATTCTTTTTTCATAACTCATATTAGCTCTTGGGGAATTTAACATGGAATATATTATAAGATGTCTTCAAATTACTACCCTGAAGGGAATGGTCTTGTTGAATCTTCTAACAAGAACCTCATAAGGACAATCAAGAGAAAAATAAAAGATAATTAGAGGTCTTGGCACACAAAAATAAGGATAGCCTCATGGGTCGACAAAATTACACCCAAGAGAGAATTCGGCAACTCACCCTTTATGCTGCTATATGGAAGAGAATCAAGGCTACCCTTATCACTTGAGCTGCCCTCTTTTGAATTACCTCATCAATTGGAGTTGGTTGAAGGTGAAGCTATGAAAATTAGAATAGATGAAGTAATGTAATTAGAAGAAATTAGATAGAAGGATATGCACACACTTGGAGAACACCAACAATAGGTCAAAAGTAGTTTTGACAAAAGGGCTACTGCTAGAGTCTTCAAAGAAGGCGACCTTGTCCTCAACTAGGATGCCAACAAAGATAAGTTAGATAAGCACTCCAAGTTTGATGCTATGTGGAGTGGCCCATATATTGTTGGAATTGTTGTTGTATAAAGTGTTGACACTCATGTTTTGTCATTAATGTCAACATATGTTTCAGTTGGTTTCATTAGACAAATTGATTATGATAGGAACAAGAAGTTTTGGAAAAGTGGTAAAGACACTATGAAATTCCAGGAAATACGATCTTATATTTGTGATGAAGGATGTGTGTAGACCTTATGTCTAAAGTCTCCAATCATTATCTTCTCTTTTACACAAGCTATGAGTATTTTGGTGAAGACTAGTCACATTGTAGAAACAAAGGACTATGACATAGACGGTCTTTGAGTTTTTGGGATAACTTTGATGTGAGCATGAATTATGGTATGAGAGCTTGAAGCTTGAAAAAATACACTTGGAAGAACATTTTGTGAGATTATTGGGTTGCCAAAATCATGGTGATGTCAGTTGAAGCGTGTGGTCTTGTGAAAACCTACTTGGGGCCGACCATAAGAGATAACATGTTCTGAAGGTTTCCAACATGGATTCTAGATTTTGGCATGCATTTGATTAGTGAAAAATTTAGTGGTGATTATTCACCAATTGGTGAATGTTGCTTGTCATTGACCCCCAATTTGGTAAATATATTAGCCATATGGGAATGATCATATCACCCCGCATTTATGAAAATTGGGTCCAATGCCTGGGATCATCGCCAATTGGTTTATGAAAATTGGGTCGAATGGCCAGGATCATCGCCAATGGCATATAATTTTTGGGGACAATATTTTTTTAACATTCACCTATAATTTCAAAGCGGCCCCAAATGGATAGCCTATATTTGCCAATAGTTATATATATATATATATTTTTACACGGACCCAACTTTGCCAGCCATTTTACGGATGCGTGTCTCAAGCCGATTGATTTTTGCCAACTTTATTAATATTACCATGGTATTGGATGACCCATAATTGCCTAGGATATAACACTAGATGTGTTATAATTAAGCGTGCTTCACCAAATATTTGGACACCAATACCTCCCGCCCAATTCGCTAATAAAGATTAGTATAAATACATTCATACATCAATGTTATTATACACAATTTGGATTGGTTCAATTTGATCGATAGAGAAGTTCAGACTATTGAATCTTGACTGATTTGGCGAGTCGTGATTGTGATTGAATTTGAGGCAAAGGTAAGTGATTATTATTCTATGACTATGTAAACATTGTATATTATAGTTCTATTGTCATTTGTCACTTCTTCAACAAGTAAACATTTTTTTTACAATTTTTTTTCATTGGTAGGCTGGTAGCCTTTATTTTGTTGAAGAATTGAGATGTCAAACAAGAATAAGGGTAAGGCTTTGGCATATGGGGAAAGCCAAGAGAGGTCAACAAAATACAGAACCTTATCGTCGTACTTTGGTCATGGTGTTGGAAATGTTTCTAGCCAAAATTAGGAAGCTACTTCATCACAAGAAGATTTTCAAGATTCACAACTTGAGGTTGAACCTACGTGAAATATTGAAGAAGTCAGTGAACCTGATATCTCAGATCATGATGAACTTGAAGAACATTTTCAGTTAAATACCCAGAGTAGCCATAATGATATAATCAACTTGGATGAGACTGAGAATGTCAGAGAAGATGATGGTGTAGGGAAGAAAAGAAAATACAAATCAAAGAATGATAGAATGTGGGATTTGTCGAGGAATTTTCAAATAGAATGGGTGTCAAAGTATCCATTCATTGAACCAATGGATAATCCAATTGAAGGGGAGCCTCCGGTAGAATGCAGATGTAAGATTTGCAGCGAGATAAATAAGAAGGAAAAGAGGTTGCAGCTAAAAATTGACACCATAGAGAAGGATATGGGTAAAGTTTATGAAAAGAAAACCATAGATGGAGTTCAAAAATCAGTGATAAGATGGAAAACAAATGAGGAATCTCAGCATGTTAGGAATGCAGAATTATATGAATTTTAGCATAATATAAAGACAGCTTGGTGAAGTTAAAGGCTCTATTGAAGCTTGTTTTGGAAAAGCATTGGAAGTAGAACTAATGGGAAAAGCTATTCAGTTAAGTGTTGTGTTTAATATTTTGAGCATAGGGCGTCCTATGACAGACTACCCATCATTGAGTACTTTATTACACTTTCTGAAAGTTTGTAACTATCCTAATAGTCACTAGTCAATAAATAGTGGATGGGAATGGGAAATTTGTCTTGCCAAGGTTGAAAAAGAGGATTTGAAGGCAAAAATTAAAGAGTCAAATTTTTTGCATTGTCTTTAGATGAGGTTACAACAGTAGACAATACTTCTTGGGTATGCATGCATCTTTATACTCTACAGAATTTTGTTCGCCAACCTCATCTACTAACTATTGCTAAAATGAGGGATAATGTGACAACGGAAAATTTATTTGAACTAGTAAAGAGTTCTCTAATTGAATATGGAGGTATAGATGACATGACCATTGCCAAAAAGCTGCTGTGTGTTGGAGCGAATGGAGCTTCAGTAATGCAAGGCCACAAGGGTGGTCTTTGCACAAGGATACAATATTCTTGTGCACCCTATGTTACTCTCATTCACTACATGGCCCACATAATGAATCTAGCTTTTGGAGTTGTCAGCAAGCATGCTTCAATACAAAAAATTGAAGCTTTAATCAAAGAGCTCTACCAATACTTCTGTCGAAGTTCAAAACAATTTCAAGGGAATTTTAACACTTTGTCGAAGGACTAACTGATGAGAACAAGCTTCTAAACAATAATGATACCAGATGGATCTCTTTGGATGGACTGGCACATCGAGTTTTTTCAGAATATCAATCGTTGCTTGGTCTAATGAACTCAAGTCGTGACAAAGCAGGGCAACTGAAATTTCCTGCACTGCTAGCAATGTTAAGTAATGTAGAGACAATGTTAACATTAGCAGGTCTTCTCCCCATGCTTGAGGAAATGAGAAATATAATGAAAAAGGCCAAGCAAAGAGCTATGTATATTATAGAATATGCTGCGCTGCGTAAATTGACATGCTTGACGCTCGATAATCTCTATGAATTATGTGTCGATAATGTAAAATTTGCCAATTGGCTGAAAATCATAGATTTGGACAATCTTGATAACTTTTTAAAAATCAGTTCAAAGGGGGAGTTATGTGCAGTAGTTCATGGAGTTGAGATACCAATGCACTACTTTGCCAGGATCGAGTATGAGGAACTAGGAAAGAACCCTAGGAGGCGAGTATCAAGTATTAAAAGGGAAGACTTTACCAAGATTGTTGAGTCTGTAATAGCTTCTTTGAAGCACATTGCCTTTGATCTTTCCACACATATTAGAGAAATATTCCCTCCAGTCAAAATACTTGAATCCATGGCTATTGTGTTTCCTCGATATTGGAATATGAACATTTTGAAAGATTTTAAAACTAAGCTACTAACTTTGATAGATCATTTCTGCAAAACCAAAGAGTTAAATGGAGTAACTCTAAATGGAATTTTAGATGCAAATCGTTTGAGAGAGAAATTAGGTCATTTTTCACAGATAATGAGGGAACAATATAATATTATGTAGAACCCTTACGAAGATGGATCAGTATCAAGGCTTTGGAAAAATCTAGCTGAGAGCGAATTGTTGACTGATTTAATATCAGAATATTTCAAGCTTGCTGATTTATGTTTGACCATGATATTTGGGTCAGTGGAGGATGAGAGAGTTTTTAGTGCTTTGGGATTCCTAAAGTCAAAGCTAAGAAACAAACTAGACAAGAATCTGGAAAATTGCTTGAGGCTCTATACATCCAGGTATGAAGTCAATACTTTTCCTTATGAAAGGGCACTGAAATTATGGAGAAAGAAATGTCAGAGAAGTGGGATGGGAAACATTTCAAATCAAAGTGGGATTGGGAGTGGGAATGCCAGAGGCAGAGACAATGATTTCATTAACTCATTTACTGGTACTAGTACTGCTAGCGGTGAACATCAGTTAAGCAGTGGTATGCAGAGTGAAGAAAACATATCGAAGAACCAAGGAAGCTATGAAGTTGATGGCACTGAATCTGATGATCTCAATGATGATATGATGTGGTAGCTTGAAGTTGAACCATTGTAGAAGTAGTAGATCCTAGGTATTTATTAATCTTTTTCCTGAAGTCTACTGTCAGTTTCTGTATCTCATCATCAATCATGCATAATAGCATATTCTAATGTCAAAAACATGAATGTGGTTGATAATATCATCAAGATTCAATTCCATAATTAATAATGGTTTTCATTTGCATTATTCAGATCATATGGTACAATTCTTGTAAATTTTTCATTATTCTTTTTGACAACATATCAATTCATATGTTACAATTCTTAGAGTTAGAAATACCGATTCTCATTAATTTAATTACAAATATGATACAATGCCTCAATACAGCTCTTTGATTTTGTTTACAAAAGTCAATGACTAACCCATTGGAAATTTGGCACATTGCCCAATTTCAATTTCATTACCCTAACTCTAAGCCAATGACCTCGAATTCCATTTTATAGAGACAAGGGAGCAACAACAGCTTCAGGTCAATTTACCTAATGTGAAGTGAGAAGTCTAAAAATGTAAATCGGTAAGACAACTAAAAGTATACAACATCTCTACAACTTTAGTTGTACATTTCTACATTTGATAGGCCGGTTTAGTAAATTAGCATTGGCAATAGCATCTGCAACTGCAAGACTGCAACATTGATCCTGTTCAAAAAACAAAGTTCAAACTTGTTACTTTAAACTCAATTCTAGACTCTAGTATTTAGGATAATATCAAAGATATATAATAAAGATATAGAGATGATTGAAACTGAAAGTACTTCCACGTACTATGATTGATGAGATCAAGATGATTCTGTTAGTATCTTTAGTATGCTCCATTCTTCGTCAGTTGGAAGGGAAAATTTCTGATGTTATAGTAAATGACTTGCAACTTCGTCAGCCATCCATACTTGGAAGAGTGAGTTGAAAGCAATGTTCCTTCCATTACTTCATTCAAAATTGTGAATATTTTGATGCACTTTGCAATGCCTTCATGAGTTGTGTCCTAAGGAAGGTTGCCTAAATCAGACGTCATTATGTCCTCCAAATTTTTTTTGTAATCTTCTCTTTGAATGAAATTCATTGATGAGTTATCAGGTCTAGGACTCCGCAAACCAAGAGATATCAATTTGGTTGTTTTACTATTCATCTTGGTGAGCTTTGGCCTGAATAAGGCAAGAGTTTCATCTACTTTTGTTAGTTTCTAACATATTTGAAATATAGAGGTCACCTTTATTATTGCACCAACGCGGTCTTGAATTCCCTTGCTTACCAAATGCCTATCGCTAGCTTTGTTGATTTCTTGTATAATCTACTTTTCAATTTTTTGTCTCTGACAAAAACTTTTGTTCTTCGCAATGTGCTCTTTCAGCTTCCCATAAACATATGTAACAATTTCATTTAGTTCAAACCAATCACACAACCTATCACCAGACATCTTTATTTTCCCCCAGAAGAATTTTTTTATTTGTCTGATTGTATTATTTACATTGTCATTCAAGATGTTTTCATAATTTTTAATTGTATTATTTGCCTTCTTTAGGTCTTCTTTCATTTCTGAGAACTGGTGTTCACCATGTCTTATTTTCTCTGCTTTCTCTTCCCACTCTTTTTCTTTCTCTTCCCATTGTTTTGTTTTTACCCTCTCATTCTCCAATTCATTCTTTAAGTTATTGGTTACATGTCCCACATTCTCCAATTTTTTGTAGAAACTTAATGAAGAGGCTTTTTCATCCTCAAGTTTCTTTTCGCTCTGTTCCAATTTTTCGCTCAGAGTTTTCAGTTCTGCGTCCATATGTTCTTGTTGTCCAATTGGTTCTTTAGAGGATGAATTTTTTATCCTTCTCTCTAATTCTTTGCACTTGTTGTCTGCTACTTTCTCAGTTGCCTTTACATTTTCCAGGTCTACCTTTAACTTATCTATTGTGCCTTGAAGCTTTCCTTTCTCTCTCTCCAACTTCATCAATGAACTATAGACCACTTGGTTGGTCATTTTCGACACATTTATCTTGTCCACATTTTTAATTTTGGATAAATCCATTTGGGGGGTGCTAACTTAAAATTGAGATGGATCTAACTGACTCTTTGGTGGATTTTTATCTCTAGCTGGGGGAATAACAACCATGAATTCCATCATATCTTTATTTGGGTCTGTATACACTTAAAAATGGCTTCATTAATTAATTAAATATTTATTATTTAATTACTATTGACTTGATAAATTAATTAAATATTTATTATTTAATTAATATTTATTTCTTCTATTTATTAAGTAAATTATTTAATTTATTTAATAAATTCACTATAGTCTAATTCTATATCCTAAGTCTTCTAAATAGTCTATTAAAGTGATTTAATTAAATACACAATCACCTAAATATGACTAAGTCTCCTAGTCCACTTCATCCACCTAGTCACCTGACACCTCACCTTGGCTAAAATAAATAATAATTATTAATTATTTATTTTTTATTTTATCCTCACCCACACATGTCCTATTCTTAAGGGCTATGTGGCCTCATAGGACTTGGTCTCATGACCACATGTCCTCTCAACAACCAAGTCAAGAGACCTTCCCTATTCCTAGGGGGCTTCTCAAGCCACCTCTAAGGGTCAAAGGTGACTCATGGGACACTTGTACAAAGAGTCCTCATGAGGAAAAGGTCTCTCCCCCTTTCTCTCTTTGGTCTTTGTGAGACACTTGACATGTGTCTTTCCTTTCCACCTTCTTCTCCTCTATGTCAATGTGAGAGGAACATCATCCCTATTCTTCCTCTCACATTCCAACTACATCCCCCTTTCTCTCAACTCCTTCAACTAAGTCAATTCTAGCCCTAGGATCTTCCACCTTTCATTCTCAACCGTAGGATTGTGCCACCTAGGCCTAGATCCTCCAAAACTCTATAAAAGGAGCCTCATTTCCCCTTTGTGGGCTAATAGAAAATAGGCATTCTCAAGTAATCAAGCCATCAAGCAATCAAGCATCCAAGCATTTTTAAGAGCAATCAAGCATTCTCATCATTATCTCCATCATTTGCATTCCATTCATTAGATTTGCATAAGCTATTGTGCATCTACTTCACTCAATCTCCACACTTTGGAAACATCTTGGGAAAAGGGCTTCATTTGGAAATCTGAGAGCTCAACATCTTCAAGAAATCAAGGTTAGGAGGGAAATGGAGACAAATTGTTATTTTGGCTTCATTGTTTATTGCATTCTTCATTGTAGTTTGCTTATTAGATAGATTTATTAACTTCTTTTTAGTTAATTTATCATTTAGAGTAGTATCCAACTAATTTGCATACATTTTTGGCACTAGAAGGAGGGCCCATCTGAGCTTTTCACTTTCAATTTTTAGTTTTTTGTGTGCAGGTTTTTCTACAGGTTCTTGCTGTGCATTTGTCCACGATTTTTGCGCATCTGTCAATTTCTGCTGCGCATTCATTTTCTACAACCACAGGCATAAAATTCACACTGTTTTCCACTTTCTATTTATTTTCCTGCACATTCATTCCACTGTCTTGCGCATACATCCATTTTTGCTACGCATATATAGAAACTACGCATGCATCCCATAAAACTATGCATCGATCTCACTATTTCACACATTTATCTTTTCTGCGCATTTATCAATTATTCCTGCGCATTTATATCACTATTCTGCGCATTCATTAGTTTCTGTAGAAAATTTTAGTTTCTGTTACATTTTGTTTTTAGCTAATCTTTTGACAAGTGTTTGTTTGTTCTGGTAGTTTTTAGGCTATTTTGTAGGACATAATTTTGAAGACCCCATTTGCTAAAATATTTCTAATAGTTTAATTGCAGATTGCCAAGGGGTTTGCAAAATAAACTACAATCTCGTTTGGGTTTTAAAATACATGTTTTTGCTTTGTGTGTCTTCCTTAGCATAGAATCAAGTGTCTGTTGTGTTTTTCTTTATAGCGTATCTGTAATCCCAAAATTATAACAATGTATCCTCTCCCCTCGCCATTTGTGGATCTTGGGTGTAAGAGAAACTGTTATAATTTTTTAGAGAGCGGTCTTTGGTGGGAAAAGAGGTACTCACCCCAAGGAATGACTCAACCGGTAACAGGCTAAAGCCAAGCCCTTCCAAACCAGTATATAAAAAATGCTAGTGTGATTAGTCTCACATTAGACAGGTGTGAATTCGTTGTGGCAACCAAAATCTCCTCCAGTACCCCAGTGGTGCGTTAAAGTCCTACTTAGTAGAGGTGAAAGCCTTGCTTTGAAAGGATTGGGAGAGCCCCCTTAATTGGGAAAATGACTTGATCAAAACCACCTGAATGGATGTCCTTACTATCAACTTTTGTTTAGTGGCCAAAAACCTTCTATTTGCTGGCTCAAGGGATCACCCAAGCCCGTGAAGACACCCCACATTACTCACGGTTCATAGTAGAGATAGCAGTTCTTTGGGAAGTAATGACCCATTGAATTCAGAACTTGGTGTGCCTGAGAAGTGTGTGCACATGTAAGGAGGAGCCCGTGCCTCCAAGTTCCTATGCTGTCCTCTGTGAATTTGTGTGGCTGGATTTTATTATCCTAGTGGGGATTCAACAAATATCATCCTTGCCAACCTTAGGATCGTAAGCGTGTTTGTGCATTCATACTAGATTAAATTAGATTAAAATCATATATGTCTTGCGTGTGTGTGTTTATGCATTTTTACTTTGCCAAAAACCATAAAACATCATAAAACATTTTCCATTTCATCAAACCAGAAAAATCATCAAAAATTTGACAACCTGCGCATACATCTAATATTGCTGCGCATTTGATCACTGTTGCTGCGCATTTGATTTTGTCAGACCGCATCTGTTTCAATTTACTGCGCATTTGTCTCATATTGTTGCGCATACATTACACTGTCCTGCACATTTGTTGCTGCGCATTTACAACAAAGAGCATTCCCACAGACTTTTGAAATTTTAAAATCACTTTTTCAGATACCCATTTTCGTCCTTAGCAATATTCTGGAAAAACAGTCAAGTTACATAGATCTCTAATTTCTGAATTGACCATTTTCATCATTTCTTCATCATCTTTCCTCCATCAAGAGCCAAACAAATCACTTTCTTCCAATCTTTGAGATCCTTAGTGTGGTGTTGAAAATTTTACCTTATCTATCAGACCTTGATCTTAGTGAGTTTATCATATCAGGATATATCATCCTTAACCATCAAGCTTACTTAGATTATTATCTCTTGGTACCAAATTTTTAGTACTTATCATATCTTTTCTATCAATATTTCTCCATATCTTTTTATCAAAAATCTTTCTTTCCACGATCAATTTCATCCATTTTATGGTTCAAACTCGATCTCAGAAACTTAAACAACCTACTAATCTAGAATCTCTAGACAAAATGGAAGGCAATACCAGCAATGATGAGAATCCTTGGCCCATAGCTCCTCCTAAGAAAAATCCACCTCTCACATTCGATGACGAACCTACCGATGAGGAACTTAGGGATGCTTCACAAGATCCTAAATTTTTACAAGTCATGGAACGACTCTTAGGCCTGGATAAAGAGATGTACTTCCTCATGCTTGCTCAACAAGGAGCTAAGCTACCTAGTGATTTTGATGTTACCTATCTTAGAGAACCAGCTCATACCAACAATCAAGATATCCTTCAGGGTTCTCAAGATCCTCATGGAGCAAAAGAAACCAACCAACAATCCAATGCTTCTCCAATCAATCAACAATCCAATGCTTCCCATAGTGATCAACAACAACATGTTTTTCACAATAATCAACAATCCAACGATCCTCAACGTACTCAACAACAAAATGTTTCCCAAAACACTCAAGGAAACACTTTATCTTTGGATCCTGTCCTACAAAAAATCCAGATGCTTCAACAACAAATTCGTGATATCCAAATTGGATCATCAACCAAGAAGTATTCTTTGGATGATATATGTCCTTATCCTTTTGATAAGAACTTAGCAATGATTCCATTCCCTCCTCATTTTGAGGTACCGAAATTTGACAAATACAAAGGGAATTTAGATCCACAAGACCACATTCATGAGTTTTGTGTTGCTTGTATTGAAGTCACTCACAATGACACTTATCTTATGTGACTATTTCCATGAAGTTTAGGGGGACAAGCTATGGAATGGTTCTCCAAACTACTCCCAGGCATTAAATCTTTCAATGAGCTTTTGGACAAATTTGTGACTCATTATTCATATAACATCAAACATGAAGTCACTATGCTTGATCTTTGCAATACACATCAAAAGAATGGAGAACCCTTCCTTACCTTTTTGCAAAGATGGCGTCAATTTTTTGCCAAATATCCATGAATGATTCCTGAACAAGAAAAGATGGATATTTTTGTGCATAACCTTACACCAGAAATGAGTTATAGGCTACAATTGCAATGTCCACCAAACTTCAATAAGCTCATAGAAAATGGTATCAAAATTGAGGAAGCCATGGTCCGAAAAGGTGAGATAAAACTTTATTCCAAAGATAATGCTAGATCCTCAAATTCAAATTCCAACACTTATAATTCAAATTCCAACAATGACAAATCAAAATATTGGAATAAAAATAAAAACATTGTCAATGATGGAATTGTTGATAATCATAATGTCCAACCAACAAAACCTCTTCTAAATCTCACAAGTATGACCAATGCTACTCAAGCTACATACAACAATCAGTCGAAAAATAAAAATACCACCAAGGATACATCTAAACCAAGATTGCCTTTCATCTCACCTCGAAGAAACTTTACTCCTTTAGGGGAATCTCTCAAATCAACATTACGGAATTTAATCACCAAGAAACTTATCACGCTTCCTGAACCGAAAGATTATGAACCTAGAGTGAAGCCTTCTTGGTGGAATGGAAATGATTATTGTGAATTCCACAGAGGAAAAGGGCATATAACCAATGAATGCCAAAGACTTAAAAATGTGATCCAAGACTTAATCGAAAGCGGTGAAATTAGTGTTGATGGACATGTCTCAAATGAATCACATACGGCCTTCAAAGATCCACTTCCTGAGCATGAAAAGGGAGGTTCTTCCAACAATAAGGGTGACAACCAAGCCAATTATAATAACACACCCTATAGATATGTTGGTAACATTTCTGACCGTCATCCTTCTACGTACTATGCCAATGTCATTACCATAAAGGGAAAACCAGAGAGTCAACCAGTCCAAGCTACTACTCATGCTCAAGCCAAAGTTACTCTTCAAGGAGTCCAGTCTAAACCAAGCACTACTTAGAACAAGTCCGTTTATGTTCCAAAGTCTATCCCAAATACTTCCAACCAATACAATCTTTTGGAACAGCTCAAGAAGACACCAGCTCAGATATCCATCTTAGAGCTTTTGTGTCTTTCCCCATCTTACAAAGATATCCTTGAAAAAGCTCTCTTAGAGACCCAGGTCCCCACAACTCTAGATCATGATCAATTTCAAGCTATGGTGGGCCACTTGACAACCCCACACTATCTATCCTTTACTGAGAATGATGATTCAGCTATTACTCAACCTCACAATGCTCCTTTACATATTGAAGTCCTTGTCCAGAGCCATAAGATTAAAAGAGTACTAATAGATGGGGGAGCTAGTTTGAATATTTTCACGTTAAAATTAGTCCTTGCATTGGGATTTTCTGAGAACGCTGTTGATCCAAGGGGTCTATTGCTCTCCCAATTAGAATTGGTCCTGTTGTCAAAGATGTATCTTGTCAAGTTTTAGACATGGACCTGGCTTATAATATCCTTTTGGGAAGACCATGGATTCATTCCATGCAGGCTATACCCTCGACCTATCATCAATGTTTAAAGTTCCCCCACAATGGCTAGGAGATTACCATTAAAGGAGACTCTAATCCATTCCAATATTGTAATAATGTAAAGCTCTCTGATTCTTTGGTTCCTTATAACCACACAGGATCTCCTCTAACTATCCCTATTGATCTTAGCAATGAAGCATCCACTTCCAAATCCAGTGAGATCAAAATAGATATCAAAGAAAGTAGTATGGGAGAATACACTTTGGGTCAGGCTCTTTGTATCATAGAATTACCTTTATCTCCTCGGTCCTATGGTAAATATTTAATCACCAAACAATAGTCAGAACCCCCTTTAGCACTTGTCTATAACACATTTATAAGTGGGGGCATCATATCTAAAGAAGCTGCTGAGCGTAATGCAAATTATTGGCTCAAAACACAAAGGATTGAAGAGGACATCAAATATGAAAATATATCACCTGATATCTATGGAAAAGGGTATATCTTGTTACAAAAGATGGGCTACCGAGGTGCTAGACCTATAGGGCTACAGAGAGACAGTGTTATCAAGCCAATTTTACAAAATCCAAATTATCAACGAGATACCACCGGATTAGGGTATAAAGGAGAAGGACCGAAGGAATTAAAGGGAAAAGAAAAAATTCTACCTTCTCATGAACCATCTAATGCTCCTGATCTACCATTTAGACAAAATGGTATGTATGTGGATCCAGAAAAACAAAAGATAGCACAAAGAATCATTGATGGGCTTCAAGATAATGATGACTCAGATTCTAATGATTACGAGTGGGATTCATTATCTGATAGTACCGAGGAGATAGGAGTTGATGTTGTTCATCAGTATAGTAATAATCACCATGAGGGTGAGAGCTCAAGGAGTGACTCACTTGGATTAACCCCACATAATACTACTTTTGACGATCGTGAGGAAAATGAGCATCATCTTGTGAGAGACAATTCAGATGAGAGTATGGAAATAAACCTCGCTAATACCATCATAAACCTTGACAACTTTTCCATCAATACCATCTGTGCCTTTGAAACTGACCCAAATGATCCAATGCCCCTTGTCCATCCTGACCTTATCGATTGGGATTCTCCTGATCATCCCAAACTTGATGTCTTCCATAATGATGATGCAATCATTGACTATCTTGGAATCAGGGACCATTTACCACTAGGGGATCACAAGTCAGGATTTCCTATCGAACTCAATGGCATGGCTTACTTTGGAGAGAGTGCCAATCCTTTTAGTCATAAAAATATAAAAATAATCAATAGATCTAATGGTGAAAACCACTCAGTGGCAGTATTAGATCCAAAAATAGTAAAAAGAAAAGATGCATCTGATGGTGAAAACCTCTCTGAGGTGCCTGATGATAGAAGGATTGACACTCTTCCCAATTATTTGTATCGAGAAAAATCTACTATTCTTATCGAACCAACAGTACTGCTCAACATTGGAACAAAGGAGTCTCCACGCATCCTCAAAGTAGCAGCATCCTTGACAGAATCAGAGAAAGAAGCTTTTGCCAAATTTTTCAAAGAGAGACAGATCAACTTTGCTTGGTCCTATGCTGATATGCCCGGGCTAGATCCTAATCTTATTCTGCATCATTTATCTATTAGACCAGGTGTGAAACCAGTTAAGCAGAAGCTCCGCAAGATGCATTCGCACATTGCCCTAATGGTTAAAGTTGAATTGAAGAAGCTCCTAGATGTTGGTTTCATTCGTGCTATTGATTACGTAGAATGGATTTCCAATATTGTTCCTGTCTCAAAACTAGACAAGTCTATCCAGATTTGTATTGATTTTTGAGATCTTAACAAAGCTTGTCTGAAAGATGATTTTCCTTTACCAAATATTGACATGATTGTTGATCTGACAGCTGGACATGAGATGTTATCATTAATGGATGGTTTTTTGGGCTATAACCAGATAAAGATTGCACCAGAAGACCAGGAAAAAACTACTTTTACTTGTCCGTGGGGTACATACTACTGGAATGTGATGCCATTTGGTCTCAAAAATGCTGGAGCAACTTACCAAAGAGCCATGACTACAATCTTTCATGACATGATGCATACCATCATGGAAGATTATGTAGATGATATTTTAGAAAAATCTAAAGACAGAGCTGGTCATTTGAGAGTGTTGGATAGAATATTCACCCGCATGGAAAAGTATTTTATTCAGCTCAATCCAAAAAGTGTGCATTCGGGGTCACATTTGGTAAACTATTAGGATACATTGTTTCAGCTAAAGGAATCAAAGTAGATTCAGAAAAGATCAAAGCAATCTTGAAGATGGCTTCCCCCACCAACATCAGTCAGTTAAGATCTCTACAGGGACATCTCCAATCTATCCAAAGATTTGTTTCTCAACTAGCAGATCATAGTCATCCTTTTCAACATTTGCTACATAAGAATATCTTATTCCAATGGGATGATAAGTGTGAAGAAGCTTTCGACAAAATCAAGCAATATCTGGTGAATCCTCCAACTCTGATGTCACCAATTTCAGGCAAGCCCCATTTGCTATACATTTCAGCTACAATGGTCTCATTAGGTTCTCTTCTAGCTCAGCAAGATCACGAAGGAAAAGAAAAGGCCATCTACTATATCAGTCGCACTTTAGTGGGATATGAACTAAACTATTCCTCTATTGAAAGAGCATGTCTGGCTATTGTTTTTGCTTCATAGAAGTGGTGACATTACATGTTGTCACATTCAATCTAGCTTATTGCAAAGATTGATCCCTTAAAGTATCTATTAAGCAAGACAACATTGACAGGCAGATTGGCTAAGTGGGTCATGCTACTTAGTGAATTTGATATTGAATATGTAGACAGGAAGGCTATCAAAGGTCAAGTGATAGTAGATCAACTAGCTGATGCTCCATTAACAGATGACCAACCTATATATATAGAGCTTCTTGATGCACACATCTTAGCTTTGTCTACACAAACATGGAAATTATACTTTGATGGCTCATAGACTCAACAGGGTTCAGGAGCTGGTATTCTGTTTATCACACCACAAGGATATACCATTCTGAAATCTTACAAGTTGCTTTTTCCTTGCACCAATAATGTAGCAGAATATGAGGCTCTACTAATCAGGTTAAAGATGGACTTACAATGGAAAGTGTCTGAAATAAATGTCTACGGGGATTCTCAGCTGATTATAAATCAGGTTAATGATGGTTATCAGACTAAAGACGATAAGTTATTACCATATAAACATATGGTTGATGACTTCAAAGAATATTTCTCAGTTATCACTTTTGAGCAGATCCCTCAGGATGAAAATAAGGTCGCTGATGCCATGGCAACAATTGCTTCTTTGTTTGATACAGAAGATACTAAGGCCCATTTTGAGTTTCTGGTGGAATCCTTGACTTGCCCCGCATATGATGATCCTGATACGAGTATTATATGTCATCTCATTGGACATGACTCTCCCGTTTATGGAAAAATCTATTCTTATCTCAAAGATGGCATCCTACCTCCCGACCTATCTCACAATAAAAAATGAACTTTTCTCCACCAAACTTCTCGCTATATCCTAATATCTGATACCCTTTATCGGTGAGGTTTTGATGGAACTCTCCTACGATGTCTCTAGCATGATGAAGCTCAACTTTCTTTATGTGACGTACATGAGGGTATTTGTGGGACACATTCGAGTGGTCCCTCTTTGGCTAAGAAACTCATGCGTATGGGTTATTATTGGCCTACCATGGAAGTAGATTCTTTTCATTTTGCTAGAGCATGCAAGAAATGTTAGATACATGGGAATCTTATTCATGCTCCAGCACAAGAGTTACATCCTTTTGCAACTACTTTTCCATTCAGTCGGTGGGGACTCGACCTTGTGGGCGCTATCAACCCTCCATCTTCTAATGGCCACAAATGGATTCTTACTACCACCGAGTATTTTACTAAATGGATTGAGGTAGTTCCATTGATTACTACCACAGGGAAACAAATATCCATGTTTATCCTCAACTATATCATCTATAGATATGGTATACCAATGTATCTTATTACTGATCATGGAAAACAGTTCCAAAATTAGGACATGGATGAACTATGCGCCAAGTTCCACATAACCCATAACTATTCCACCATATATTATCCCTAGGGAAACGGTCAAGCTGAGGCGTCAAACAAAACAATTGTGAAAATCCTACAAAAAATTGTCAATGACACTAGCCGTGACTGGCATCTCCAACTAAATCCTGCCTTATGGGCTTACCGCACCTCCGTTCGTACTCCCACTAGAGCCACCCCATATTCCCTTGTTTACAGTTCCAAAGCAGTCCTGCCCCTTGAGGTCGAGTTGCCATCACTTTGTGTTACTCTTAAAGATTTGATTCCTGATGAAGAATATAGAGTTGCATGCCTTGCTGAACTAGAACTACTGGATGAGCACCGTCAGAAAGCTTATGATCATTTGAAAGTCTATCAGCAGCGTCTGTCCCGATAGTATAACAGCAAGGTCAAGGTCAGAGATTTTCAGTTGGGTGATTTAGTCCTTCAAGAAAATCCCAAGAATCAACAACACCATGAAAATAAGGGCAAGTTCAAACCCAATTGGTTAGGTCCTTTTGTGATTACAATAGTCTATGGTTCTAGGCCCTATCAGTTGTCTACACCAGAGGGAGATCCCTTGGATGAACCTCTTAAAAGTATCCATCTCAAGAAGTTCTATCCTTGAAATCCCAATGCAAGGGGCATGTATATAAATATAAAAAAAATAAAAAAATCAAAAAAAAAAATCAAAAAGAAAACTGCAATAAAAGCATGTGGTGAAAACTTGGAAACAGGTGCTATATGTGACAAGTTAGCTCCTCTATCTATTAGGATTCTTCTAGTGTGTCTGTTCATTATATATATTCACAATAAAATGGCTAGTCAGTCCTTGTCCCCACCATGTATATATCATAATAAAATAGCCAGTTCATGCACCTTTCCTTGTATTTATCCATAATAAAACCCCATCATAGCTTGATCTTGTGTCGTTGGTCTTCATCCTAGTCTTGTTGTGTCTTTCTTCATCCATAATAAGTCAGTCCATCACCTAGTTGGGGGCATGTCCTCAACCTAGTTTGGGAAGTGGATCTATGATAGTTGTGACTCTTAGAGGACAGAATGGAGTATTTTCACCAGGCAAGTAAACACAATCAAATGTCCATTCACAATGGTATCTTCATCCTGAATTAGAATCTATGATCTATCCTTTGAAATGCGCCCACTTATCTACACATCTTGACCATACATCATCAATTGATCTGATCAAGCATATCTTAAATCTATCTTTTGGCAAAAGAAATGTATATTCATGACAGGCATGTTAGAATGGTTTTGTTGTAGACTATGCATTCATATCTGGATTTCATTGTTATCATGTTTCCTATGCTATTCTGGGATATCTTTTGACATGAGTTTGAAACTCCCATATGTCATTGATTAGAATAGCCGGGATGGGGTATGGTATTTTCTTTGATTGCTGTTTGTGGGGTATTTTCTGATGAAATCGAAGGAACAAGTAATTGGGGTGTCTGTGTGTAAGTGCCTTCATCCATTTCATAGTATGGACAACATCAAAATCATGTTGCTCTGCAAATACTATTTTTTGGTGATACGCCATCGCATACCTCGACTCCAAATATTTGTTCCCCGATGAAGGGGGAAATATTCCTTTTTTGTTATGCAAACGAAGCTCAAGTCATCTTGGTTCAATTATACCTAGATGCTTGTCAAGTTTGCAATATTAAACTCCATGAAAGAAGTGCTCAGGTCATCCTGGTTTAATTATACCATGATGCTTGCATTTTCTTGCAACATAACGAGCTCAATGATGAAAATCAAATTCCAGTTATTATGAAGTTCTAAGATGTTACATGAAGTTGTGGAGATACTCATTTCATATTTCATTTTGCATTGCATTTTACCATCTCATAAATTGCATATCAATGCTCCTTTTATAGAGATTTGTAGGTTATCTAGTTCTCCTAATCCATTCTTCTTATGTCAGAAACATTGTTATTCTAGTTGAGGACATTTGGACAAACAAAAATATTAAGACATTTTACACTTAATCATTTCAAGACCTGCATAATCTTCATTAGGTGTGTTAATTTGTATATCATTTAATCATTTGTATATCATTTGATCATTAGGTGATTTCATTTCATTTTTCCTTTTATCCCGTTATACATTGTTATAGTCAATCATCATTATATAGCTATCATTTGGCGTCACATTGTCATTTATTATCCATTACATGTATTATATCATCATACATTCATTTATCCATTATATTGTTCATATAGTCTTTATTATCCATTATTCATATTTGTTTTACATCATTGCATTATTTATCACACTACATAGCATTAGTAACCATTATTTACGACATACATTTCTATATTTCACATCAGATATTAGGTTAATAACCATTATGCATCACATATTAATGTATTTTGCATACTAAGACAAACATTCTATGCATATTAAAGTAAATCATCACATCCTGCATATGTCAGTACATGCATGTATATAAAACATCATCATAGTAGAAATACATCACATCATATAGGATCAATCAAATAAAGTCTATCAACACGAAATAAAACTGACCAAATTTCCAATGATATACACCCATAACAATGTGTCCAAAAGTCTATGTGAATCAAGTCAATAAAATAATGAAGTACAATGATATAATGATAGTACAATGATACAAAAATATGTATACAAGTGGTATCTATGACTCATTGCCTCCAGACTTTGTCTGTCACTGTCTGCGAGAGGCAATGTGGCCTCGTGCTGCTGAGCCACCTACTCCTAAAGATCCTCCCTGATCCCTTGATCTTGTAGGTACTCTAGGAGGATGTGATGATATCCCTCCACTACCGGCTGGAGCCTGTCACTCAGATCTGATGCCAACGGAGCTCTCTCTGTAGCTCCCGATCCACTGATCCCTCGGCACTGCCTGCCTGTATGCCTCTCACTAGTAGATATCTCCTTCCCAGCCTGTATCATGGATCTCAAGCTATCTCCATGGGGACCTAGGTCCTCTGTCCTCTATAGCTCATCTAGTAGCATCTCTGACTCTCTGAGTCTCTCCACAGCTGCATCTTGCTTGCTCGTAATACATCCATCTATCTAGTCATCCTCACAATCTGCCTCTCTAACCCTGGCACCCGGTCTGCCTCTGCCTGTGTAGCTGCTAGTAGGTCTAGCAGTGCATCAATATTTGGCTCCTCCTCCTCCTCAGCAACATCCCTATGTAAATACGGATCTTGTCCCCCCATGTCCATGTTATCCTGCTCATCCTATGCCTGTATATCTGACATATCAACATCTGGCTCATCCTGTACCTACCCCTGCACTTGTGCCTGTACCTGTGGTACCTGTGGCATCGAACCCTATCCCTATATTGCCGCTGCTGGCATTTGACCCTGTGGTCCCTGTACTATAGCCACTGGTATCTATACCTGTGGGACTGGTACCTGTAATGGAGCTCCTATAGCTGGCTGTACTGGCGGTACCAGAGGCTATCTTCATCCCTATCCCCTCTGCCTCACTCCACCTCCCCTCATCCGTGGGCCAGCTCTCTCACCTCCTCCTCCATCACCACCCCCTCCATCTCCCCCTCCATCTCCTCCTCCATCACCTCCTCTCCCTCGTCTTCTCATATCCCATCCTCGCTGCCTCCCCTGA
Source organism: Chamaecyparis obtusa (assembly GCA_027943335.1). Classification (NCBI taxonomy): domain Eukaryota; kingdom Viridiplantae; phylum Streptophyta; class Pinopsida; order Cupressales; family Cupressaceae; genus Chamaecyparis; species Chamaecyparis obtusa. Next base: position 1,505,856 of record BSBK01000011.1, on the reverse strand, counting down.
TGTCTATCTGCAGGGTCTCTCTCTGGAGGTCTCGCTACTGGATCTGTAATGCGTGGCACAGGATGATCTCTCAAAAACTGCTCCAAATCCACAGTCATCCCAGGGTCAACAACTGTCTGCCTCATAGACCATGCCTGAAATGGTATGTCTCGAAACTCCTATTGAGTGACATCAAAGGATGCCATAGGTCCCTAGTCCCGTCTCTCCTGGTGTGTATGCGCAAACTCTGTCACTCCCTAGGGCATGCCCTAGATCCTGCCAAACTGGCGCAGAACCCGACTAACTAACTATCTCTCAATGATGAAGGGCATCCACCCTATAAGCCATCGCGACTCAAAACAAAATCCTAGCTGCCACTCATCATCCCATGGCTCACACCCTAGGTAGGGTCTCCATGTCACTGTGTCCAAGGTGTCGAACGTATATCGCCAAAACTCTAAATGTCCCAGTTTTGCCTGAGACAAAACTGAGGAGTATAGATGAATATAGAGCTGCCCTGCACCTTAGAATCTGATCGCCAATGGTCTGGTCACTACAATATGCTCCCACACCCACACATGGAGCAGTGTCACCCCTACTGATAGCGATGCACCCCCATGGTACACCACCTAATGTAAATCATGATATAAGTGTGCTAATAAACACACACCCCAAGAAAATTGGGTCCCCTCCATCACCCGCTGTAATGTGTGGCCCCATCCCACTACAAATCCACGTGACCTACGATCGGGGCATACAAATCCCCCAATCGCACCTGCTAGCACCACTGGCAGAGGGTCATATAGATCAACCATATCCTCCCAGCTAATCTCTGCATCATCTCTGAAGACCACTCTGCACTCTGTCACTTTTCCATGCCGATCATACTGTACCAAATCTCTGGTGATAGGAAGTCAGAGGATGCGATACACATCCTCTAATGTCACTGTCATCTCCCCTGTCAGAAGATGGAAGGTACTCATCTCTGAGTGCCATCTCTCAGTTAATGCTGTCATCATGCTCAAATTCACCTGAATCTCAGGTGTGTAAATCACATAGTACAATCTAGACCCTCCAATTAGCAATCTATCTACCTCTGACAATGCTGGCCTCAGGTTCTATGTGACGGGATATCACTCCCGCGACATCAGAACATCTGCGATATCCTCCTATTCAAGTCAACAATAATCAACCTATTAGATTTTGATAAATTGATCTATCAATCTATCAATCCTATCATATCAATTTCAAACATGTTTATCATGTGTTTTAACAGATGATTCTATCAATTGTCTATGTCCGATTAGCTAACTAGCGAACATGCTACAATGTTGCCAATCTTGATCATATCGATCACAATCAAATGCTGACAGATCAAATCGGCTTATCGACATCAAGTTTGACCTAATTGACTATCCATCATGACCAAATTCTAACACCTAAACACATATGCGCAACTTTCTTTCACATTTGCGCAGGTTTTAACCTATGCGCAATTTTCTTCCACATTTGTGCAACTTTTTTACACATTTGTGCAACTTTTTACATATGCGCTGTTTTGTTTATCATTTGCATAGCTTTTCTTAACCAATGCATAGAAAGTATCGATGTGCACTTCTAGGGCATAGATGCGCAACACTTTCATTGATTTAGTATGAATGCGTAGCAATACTTAACGAATTCGCAGAAACTTAAAATTTCTGTGCAAACATCAAAAGTTTCTGCGCTTTGATGCACCGAAACTGCGCATCCATTCTACGCTGAAAAACAAAAAATTTCTTAATCTAAATCTATCATTTCACCTACCCTAAACATGCTAAATTCTACTCTAAAACACATCAAATCATGAATCACAAGGCAGGATCGAGTCACCTACCGGTTCACCCGAATCAGGTGGTCACTGGAAGCATCTAACTCTCTCGAAGTGGTGATCAGACAACGGAAATGGCATCCTAGCGGCTCTGCTCTTCTCTCTCTCATGCTCGAATCTCCAAATGACAAGTGTGCACAATGAGCCTATTGTGGACCCCTTCACCCTATTTATAGCCTGTGGACCCGATGTGCTTGGTGTGTGGACCCTATCTCCCATTTTTTATCCTTTCCACCCCGTTTTCCTTCATCTTTTCTACCGTTCTTTCGTGAGATTGATTGTAAAATAACAAAAAATAAAAATAAAAATCCAATAAAAATTCAAATAATCCTTTTTGTCAATCAATCTCTCGAGGGGGCATGCATAGGTTGTCTGAGACATTGTCTGGGGCAAAATTGCTTGATTTTTCTTTGAAACAATGTGACTAGCACATTATTTCAAAGAGGGGCAAAATGTATACACTTAAAAATGGCTTCATTAATTAATTAAATATTTATTATTTAATTACTATTGACGTGATAAATTAATTAAATATTTATTATTTAATTAATATTTATTTCTTCTATTTATTAAGTAAATTATTCAATTTATTTAATAAATTCACTATAGTCTAATTCTATATCTTAAGTCTTCTAAATAGTCTATTAAAGTGATTTAATTAAATACACAATCACCTAAATATGACTAAGTCTCCTAGTCCACTTCATCCACCTAGTCACCTGACACCTCACCTTGGCTAAAATAAATAATTTTATTAATTATTTATTCATATTTATCCTCACCCACACATGTCCTATTCTTAAGAGCTATGTGGCCTCATAGGACTTGGTCTCATGACCACATGTCCTCTCAACAACCAAGTCAAGAGACCTTCCCTATTCCTAGGGGGCTTCTCAAGCCACCTCTAAGGGTCAAAGGTGACTCATGGGACACTTGTGCAAAGAGTCCTCATGAGGAAAAGGTCTCTCCCCCTTTCTCTCCTTGGTCTTTGTGAGACACTTGACATGTATCTTTCCTTTCCACCTTCTTCTCCTCCATGTCAATGTGAGAGGAACATCATCCCTATTCTTCCTCTCACATTCCAACTACATCCCCCTTTCTCTCAATTCCTTCAACTAAGTCAATTCTAGCCCTAGGATCTTCCACCTTTCATTCTCAACCGTAGGATTGTGCCACCTAGGCCTAGATCCTCCAAAACTCTATAAAAGGAGCCTCATTTTCCCTTTGTGGGCTAATAGAAAATAGGCATTCTCAAGTAATCAAGCCATCAAGCAATCAAGCATCCAAGCATTTTTAAGAGCAATCAAGCATTCTCATCATTATCTCCATCATTTTCATTCCATTCATTAGATTTGCATAAGCTATTGTGCATCTACTTCACTCAATCTCCACACTTTGGAAAAATCTTGGGAAAAGGGCTTCATTTGGAAATTTGAGAGCTCAACATCTTCAAGAAATCAAGGTTAGGAGGGAAATGGAGACAAGCTGCATTTGTAGGTGAAGGTAAAATTATTATTTTGGCTTCATTGTTTATTGCATTCTTCATTGTAGTTTGCTTATTAGATAGATTTATTAACTTCTTTTTAGTTAATTTATCATTTAGAGTAGTATCCAACTAATTTGCATACAGGGTCATATGTGGGAAATAAACTATTGGATGCAAGTTCTACATCACGAGTTGTAGCAACTGCTTCCATCTTCATTTTCTTACTATTTTCTCTATTCCTATTTTTGGATTGTTCATAGTTAGTTACAAAATCATTGTAATGAAAATTAGGGTTTTGTGACACAACTGAATGTTTGAATGGTGAAATAGTACTTGCACTGATGTACGAGCTTCCACCTATGTTGCCTGTGGTTTTTCTAATTCCACCATGAGGATTAGCAACACCCTGACCCATTACAAGTGGAGTTTTTGGACTGTTCTAAGGGTTTTATCCTGAAGGTTGGGCAATTGTTGGACTCACAGTCACCATTGGCATTGTTGTACTAATACTTGTAGTTGTCATAACCTTTTGCTTCTTTACCCTACCTTGATCTCTGGGAACAATTGTTTTTGTGTCTATCTGCAAGGTCCTTTTCAGACCACTAAATGTAGTTGTACCCATGATATCCATAGTTGTGGGAGTGGTAATTGATTGAGATTGAATCTGAGTGCTTGCAATAGGTGGAACTATATTTGAAGCTGGAAATAATGGAATTGACTGATTTTATGAATGTGATGATTGATCTCCAAGCCCAAGGCCTAGTTTTGCACCATGTTTTGGTGGAGCTACTGGGTCAGGTGTAGACCACACCCCTTGTCCACTGGGATCTAGACCACCACTACCTTGGTAGCCCATTTTTTGTATAATATCTACCCCTTTGGTATATTTATCTTTTGTGGACTTATCAAGTCCTCTACTAATTGTGGGATTCACATTGGATGTGGGATCCATAGAATCCTGGTCATATTCATCATCATTGGTGACATTTGCTTCAACTGGATGCTCCTTATTCCATAAGTCATTAAACATTTTATCCTCTTCCACCTCATAAAGATCTTTAGAGTTCTTTGGCTCACTGAGATTCTTCCTCATTTCCCAAAATTTTTTAATTTTGGTTTGAGTCCAATTATCATCCATACATTCATCCATTAGGTCATTTAGAATAGATTTTGTAGATGGTTGAGTAGCTTTCTGGTAGAAACTAGATGATGTCATGGCCTGCACTTTTCCTTTCTGTTTGTGCAATGTCATAATTTGTGATGACAATTCTTGTATTGACATATTATTTTCAGCAACATATTTCTCCATCTCTTTTTTGACCTCCTCCCAGGAATCCATGTTTTTAAATTTTTCAATCAATGGCATACTTTCATGTTGACATTTGCTTGCAGAGTTCCCATTCTCTCTAAGCTTTGTTCCAATTATGTTGAGTGGATCATACTGCCAGTGACTGTCAACATCAAAGCAAAAAATTGTAAAAAATGCTTTTGCCACTTTGAATCGTCTTCTCTCAAATGTGAACCCTCCAAATGAGAAAGGAAAGGATGGAAATATCATTTTCTTTTGCTGACCATTAAAGAGTACATCTGTGCTCTCCATCTTCCATACATATTCCAATGCAAATACCCTCTCTGTGACATGTATTGGAAGTTTGTAGGGTTCTACTATTGAATTGTAAAACCTTAACGATGTGTACTCTTCCATGAAGTACCAGTCAGCCAATTGTATTTTACTTCCAAGTTGAATTAAATCTTTACAAGTAGAAGGTAATCTAGGCATTGGAGTGCCAATAATTTTATTGTACATTGGTGCCAAAAAGAAGTCTACAAAATTTTTGTAGTTCCTTCTGTTATCAATCATCCTTATTTGAGGTGTCAGCTCATATATTGGATTTTGGCCCTAACTACAAAGCTTGTTTGTCTAAAATATTGCATGATGCTTTGCTAAGAGAAGATAGCACAAGTAGGTTGTGAATCTAAATATCTTCTGTGAACCTATTTTAATCATTAGTAATTGTTCTTGCATGCAACGAATAATGTGCTCAATAAAATAATATTTTACTGGTTCTTTTTCAAAATGAATATGAAAAAGCATTTCAAGAATGTTGGCACCCACTTCTTTGTTACTATCCAATCCCCAAAAAAATGCTAGCAAGGAAATACTATCCTGAACCCATGGTACAAAAATTTCATAATCATAAGGAGGCCTATGATCTGGACTCAGGATTGAACCATTTGTTATTCCTTTGATATAAGAATCTCTCTATGTTGCATCTATTTTTTCATAATCCTCTACCAACTTTCTCAGGTCAATTTGCACATTTGAGTTTTGTTATTCAAACCCTAGGTTCAACAGACTAGCAAATTCACTCTTGATTATGGACAAAATTTCCTCCTGAGTATTTTTAGTCACAATTGCTTTTTTATTTTTATCATAATTTTTGGCGCAGACCATGACAATTTTTGGGCAAGGGAATACTTGAGGTAACACCATGCTTGCCAACCCGGCATTCCACGATGCAATTTTATTTGCCGTTGCATTTACCTTGGGGTTAAATGAAGAAAATTTTGAACCCTTATTTGGATCGTTCCACTTGTTTTCAATTGCAAATCTAATTTCTATTATTCCCTTATTTCCATGAATAACATGATCATAAATATCATGGAATAAATCTGTGAAACTTGGTGTTTTAAGGAGATTATGGAATTCTATTATTTGACTTATCTTTTTACTCATAGTCTTATTCTTGATAATTTTTTTGCTCATCGTGGTAAGCTGGTAAGTGGTAACGTAAACCGGTATCACTATTTACTCATAGGAAAATTCAAATATTTATACACAGCTACAAGCCTACAATTTACAGAGGTGATTCAAGAATCAAAATTAAACCCTAATAAGTAACAGGATAATTTTTTTCTATAATATAAACAATAAAGTTGTAAATCAAGACATTTGAAAAATTCAAAATGCGGGACCTAGGTCTTTAGGATTTTAGTAGTTACCCATTACCTTTAGGTTCAATTTTTGTAGACTTTGACTGGGATCAGAGCTTCAGCTAAGAGGCTTTGTTGCACTTGCTTTCCTCAACATAGAAATTTAGAATCCGTAAACCCTTTCTAAACCCTTTCTAAATCCGCAGACTACTAGAAAGTGAAACTTGAAGTGCCAAAATTGTTCAATCTAGATTCATGATGTCGTCACAACTCATCTGACGAATGAATCACCTCATGACTATGAGTCAGATGTGTCATGTCATCATCAAATGGCATTGTTGGTAGGACCATGTGAGATTGCGAGTGAAACATCTTACGTGTTTAGTGACACATGTCATGATTTTGGAATGAGTTTGAAAAGATGAGGTTACTTTTCGCTTTCATGTCAAAATACAACTTCGATCATTGATCTACAATAATCCAATGATCATAATGGTGTTGTGTGCTTGTGGTGGCCCCGGGCCCTATGGGTCCCATTAACTCACCTAGTCACCACTCATTTGATGGCTGACTCACCTTACGACTACAAGTCAGACATGTCACGTCATCATCAAATGGCATTTTGGTAGGACCATGCAAGACTACGAGTGGAATGTCTTACATATTTAGTGACACATGTCATGATTCCAGAATAGGTTTGAAAAGATGGGGTTGCTTTTCCCTTTCATCCTGAAATACAACTTCGATCGTTGATCTACAATAATCTAAAGATCATAATGGTGTTGTGTGCCTGTGGTGGCCCCAGGCTCCATGGGTCCCATTAACTCACCTAGTCATCACTCATCTAACGGCTGACTCACCTCACGACTACGAGTCAAATGTGTCACATCATCATCAAATGGAATTTTGGTAGGACCATGCGAGACTGTGAGTGGAATGTGTTAGGTGTTTAGTCACATGTGTCATGATTCTAGAATGGGTTTGAAAAGATGGGGTTGCTTTTCCCTTTCATCTTGAAATACATCTTCGGTCATTGATATACAATAATCCAAAGGTCATAATGGCATTGTGTGCCTATGGTGGCCCTGGCCCCCGTGGGTCCCATTAACTCATCTAGTCACCACTCACCTGATGGTTGACTCACCTCACAACTACGACTATGATTCAGACATGTCACGTCATCATCAAATGGCATTGTTGGTAGGACCATGCGAGAGAACCTGTTACATGTTTAGTGACACATGTCATGATTCTGGAATGGGTTTGAAAAGATGGGGTTGCTTTTCCCTTTCATCCCAAAGTCCATCGTACATCTTCGATCTGTGCTCATCCAATGGTAGTTATTTGCAATGGACACTATTAAATGTTATAATGTTATTTTTTCCTTTATAAATATTAATTAATAATGGATAATAAGTTAATAACATTTAAAGTTATTTAATTGAATAGTAACAATTTTAGCCAATCAAATCAAAATGCACTATTTTTTAAATAATATTAAATTCTAATAAATTTCAGAGGCTGGAGTTAAGGTTAGTGTTTAGAGATAACGAGATTTCTATGGTTGCTGACTCGCTAGGTTTCCCAAACATGAGTTAAAGTAATATTTTTTATTGATTATATAGTATACTTTATGTTAAAATGATATTTTTTATTGATTATAACTTTAACATTGATAATTATAATCACATATAATTATCATACCTTATAATTAGAAAACAATAAATTCTTTCTCTAACCTTATTAATTCATTTGTCTGTCAAATTGATTATATAGTATTCTTAAAGTTAAAATGATATTTTTTATTGATTATAATTTTAACATTGATAATTATAATCACATATTCACATATGATTTTCATACATTTTAATTAGAATACCATAAATCCTTTCTGTAACCTTATTAATTCATTTGTCCTTCAAAATTCTATAAATCTTTCACATTAAATGTACGAGTGTGTGAATTTTGACAGGTAACATTACCCAAACTTAATGTCAGTACTCAGTGATAACTCATAAGACATTTCTTTTATTAACTACAATTGTCAACATTATAATTAGAATACCATAAATTCTTTCTCTAACCTTATTAATTCATTTGTCCTTCAAAATTCTATAAATCTTTCATATTAAATGTATGAGTGTGTGAATTTTGACAGGTAACATTACCCAAACTCAATGTTAGTACTCAGTGATAACTGATAAGATATTTCTTTTATTACGTACAACTGTCTACATTATACAACTGTGATACATCATACATATCTAATACGCAGATAAATCATAAAGCAAGTAATTAAAATATTGCAATCACAGTGACAGAGAAGTCTAAGAACCAATTTTTGTACAAAATGAAATGAGCTAAAGCTTGCAAAATTTTTATTTTTTTCTTTTCATAAAATTATAATTACATAAACATTGTCCAGTTCCACTTCCAAAACAAAGAGGAACCTACTATAAACAAAAAAAAACTAAAAAATGAGGTATGTTTTTATAAAAAAAAACCACTAGTAGACTAGTAGTCCAGCGTCTACTTCCAGTACAATAGTAAATACTACAAAAAGAAACATACTATAAACAAAAAAAATCCATAAACTTTTTATCAAAAAAAATAGTAGTCCACTACTGATTTTGGCCTTTGGCTCCATCTAAGTAGAATTCATGAGAGATGATTATCTGCGTGAATTCATCGAGCCACCCAAATTGCCCTGCCTCAGCCTCCTCTTTGTCAAGGGTAAACCACTTTCAGAGGAAATCCCTAGCAATCAGAGCTCATTTCATATGGCACTGATACTGCCCAGCATTGAAGCCCAAAATAAAAGGTTGCATGGCCACATTCTGGCCTAGGAGGAGAAGCTTGGGTGTTTCACTTGCCCAGAGGATCCCCACCCCTATTTTTGTGAACACGACAACATTAACATTGTCTCCCAGATATTCTTCTTTAAAAACCCTCCTCAGTAGCATTAACATCTCCACCTTCTCTCCTTCGAGGTTGAGAAGAGATGCCAAAAAATGGGACATAATGTCCGTGTTGACCCGGTGCCTATCTTCATTATTATGAAACTCTCAGCCCAACACCATTTTCACAGCCTCTATAATGAAAGGCCCACCCTCCTTACAAATAAATTTTAAATTTTCATCAGTAAAGGAACCCAGAAAGGCCTTCTAGGCCTCCTCAGATGTGCATATAAGCCTAATTTGAGTGTCCATCTGAAACAATAAAACTATAGAAAACTTAAAAATAAATTATTTGCAGAGTGCAGAGTGTAGACCCTAAACAAACAAATTATCTAGCAAACACCAAAGATGAATTGATGAATAATGAAGATAGATCATCTATAAATAGCCCTTGAATTCTTGATCGTTACTTAGTAATAAATTATTCTATCTTTAATGGTAATAAATCCATTGTCCTTAACATGCCTCTAAATCTTTCATGTAAATCTTTCCCCTAAATGCATGCGTGTGAGAAATTAAAATTTTGGACTTAATCTTTTATATCTGGCAGTTCTCATAAAGGCGAAAGATGTCAGATATCAGTTATAGTGTCTGTATGAATTTGGAAGTGGTGCGTCACTGCGTGTCTACTCTACATGATAAGTTAAAGAATGTTGCTTGTCACTGACAAGACATTTATTACTTATTGAGTTAAGAGGTTACAAGTTGCACTATAGTAATAGAACCGTGAATATCGTTTACCAAGGTGCATAGATGGAAAATAAATAAATAAATAAATAAAATCATTTCATTTATCGAGATGTGTAGGTGGCATTTTAGAAATTTGTAGAAGTTCTCAAGTTGTAGGATCTTATATTTGGGAAAAATATCGGGGATTATAAGTTCTTGGATTGTAAGCTCGAAGGATGTAAGATCTTTCATGTTGTAGATCATATATTTGGAGGAAGCTCTCATGTTGTAAGATTTCTCAAGTTGTAATGATTTTCAAGTTTTAATGTATACTTTGTAAAGCATTTTGTCTTCTCTTTGTCTCCATGTTGTTATGTTTTTGGTTATGAGTTGGTAAGGGTGGTGTGGCCCTTCATCAGTGGTATCAGAGCAGGAGTTCTTGAGTGTGTAGACAGATCACCGAATGTGAGACATTTTGCACCAGGACCTTGGGTTGGGTGAAATTTTCTTTAAGAGGATACGAGTATGGAGAAGAGAAAGAAGAAGATGACTTTTGTGATTGGATGGATTCTTAGAATTCCTAGACTTGAGAAAATTAGAGAGAGACATCAAGAAGAGACAAGAGTTGCAATACTGGATTTGAAGAAGCAAGTGGCTGAATTAGAAGTGGAGCTGAAAAAGACAAAAGTGATTCAAAGAGATGATGACAATTCTTTGGATGGAGGAAAGAAAGAAGATAAAGTCGATTATCACGTAAGTGGTACAAAAGAAGAGGGAGATCTTGAAGATGAGAAGATTCATGAACATGTAATTGAAGAAGATTATTTATTAATGAGGATTGTAGTAGTTGAGGAAGAGTGGAATTCTTTGGTTGAAGGTCAAAGGAAAGAAACCATTACATACCTTGTTCAAGACATGAAAGAAGAAAACAAAGTTGAAGATATGAAAGAGGTAAATTTTTATGAATTATGGGATGCTAACTTTGAGATGGATTTGAAAGATAATGATGATGTTTTATATGAGTACTTTGCAAGTGATATTTGGTATGCAATAGAAGATTTGTATGGCATTACAGAGTTTATTATAGATGCATTAGATCCTACAAGTTTGGAGGAGAAAGAGAGTTATAGATGGATGAAGTTGATTGTAGAGGAGTATTGTCAACAACGGATACTTGTTCCAGCAAGGTGTTGGAAGAGAAGAAAAAAAGAAATATGTCAGTAGCGGCTACTTCATTTTGTGAATCTATATCCACAAAATTTTTCCTACCTTAGGTGTTTGATGTAGGAGGCATCTTGCATCACAAAATAAAATGGGGCATGATAAAGAAAAAAAAAAGAGAAAAAAAGAAGTTATTTTGTTTACCAAGGTAGATGGAAAATAAATAAATAAATTAAAAAACAAAATTATTTCATTTATCAAGGTGTGTAGGTGGCATTTTACAAATTTGTAAAAGTTCTCAAGTTGTAAGATCTTGTATTTGGGAAGAAGCTCGGGGATTGTAAGTTCTTAGATTGTAAGCTCAAAGGATGTAAGATCTTTCATGTTGTAGATCATATATTTGGAGGAAGCTCTCATGTTGTAAGATTTCTCAAGTTGTAATGATTTTCAAGTTTTAATGTATGCTTTGTAAAGCATTTTGTCTTCTCTTTGTCTCCATGTTATGTTTTTGGTTATGAGTTGGTAAGGGTGGTGTGGCCCTTCATCATTCCTTCAAGAAATTGGGGCCAAAATTAAACTTCAGCCATTGATCTTGGATCATCGGACGATATCAAATAATATATTTAATGTATGTATGTTAGGTATGTTAGTCTAAGGTATTATAACAAAATATTTCCCATCTTTTGAAAATCACCAACAAAATAATTTTTTTTGCCATAATTAATGAACAATTATCCAATAAAATAATTTTTTTACCCTTCACAAGAATATCATTCGCCTCATATATTATAATTTTTTACTTCATAAGAAAATTATTCACCTCAAATATTATAAATTTTTACTTTGAAAGAAAATTATTCGCCTCATATATTATAATTTTTTACTTCAAAAGAAAATTATCTGCCTCATATATTATAATTTTGTACTTCAAACGAAAATTATTCGCCAACAATTTATGAAATTTTCATTTGGCGGGGGAAAAATCATCAATACAAACTATGAAAAATCATGGATTTGAAAAAGAAATTTTCCTGCATTAAAACAAATTCCCCCCTAAAATAATGTATGATTCGCTAGGATTTTACACATTTTCCAAAAAGGGGGTTTCTTAAAGTTATCCCTGCATTTGATGATATGCGTTTGTTGCATGCTCTTTTAAGATATCGCGTGTATCTTAGAAAGGGTCTATGTATTTATTTTTGCATTGAGGAAGTCCTAACAAGATGACCTAATTTCTTGTAACTTGTATAAAGGAAACTCATTCCTTAGAAATATGATGTGTGATGTTTGAATGTGGTTGCAAACTTGTTGTTGGAAGGTCTACCAGATGTAGAGAGAAAGTAATTCATTAAGCGCTTTATTGGAACTGTTTGGGAAAAGATAGTTGATGTAAGTTAGTTCATCACTGTTATTGTATATTCATATACACTTAATTGGACAGTGGTTCCAGAAGGTGGGTTTAACCTTGAAAAGGTAGATTTAGCCTTCACTTTGGGCAGTGTGCTCGGGTAGTGAGTCTATCCTTGTAACCAACTCCTAACAGGGTTGAAAAGAATCCTAACAGGGTATGTCCTTTAATAGGGGCTTATATTGAATGTAATGATTAGCTCCTAATAGGGCTAGGTATCCTTACAGGGACACAATATTTTAGTGCATCATTAGTGGGTTCCATCCCCACCAGGGTTTTTCCCTTAACAAGGTTTTCCTCGACAATAAATATTTGTGATATGGTGTTTTGTTTTTGTGATGCTCTTATGCTTACATTATTATTTTAGTTTGTTGAAGTAATCGATTTCTAAAATAATTTAAATTTAAGATTTGGAAAACAACTGATTCACCCCCCTCCTCTTAGTTGTGTTGGTGCATTGTTATTGCTAACAATTGGTATCAGAGATTTTGGTCCTTAGGTATAAATCTTAATCACTTGAGGAGATCCTAAGATGGCATAATATAGGAAGGAGAGCCCTAAGTTTGATGTTGAAAAATTTGATATTTATAAGAACAAGATGATGACTCATCTGATCTGCATGGGAATTGATTACATGATAATTATCAAGAGTGATGAAGAGCTCAAGGCATAATCAGAGATAGGTGATGCTATTGAAGATGAGAAGAAATTGTTTCATTACAACATGGTTGCAAGGGAAGCATTGATTAGTGTGTGATTAGTGAACTTTCACAAGTAGAATTCATAGAGGTTAAAGAACTTGATTCAAAACACAAGATCTAGACAAGGTTAGAAGCCTTGTATGAAGGAGACCAATACACTAAAATGGAAACGTTGTAGAATTAGAAAGCAAAGATGAAGAACCTGAGAATGCAAGATGATGAGAATGTCAAAGCATATGTAAAAAGGATAACTGAGGTTGTTATAGGAATTATAGACTCTAGAGGCACATACACTAAGGAAGAAGTGATCACAAAGATTATGAGAACTTTGACACTAGTTTATAAGATAAGGTTCATACAATTAAGGAGGTCATTCCACTCACTATGAACTTCAATAGAGAGATTTTGATTGCTAAATTAACCACCTTTGAGACCACAGAGCTTTAGGAGACATTACCTAAAGTGGAAACTACATTCAATGCTATTGTTCATAATGAAAAAGGGACTTTAGCTAGTCTCACGAGCACTAGTAGAAGTGGAAGACATGTAGAGCTTAGAGAATACATTGATGATTGGGTTGGAATAGTGGAAGAAGAGAGAAAGCTGGATGAGCTTGTGGCTTTGATCACAAAGAGGGAAAAGAGAGGTAAGGGTAAGTTTGAGGGAAAGTTACCCCTAAAGTGTTTTTCATGTAACAAGATTGGTTATTTTGCATCTAGATATCCTACAAGGGTTCCTAAGCATAAGCCTAAGTTTGTTAGGCCTCATTATTCCAAGGATAAGGAATGTTATTATGCTAGTGATGGTATTTCTGATGATTTTGCAAATGATGAAGATGGTATTGGATTTATTGCAATTAAGGATGAAGAACCTATTCATGAACATAAAGCTTTAGTTTCACATGTGGAAAAGAAATCAAAATGGATTATAGATAGTGGTTGCTCTCATTATATGACTGGTGATAAAGACAAGTTTGTTCAGTTAAAAAAATATGACGGTGAAGTTGTTAGATTTGGTGGTATCACTCCTAGATTGATCATTGGTAAAGGGTCAATCTCTCTTGATGGGAAAAGTAACACTAATGATATTTTTTTGTTGATGGCCTTAAACATAACTTGTTGAGTGTTGGAAAACTTAGACAAGGGTTACCACTTGCATTTCAAGGATGGGAAATGCACTATCAGAAGTGAGATAGGAGACTTGATCGTACCAAGTACAAATCAAAAGGTAATGTGTTTCACTTGATTACTACACAAGCTAATTGTATTGTGGCTAAAGTAAATTATATTTGGTTGTGGCATAGAAGATTCCATCATATAAATTTTGACAACATTGTGAAGGCCAGTAACACAAATGTAGTCAGAGATCTACCAAAGATTATCAAGCCTACTAACACTATGTGCAAAGAATGTGTAATGGGGAAACAAATAAAGAGAAGCTTTTAGAGAAAATCATATTTAGTAAAAGGAAAGCTAGATCTAGTACATACAAATTTGTGTGGTCCTTCAAAGACAAGGTCCTACTATAGTGAAAGGTATTTTATTCTATTTTTGATGATGATTACAAAATGATGTGGGTTACTTTCCTAAAAGAAAAATTTGAAGCTTTTGATAAGTTCAAGATTTATAAGGCAAAAGTTTATAATAAGTTGGGTTTGAAGATAAAATTCTTGAGGTCAGATAGAGGTGGAGAATTTACAAATGATGCATTTAATTTATTGCAAATAATATGGCATAAATAGACAGACTTCTACACCTAGAACTCCATAATAGAATGGGATTGCAGAGAGAGGGAGCAAAACCATATTGGATGCTGCAAGGACTATGTTGATTGAAGGAAATGTAGAACACTGCATTTGAGGGAAGTAGTTAACACTACTATCTACACCTTAAACTGCATTCAAATAAGAGAAGGTACTGGTAAGAGTCCCTATAAACTATGGTTTGGTCATACTCTTTCCATGAAGTATTTTAGAATTTTGGGTAGCAAGTGCTATATCAAAAGAGATGACAAAATAGGAAAATTTGATGCAAGGAATGATGAAGGTATTTTTCTTGGTTATTCCACTAAAAGCAAGGCATATAGATATTTCAATTTGCAATTGAGGAAAATAATTGAAAGTGCTAAAGTGCAGATTGATGAGAAATTTTAGATTCAAGAAAGGATGTATGAATGTGATTTAATCCCCGGGAGCAAGAATGAGAATAAAGAAGCAAAATAGATTTTTGAGATTGACAATGGTTTACAAGTTTGTTTGAATGAACAAAGAGAATCCCCCTATAACACCAAGGTATGTTTTGATGAATCATCCTGAAAATTAGATTATTGGTGATGATAATCAAGGTATGACAACAAGGTCTAAGGTTAGAAATAAACTTTGTTTAATCTTGCAAGTTAAACCTAATACTACTAATGATGCTTGTAAAGATGAATCATGGATTAAAGAAATGAAGGAAGAATTGGATCAGATAGAGAAAAATAACACTTGGGAATTGGTTCCTAGGCCTAAGGACAAAATTGTGATTGGAACCAAATGGGTTTTCAGAAATAAAATGAATGAAGAAGGCATAGTTGTGAGGAATAAAACTAGACTGGTCTGTAAGGGATATTCACAACAAGAGGGTATATATTTTGAAGAAAATTTTTCCCCTTTGTGAGGTTAGAGGCAGTGAGATTGTTCCTTGCTTATGCAACACATAAAGATTTCAAGGTATATCAGATGGATGTGAAGTCTGCATTCCTGAATGGTGATCTTGAAGAAGTATACATAGAACAACCTGATAAATTCCTTTGATAGAAAATGACAATATAGTTTTCAGGTTGAAGAAGGCCTTGTATGGACTAAAGCAGACACCAAGGGACTAAAGCTTGATAGATATTTATTACATCTTGGTTTCAGAAAAGGTAGTGCAAATCGTAATCTATATTTGAGAACTAGTTGAGAGGGTATTCTAATTATTGAGGTATTTGTGGATGACATTATCTTTGGAGGTAATGATGAAACATGAGCAATGAGTTTTACAAAGAAATGAAAAGTGAGTTTTAGATTTCAATGATTGGTGAAATTCTTTCTTTCTTGGTTTACAAATAATTTAAAATAAACATGGCATTTTCATCTCACAAACCAAGTATCTTAAGGAGTCACTAAAGAAGTTTGGAATGGAGGATTGTAAACCTATTGGGACACCTATCGTGATTGGGTGTAAGTTTTCAACTATTGATGAATCTAAAAATGTCTTTCATAAAAAGTACAGATCCATGATTGGAGGTTTGCAGTACTAGACACACACTAGGCCAGACATAGAAAGTGCAGTTGGAATTTTTTTGAGGTTCCAAGCTGATCCTAAGGAGACTCGGCTTGTTGTTGTTAAAAGGATATTCAAATATGTAAAAGGAATAGTAGAATATGGTTTATGGTATGATAAATCTGATAATTTCACATTGCATGCTTATACTAATGTAGATTGGGCAGGAAGTGTAGATGAAAAGAAGAGCACCAGTGATGGAGCCTTTTTCCTTGGGAAAAATTTGGTCTCTTGGTTGAGAAAAAAATAGGACTATATAGCTCATTCTACTATTGAGTCATAGTATGTGGCTGCTGCCATAAATTGTACACATATTGTGTGGATGAAGAAAATGCTAAAGGACATAGGGGTAAGCTTTAAAGAGCCTATTGTAATACATTGTGATAATACAAGCACAATGACCATGTAAAAGAATCATGTTATACATTCAAAGACTAAACATATTTCAATTAAATATCACTTTTTGAGATACAAGGTTTCAAAAAGGGAAGTTAGGTTGGAGTACATCTGTACAAAGGAAGAAATAGTGAATATATTCACCAAACCTTTTCCAAAAGATGCTTTTGAATATCTCAGAGGCATGCTTGGGGTGAAAACCCCTCCTTGTATGAACTAAAGGATGCATGAATGCATCATTCCAATAGTTATTAGAGCTATATCATTCTCTGGATGTGATGTTTGGATGCACTCCATAGGGGGAGTGATCACAAAACATAAAAGAACACACTTGGGTGATCAAGCACTTGGTTTGATGCAGACATGAAGATTTGAAAAAGATACACGTTGTAGAGGTGGGATGTTCAAAGATGGTGAAAAATAATAAAACTTGACACCCTTTTCCATTGATTTCAAAGGGGGGGGTGTTACAGATGACAAACCCTCACTATGTTAGGGGGAGTATTGAAGAGGTCATTGAGAGGATCTTTTGGGCTGATGGTTTTTCTCATATGTTTCCATCAATACCAAAGGGGGAGATTGTTAGAATTTTTGTTGTTTGAAGTGTTGAAACTCATTTTTTGTTATTGATGTCAACATATGTTTCAGTTGGTTGCATCAGACAGGCTGGTTATGAGAGGAACATGTAGGCTTGACAGAGTGGTATAGACATTGTATGACATTCTAGTACATGTGATCTTATATTTGTGATGAAGGATCTGTGTAGACCTTATGTCTAAAGTCACATATCATTATCTTATCTTTTACATAAGTTATGATTGTTTTGGTGAAGATTGGTCATAGTGCAAAAACAAAGGACCATGACAGTGACGGTCTTTGAATTTTTAGGATAACTTGGATGCAAACATGAATTATGGTATGCGAGCTTGAAGCTTGAGATTTATAAAGTAATCAATTTATAAGGGAATTTAAATTTAAGATTTGGCACATAACTAATTCAACCCCCCCCCCCCCCCCCTCTCAGTTGTGTTGGTGCATTGTTATTACTAACATATATTATTATTGACTACAAGGAGGCCAATGCTTTTTAGCTATCTAGGCCTAATGGTGAGGTTCTTCCAATCCTGGTAAATGGGATTCATCTTAAACTTTTCTTCTAAAGGAAGTTAAGGTGTTGTATATAACAGAGTAAAGTTTAACCTTCTCAAGAAGTTCCCATGCACAACTATTTCTGTTGGAATAGAAAATTTTGACATTCATGTCCAATCACTGAAGTTTGTAGGTTTCAAACTTTACAATGACTCTGTGCCCAATGGATTTCTAGGCTACATATTTGTTTATACTTAGCAGGAAAGTATTCCACAAAGTCACCAAAATGTTGACCCTTTAGTCACAATTGCCCTTTGGTTAGTTACCAAAGATTCAATTGCACAAGTGACAAGACATTGTCGATGTTAGTGTCGGTGAGATGTGTTATCTCCCACTGAAAGGTTATTCAATGGGCTTTGTCTACCAATTTGAATTACATGTTGGTTCAAGACACATGTTTTCTCTCACTAAAGTATCTCATGGACATACCATTTGCCACTAAGGATTTTGGGACTCTCTTCAATGAGTAGTTATTATTGTGTGCACCAATAGACAAGATGTTGTTATCAATCAATTTCTTAGTGATAAGGGTATGACCGACGACCGATCATTTATCACTTAGCTACTCCCAGTGCCCCCAAAATGCAAATACTTTTGTGTTGTGATCATTGCTTCTGATTTTAGGGGTTGTTTATCAAAGGATAAAACATTCATTTTGGAGGTTCTCTGTCAACTCATATGTATTGAGATCATATTTGTCTTTGATCCTCTCCCATGGTCATCTTTTGTAACTTAACCCAGGAGGGGTTTGAATTCCAATGTTTCAGCTAGATTTATGCCCGAACTCTTTAAAAGGCATTTCTATACATTCTTTTAGGATCTCTTCTCTAGTTATCTTATAGAATCCCTTTCTGTGACTCTAATTTTCCTTAACAGATTCAATAATGCCATTTTTAAACCTATTCTTAAGTTTAGATAACTGTGTAGGTCTTATATACCTTGTTATTTGCATATATTTTATCATCTACAACTTTTGGTGAAAGTGTAATCTTGATTGGTTAGCCTTGTTCAGTGAATATTGTGTTCCTTATAGGGTTATGTTGGTTCCTTACCTTCATATAAAGCTAATGGTAGTAAATATTTGAATAGTGTAGTTATGATCTTATTGGATTATGTCCAATCACAGACAAGTGGTGATCAATCATTTAATCTTGGTGTATCACCCTATTTTCCCTTTATGCATCCTTCTCCCCTTTTCCTTCAAAACATAAGTAGATTTAGGTGCACCTTGATTGTAAAGGAAGTCAAATTTCTCCAGAGACTCAATTTCACTTGTCAAGTCCCACACTTGGAGGTTGTTTCTATTGGAAAAATGGTCAGCGCTCCCCTCGGGATTCATGACATGGCTTAACTACTGCCTGTGTCTTCTATAAGTCTAGTGGTTGTATCAAGCATTAACAAGTTAATCTTTTGGTGCAATAGAAGCCACTATTTGTAACAAGTGGTATCAGAGCTTGGTCACAATTTTGAATCCTCTCGGGTAATGTTGAGGGGGAGATTGTTGGAAAAATGGTCAGCGCTCCCCTCGGGATTCGTGACAAGGCTTAACCACCTCCTGTGTCTTCTATAAGTCTAGTGGTTGTATTAGACATTAACAGGTCGATCTTTTGGTGCAACGACAGCCACTACTTGTAACAGTTTCCATTATTGACAAGGTTGTTTAGGTCACTAACCATTACCTAAGAAAGGGTGCAAACTTTTGTGACAATGCTAAGGATCTCTTAGAATCCATCATCTAGTGTTGAAGATCTAGAAGAGAATATCACAAACCACTGAATCTACAAACCAACCCACAACATTGGTAGAAGACTACATTATTGACCACATCGAAGCTAGACACCACCATAAGGAAGGTCTTGCCACGAGCAAGGGGTCAAGATTTCTCCTTTACAAGAGAGGTCTTTGCAAGAAATTATTTATTTGTTATTAATAAAATAGATGTAAGGTATTTCTTCCACTCTTTAGTCTTCTCTAGTTATCTCCTTCTCTCTTCATATTTTGATAAATACATTAGAAAATGTGCCATTTTCTACGTGATGGGGTATCAACAACTCCAACTGAAAAAGAAAAGGGATAATTTTTCCCTTTGTTTCTAACATGAGAACCAATTGAATGAAGAACTAGGCCCATTATTCATATACTTTAAACAATATGTTTACATGTACAAATATACGGTGCCTCAAAGCCTCAATCAATGGGGGAGATATATTTTTCCATGTTGCCCCTTTTGTGAATCAAGAGACGCCATATTTTGGATTTGCTTGAAAGAGAATCATAAAGTGAGTAGATGCACTTAGCTTGACATTAGGTCTTGTATAGTTGATCAAGATATTAGAAAATCTTGAAGATTCACAAACCAACCATCTTACGTTGAAACATTTTATTTTAGAGAAAGCATTTAATTCTTGATTTTTTTGGTGAGATGATGATGCCACTTTTGTTGGTGAGATGATGAAGAAGATGCCACTAGTTGCAAGTCAAAGACTAACCATTTATACAAAAAGTAGGAAAGAGAAAAGTGGTATGAATACAATTTTGTTATAGTTTAAGCATAAGAACCATGAATTTTCTAGGAGGTTTAGTGAATTAAATAGATTATACAATAGCAACTTTAGTCCTTACAATAATCTATCGTCAACTATCAATGTACATTATTTTTAATGTATTGATTTTTTATGTAGAGGCATACCCTAGATTAAAAAATATCAACATCTTGAAAATGAGAGGAAAAACAAGGTTTAAAAATGCTTAGAAATTAAACAAGAAAGGCAAGTCAATCTTTTTCTTCAAATATCCAAGACAAAAAGGAAGGAAAATGTTGAGAAATCAGGAAATAAAATATTGATTAATTTGAATAATAAAATAAATGCTTACAAAATTTGAAGCAAATATAAGAAACAAACACATAATATGCAAAATATTACCTTGAAAAATTGTTAAAAGAGAAAAAGTGGCACAATAATCTTTTTTTACTATCACTAAAATCAATCATTAACAATACAATAATAAATTTCATACTCTACCGTTCACCATGCGTGGCTTTTATCACATCAAAAGTAGTTCATGAATTATTTGAAATAACTTAAAATCATATGCAAAAATAAAAATCGAATAAAACACCCAACTTTCTACTACATACATATTCTCCATAGCCTCAAATCCATTTCTGGATAGATATATTCAAAATATACATTCATTATTACAATGACATTAAATTGTCATTTATTAATCTTACTCAATTATAACTTTTTAAAATAAATTATTTGAGTTACAAAAGATTATTACACTTGAGCTTCAAAACTAAGTTACATATAACCATCAAGAAATTAAATTCCATATATTTTACGAAAAAGAAGGTTTAAAAATGCTTAGAAATTAAACAAACAAGGCAAGTCAATCTTTTTCTTCAAATATCCCAAACTAAAAGGAAGGAAAATGTTGAGAAATTAGGAAATAAAATATTGATTAATTTGAATAATAAAATAAATGCATACAAAATTTGAAGCAAATATAAGAAACAAATACATAATATGCAAAATCTTACCTTGAAAAATTGTTAAAAGAGAAAAAGTGTCAGAATAATCTTTTTTTACTATTACTAAAATCAATCATTAATAATACAATAATAAACTTCATACTTTACCGTTCACCATGCGTGACTTTTATCACATCAAAAGTAGTTCATGAATTATTTGAAATAACTTAAAATCATATGCAAAAATAAAAATCTAATAAAACACCCAACTTTCTACTACATACATAGTCTCCATAGCCTCAAATGCATTTCTGGATAGATATATTCGAAATATACATTCATTATTACAGTGTCATTAAATGTTATTAATTAATCTTACTCAATTATAACTTTTTAAAATAAATTATTTGAGTTACAAAAGATTATTACACTTGAGCTTCAAAACTAAGTTACATATAACCATCAAGAAATTAAATTCCATATATTTTACTACTACATTTTAAAATTCATAATCATTTTTTTAAGAATACGGATATCAATTTCTATTTATAAATTTATACACATCCAAAAAAAATCATAAATAAAAAATAATATTCATTTATAAAAAAAAACATGTTTTATTTCTACTCTAAAAATTAACCCAAATTTCCTCACCTAAATATTGTTAAACTTTTATTAAATTTAATTAAAAATCTAGAATAAATTAACATCTTACCTCTTATACATATAGTATCAACAATTTAAAAGAAGTTTTATTCATAAATAATGCAACTTGTAATAAAATTAATTAAAACTAATAAAAAAATATTATTGCTAACCCGAATTTAAAAAACCTTTTCAAAATAAAATTCCTTCCTCCTATTGTCTTCATAATACAACTACTCTTTTTCACCTTTACTATCCTCTACCCAAAACCCCCTCCATTATTCTACACCTTACAACATCTTTGATTTTCAATCCAATAAAATAAAATCCAAACTCTAAAATAAATTTTCACCTTACATCTTTAAAAAGGAAAAACAACTATCAAATTCAAATAAAATTACATTCCTAAAGAATGTAACCTATCAACAATTGTTCGCAACACACCCACAATTTTCCACTCTTCCCCTTTCTTCACCTCTACGTGAAACCCCTTCTTTATTAATCCATGACTTCTTAATCTATATTTAGATTCCCTTAAAATATTATAAAAAGGTTGATTTATAGGACATTCTACCCTTGTATTGAGTAACATAGGTGAGTGAATCAGCGCCAATGTGAGCTTCATAAAACAAATATTTGTTTAAAATTGACTCTGTTGCATCCACTGCTTTTCCAATCATAATCATTCCACGTGATGGAGGATTCTAAAATAAATGACAAAGTACTTTCAGTTCATTGAGGATAAATGTGTTTTCATTTACACATCACTTCAAACATTCCTTGAATGGTGATATGGACTATCCTGTAAGTAAAAATGACAAAACAAAGCTAAATGTCAATAACAAAAAGAAAAACACTTCCTGACATTCACATTTTCCCTGTTAAAAAGAAGTATTAAAATCATTACCTTCAACTTATGAATGCAATTCCATATTATTGCATTGCTACAATAATTAAGTGTCAATAATTTTGATACCTGCAACTCTTTCAATACCTGCTGCTATGTTCTCCAGCTTCTCACAATAGTCAATCATAATATGCTCCAAGAGGCTCACTCCGGAAAGACTTGGCTTGGCTTAGGACAGTGCCTAATAGTCAACTCTTTAAGCTCCATAAGATAACGGTTTCTTGATACTCTCTGCAAGTTTCTACAATTTTGTATAGATAGAATGAAGAGTGTGTTAACTTGTGATGACTAATCAGGAAAGTACTATCTAGGAAAGTACTGTACAATTTTGAGGCCGACATACTTTTTGGTTATTTGGGCCGACATGTTACAACTCATTCTAACCCTAAAGAGGCAAAAATATTGTATAATATGGCTTAGGGTTAGGGATTTCAAAATGTATGATTTTAGTACTTGCGGCAGAATTGAGCTGTAAGGGATTACAGATTGTAATCAGGTTGTAATCACTGGATAATAATAATATTGGACTCGCTGTTGGTGGACGTAGCCCAGGGATTTGGTGAACCATGTTAAATCTTTTTGTTTTGTGTTCTCTTCTGTGTGGTTTATTATTTTCTGATATTGGTTATATTTACACATAATTGTTATTTATGCCTTGTTAATCCTAACAAGTGGTATCAGAGCGAGGTTTTTTTCCAGTTATCCTCTGCAGGAAGATCTCATGGTTTAGTGGGAGTCTCACGGTTGAGTGGGAGAAATGGCAGACGAGGGTAGGCTGAAGGTTGACAAGTTTAATGGGTAGAACTTCCAGTTATGGAAGATGCAAATGGGAGACTATCTCTATCAGAAGGATCCATGGCGGCCATTAGAGGGAATAGCCAAGAAAGAGGCATCAATGTCTTAGGATGACTGAGATATTTTGGATAGGAAGGCACTAGGGAGTATTCATCTATGCCTGGCACAATCGGTGGCATTCAATATTACTGGAGCAATGAAAGCTAAAGATCTGATGGACACCCTAGCGAAGTTGTATGAAAAGCCTTCAGCTTCAAACAAAGTATTTCTAACGAAGTGTTTATTTAATATGAAAATGGTAGAAGGTGGATCAGTCGCTGATCATTTGAATCAGTTGAATACAATTAAAAGTTAGTTAACCTCAATTAAAATTACTTTTGATGAAGAGGTTAGGGCTCTCTTGATTTTGTGTTCTTTTCCAGAAAGTTGGAATGGCTTGGTAATGGCTGTTAGTAATTCTGTTCTGGTTCTAATACCCTAAAGTATGATGATGTTATTGGTGTTATATTGAGTGAGGAAATTCATAGGAAAAGCTCAAGGGAATCCACATCGGGTAGTGTATTGAACACAGAAAGCAGCAGAACAAGAGATAGAGGAAACAAATCTAGAAATCATGGGAAATCAAGAGGAAAATTGAAGGGAAAGAGGTCTGAATCCAAAGGGCCAAATGATTCTTGGTACTGTGGAAAACCAGGTCATAAGAAGAAAGATTGCTGGTCTCTGAAGAATAAAGAAGGAGACAAACAAGAAGGTAACAAGGAGGCAAATGTGGTAAGTAATAAACTCGAAGAGGATGCCTTGCTTCTTTCTTTAGAAAGTATTGATGATTCATGGGTTTTAGATTTTGGGGCTTCATTTCATGCTACACCCCATGGAGGTTACTTTCTTGATTATGTCCAAGGGGATTTTGGGCTAGTTTATTTGGGAGATAATGAACCCTGTCAGATAGTTGGAAAGGGAAAAATTAAGATTAAGTTGCAGAATGGGAATCATTGGCTACTACAAGAGGTAAGACATGTTCCAAGGATGAGTAGGAATTTAATTTCAGTAGGGCAACTAGGTGATGAGGGTTGCATAGTTACTTTTAATGATAGAAATTGGAAGGTTTCAAAGGGTTCCTTAGTAGTAGCAAAAGGTGTGAAAGTATGCACCTTATATCTTTTTACAGGTCATATTGTTTCTTCTACTTTAATTGTTTAAGAAGATAATGAATGTTCAGGAACAGTGGCTGTAGTTGAGCAGGAAGAACATCAAACCGTTGTTGTAGATTCTAACATAGCACTATGGCACAACAGACTCGGGCACATGAGTGAAAAAGGTATGAAATTAATTCATTCAAAGAAAGTTTTACCTAGTCTGAAATGTGTCAATATGGATTTCTGTGAAAGTTGTGTTTATGGAAAACAAAAGAGAGTTAGTTTTGTGAAGAGTGAGAAGGAGAGGAAAAATGAGAGATTATAGCTTGTGCATATAGATGTATGGGGACCAGCTCAGGTATCTTCCCTTGGTGGCTCTCTGTATTATGTTACATTTACAGATGATGCAACAAGAAAAGTATGGATTTATTTCCTTAGACATAAATATGATGTATTTAAAACTTTTAAGAAATGGATATGCTTGGTTGAGAATGAGACTGGTAAAAATTTAAAATGTCTCAGATTTGATAATGGTGGTGAGTATTGCAGCACCGAATTTGAAGATTATTGTTTCTCTAATGGTATTCGCAAGCAAAAAACTGTACCAAGAACTCCACAAAAAAATGGAGTGGCTGAACACATGAACAAGACAATAATGGAGCATGCAAGGAGTATGAGGTTGCATGCTAGGCTGCCCAAAAACATGTGGGTGGAGGCTGTAAATACTATTGTTTATTTAATCAATAGAGGCCCCTCTACTCCTTTGGACTGTGGTATTCCAAAGGAAGCATGGAGTGGTAAGAAGGTGAGTTATTCTTTTCTCAAAACCTTCGGTTGTGAAGCTTTTGCACTTATAGATTCTAAAAATAGAACCAAGCTGGAAGCTAAGTCAAAGAAATGTGTATTTGTTGGATATGGCATTGATGAATTTGGTTATAGGCTTTGGGATTTTGAAAATCATAAAATTGTAAGAAGCAGGGATGTCATACTCAATGAGAAGGTGTTGTACAAAGATCTGTTGCAGCAGCATGAAAAGAAAGAAAATGACTATGTAGTACTAGATGATACTCCACAAGTTCATGTTCCAGTAGTTCCTTATGCTCCGCAATAACAACAACAACAAATACCACACACCCCAGTGAATGTTAGACGGTCAACAAGGCTAAGTAGACCTCCAGAAAGATTTTCTCCATCTTTGTATTCTATTTTGTTAATAGATGCTAGTGAACCTAAATGTTATAATGAAGCTGTGCAGGTGGATACAAAGCTTCAGTGGGAGTCTGCAATGACAGATGAAATGGACTCTTTGCTGAAAAATCAAACTTGGGATTTATGCAAGTTACCTGCAGGTAAAAGGGCTTTACAAAATAAATGGGTTTATAGGCTAAAAGAAGAGGATGGAGGTAAGAAAAGATTTAAAGCCAGGTTAGTTGTAAAAGAATTTGCACAGAAAAAAGGCATTGATTTTGATGAGATATTTTCTCCAGTTGTTAAAATAACTTCTATCTGTACTATTTTAAGTATTGTGGCTACTGAAGATTTGCATTTAGAGCAGCTTGATGTTAAAACAACTTTTCTTCATGGTGATTTGGATGAAGAAATATATATGGTAAAACCACAAGGATTTGAGGTCAAGGGTAAGGAGAATTTGGTATGCAGATTGCAGAAAAGTTTATATGGCTTGAAGCAAGCACCTCGACAATGGTACATTAAATTTGACACTTTTATGATTGAGCATGGATACACTCGGTGTCATTTTGACCATTGTGTTTATTTTAAGAGGTTGGATGATGACAACTACATTATTTTATGTTTATATGTTGATGATATGCTTGTAGCTGGGTCTAACATGGATCACATTAAGGGGTTGAAACAATAGTTAGCACATTCATTTGCTATGAAGGATTTGGGGGCAACAAAACAAATCCTTGATATGAAAATTTGTAGAGATAGGAAAAATAGGAAGTTATCTCTCTCTCAAGATGATTATATTGAGAAGGTGTTGCAATGTTTCTCTATGGAGAATGACAAAGCTGTCAGCACACCTTTGCCTAGTCATTTGAAATTGACTAAGGACATGTGTCCAAAGACACTAGAAGAAGAGACTAAAATGTCTAAGGTACCTTATGCTTCAGCTATAGGGAGCTTAATGTATGCTATGGTATGTACTAGGCCAGATATTGCACACACAGTGGGAGTCGTTAGCCAATATATGAGTCACCTAGGTATTGAGCATTGGAATGCAGTCAAATAGATTCTTAGATATTTGAGAGGTACATCCAGTAAGTGTTTACACTTTGGAGGTTCTACTACTACTATACAAGGCTATGTTGACTCAGATTTGGTAGGAGATATTGATAGCAGGCGGAGTACTACAGGCTATGTATTTACTGTTGGGGGGACAATAGTGAGTTGGATTTCTCAACTACAAAAGGTGGTTTCTTTATCCACTACAGAGGCAGAGTATGTTGCTACTACAGAGGCAGCCAAGGAGATGATATGGCTTCAATTCTTCATGGAAGAATTGGGACATCCACAGAGGGATAATTTTCTACATACAGATAGCTAGAGTGTCATTCATTTTGCAAAAAATTCTGCTTTGCACTCAAAGACAAAACACATACAATTGCGGTACCATTTCATTCGGTCAGTTTTGGATGATGGGCAGTTAAAGCTGGAAAAGATTCATATAGATGATAATCCAACAAATATGTTTACAAAGGTAGTAACAAGGGAGAAGTTGAACTCATGTTCAGCTTCAGTTGGTCTTTTAGACTGAACAGAATAAAGGAACAATAGAGTCCAGGGTGGTTTGATCCAATGGGAGCCTCATATGGTAGTGGTATTGCTACAGGATCAGTCTCCAAGTGGGAGGTTTTTTAGTATAGTGTGGATACTGATCAGTCACCAAGTGGGAGATTTTTAGCTTGTGGTGACTGATCAGGAAAGTACTATCTAGGAAAGTACTGTACACTTTTCCTCCCGACCTTGTTGAGGTTCAGGGTCAGGCTGGACCCTAAGCGGGGGTTTGGGGGTGACAGCCCCCAAGAATGGGGGTTCGGGGGTGCAGCCCCTGAGGAAATTTTTTTTTAGGCTAACATACTTTTTGGTTATTTGGGCCGACATGTTATAACTCATTCTAACCCTAAAGCGGCAAAAATATTGTATAATATGGCTTAGGGTTAGGGATTTCGTAATGTATGATTTTAGTACTTGCAGTAGAATTGAGCTATAAAGGATTATGGATTGTAATCGGGTTGTAATCACTAGATAATAATAATATTGGACTTATTATTGGTGGACGTAGCCCAGGGATTTGGTGAACCACATTAAATCTTTGTGTCTTATGTTCTCTTTTGTGTGGTTTATTATTTTCTGATATTGGTTATATTTGCACATAATTGTTATTTCTACCTTGTTAATCCTAACAGAGTGTTGTTGGGAGTGTAATGCTTTGTAGCTTGTCACAAAACTCAACATCAATAATCTCCATGCAGCTCACTCCGGAAAGACTTGTCAACTCCTTGAGCTCAAGATAGGTTCTTTGGAATCTGGGCCCCTGTAGTTGATCAAAACATCATACAATGTTGAAGATTTAGAAACTGTCCTCCTTTTTCTGACAAGTTCTATTGCAAAGAGAGCATGCAATTCCTAATTTCGCTGGTGAGAAGAAGAAGAAGATGCCATTGAAAAAGAAGAGCAAGATGAAAAGGGTTTGATTTTAGTATGGACAATGAAAGATAAAATTATGTAGAATGGGAAAGGCTAATGTGTATCAAATAGATCATACTGCTGGCTGATTAGGTACTTTCCTCGGTATTCCCTTGAGGAGAAGAAGATTAAGGAAAATGCAAGAATTTATGCAAGTACCCACCTATAGAAAGAGGCAAGTTCCAATGTCTCTCCAAACATTCAACAAAGAAAAGAGGGGACATGAAGGAAAATACTTATAAATTTCATCTCGGTCTTGTCTTCAATGCTTTTGAGAAACAAGTGAAAGAAAATGCTAAAGTTGAAGGTGTTGAAATTAAATTGTAGACTAAAACAATTAAAACAGAATAGAAGATAGAAAATTAAAGTACACAGACACATAAATTATAGTGGTTCATCTAGCTATTCTGGATTACATCCACTTTGACAAGCAGGGCATATCTCTTTTTATTAAAATACAGTCTGTTACAATGATCCAACAACTCTTAGCTCTTTCTCCTTTTACAATGCATGGTCAAGCATAATCCTAGCATCTGTGGAAGTCAAGGAACCTGACGGTTACAACAGTAGGTGAAGATTGGGCTTCACAGACTATGTAGCTGTTACATGGCAGAGGCATTACAATCTCCCACTTGAAGTCCAATCAATGCTACGAGGTGAGCTGCTCTAAGATATCCCCCAATTGGTGCTTATGGCTATGTCGTCACAATGCTGAGAGAAGTTCTACAGAATTTGAACTTCTCTCATGGTACAACCTTGGTGAACGCATCAGCCGAATTGACCTTTTTTTCAATCTTCTCTAACTGTAGTCTTCCCTCTTCAAGAGAATGATAGATGAAGTGAAATCTGGTTTCTATATGCTTTGTGCGACTGTGGAAAGCTAAATTTTTTGGCCAAATGAATGGCGTTGTTGCTATCAGAGAATAGTGTAAATGTGAATTGTTTAAATCCAAACTCTCCAAACAATCAATGTAACCATATCAGATCTTTAGCTCCCTCAACGAGAGAAATGTATTCAGCCTCAGTGGAGGAAAGAGGAACCACTTGTTGCTTCCGAGAAGTCCAGCTAATCGTTGCCCTGACAAAAGTAAACACATAGCCTGTTGTTGACCTCCTTGTATCTAAATCTCCTGCCATATCAGAATCAACATATCTGCAAATATAAGGGGCCTTACTGTTAAAACATAAAACATGAGAGGAAGTGCCTCTCAAATATCAAAGAGTCCATTGAACTGCTTGCCAATGAGTTTTACCAGGATTACTCATAAAACCACTCACAACTCCCACTGTATGAGCAATATTCGAAATGTGCTAACCATGGTGTACATTAAACTCCCAATTGCTGAAGAATAAGGAATACCAGCCATCTCATTTTTTTCTTCCTGAGTGGAAGGACACATTTTAGAAGACAATTGAAAGTGATCAGCCAATGGAGTTGCAACTGATTTTGCATTTGACATATCAAATTTTTCTAAAACTTTAAGAATGTATTTTTATTGAGATAACTTAATTTCTCTCTAATGTCGACCTTGGATTATATCCATCCCAAGAATCCTCTTTTCTACCCTTAAATTTTTCATGGAAAAATGAAGAGCCAAATGTGTCTTCAGTGCATGAATGACTCTCATACTATTACCAATAGTCAACATATCATCAACATATAATAGTAGAATCACAAACTCACTAGTAGGAAGTCTTTTGTAGTAGACACATGGGTCTAATTTGCAGAGTGTGAAACCTTGCTGAGTCATGAAGTTATCAAACTTTAAATACCATTGGCACATGGCTTGCTTCAACCCATATAGACTCCTCCTTAATTTGAAATATAGATGCTCCTGCCCTTGTTTACAAAGCCTTCCGACTGTTCCATATATAACTCTTCAACAATGTCCCCATGTAAAAATGTTGTTTTGACATCAAGTTGCTCAAGCTCAAGGTCCCATGCTGCTGCCATGCCTAGTACCAAATGAATAGTCTACATTTTAACCACTAGAAAAAAAATCTCATTGAAGTCCACACCCTTTTGTTGAGCGAATCCCTTCACTACTAATCTGGCCATGTATCTCTTTCGTTCTCCATCTTCCTCTTTTATGCGATAGACCCATTTATTTTTCAAAGCTTTTTGGTTTGGCCGAAGAGGAACCAAATCCCATGTCTGATTCATGTTTAAAGAATCCATTTCATCTTTCATGGCATCCATCTAGAACATTGAATTAACATCAGTACATGTGTGTTTAAATGTTTGTGGCTCTGCCTGATCTAAACACAAAGAAAATAACAATTCGTAGTCATCAAATTTTCTTGGACATTTTTCTCTCTCGTAGACCTCATCAACTAGATATTTTGATTAGTGTTAACATTAGAATCATCAGTATTTGCAACCTCTGTATTTGGAATGACAAGTGTTTGACCAACATTCTGACCTACCTCAAGTGGAGGACACCCTGCCTCCCATCTATTTTCTATCATGGGTGGGTGTAGAAGAGACTGTGGCATTTTTTTTGTACTTGTCGCAAGGTGTGGGGACAACAGCGTATGCTGCCCACGCTGCAGAGAGTGCTCATGCGGTAGAGAGGTCTCCTCCTATTGGCACTACAGAGAGTACTCACGCGGGGTTTGGGGAAATACTTGCGCTGGATTTTAGTGGTGAGGCTACATGGGGAATGAGACATCCCATGCAACAAAAACATTTTTTGTTGAAGACACAGAGGTATTTGCGGGTGGAGGCAGCAGACTATGTTCCACGCATTGAGTGTCCAGGGGTTGCATGTGGAGAGGTGTTGGAAAGAGGGACATGGACTCCTGCTCTCCTCTTGGATCACGTTGTGAGCTAACCACAAGTGGTGTGGGAGACATAAGGGGCTGCTGTGGTATTGGGCAAGACAAGAAAGTTGTGGAAGAAGTATGGTGAGCAATGTTGGAGGGGACAAATGTAGATGGGTGGAATGTGACCCGGGGTGTGTTCTGCATACAATCTCCATTATTAGATAGATCAAATTTAATAAATTCATCAAAAGGAGAATTCTGAATTTGCAAACCTGAGAATGATTTCTCATTAAATACAACATCCCAACTATGAATCACTTTGTGAGTGACCGAATCCCACAACCAAAAGCCAAATTGATCTTCACGGTACCCCAAAAATATGCATCTCTTGGATATAAAATCCAATTTCATTCTCTGCTCCTTATTAATGTGGGCATATGCATCGCATCTAAAAACACACAAATGAGAAAATGAAATTCTCTTACTAGCCCACCTCTCTTCTAGAATATCAAAATCCAGACCTGACGAAGGAACCCGGTTTATTAAATAAACCACTATATTACATGCCTCTACCCAAAATTCCTTCCCCAAACCAGCATTAGACAACATACACTGAGATCTCTCTAAAATAGTCTAATTCAACCTCTCAGCTGCACCATTTTCTTGAGGTGTATAAGTGACTATTTTAATCCTTTGAATACCATGATTTGCACAAAATTGGTCAAACTTCAAAGAGCAATACTCACCACCATTTTCTGTTAGTAAACATTTTATTTTTCTTCTAATCTGATTTTCCACCATAGCCTTAAGGGTTTTAAATTTTGAAAAAACTTCTGATTTCTTATGCAACATATAAACCCAAACTTTAATGCAAGTGCAATCATCAAGAAATGTGATAAAATAATTAGCACCATCGATAGAAGTTACCTTTGTAGGACCGAAAACATCAAAATCATAAGCTCTAATGGAGATGATTTCTTCTCATGACCCATCCTTATGAAGCTTGTGTGATTTTTCTTTCCATAAAGGCAATGCTCACACAATTCCAAATCAACTGATTTAAGACTTGAAAGTTGGTCTCTTTGAAGCATGACTTCAAGACCCGTTTCGCTCATATGACCGAGCCTCTTATGCCAAAATTTGGCATTGCTATCTCAACCGCCATGGCTGCTCCCACTTCACCATTACACTCTAATGTGTACAAAATTCTAGTTTTTTTCCCTTTAGCTAAAATTAATTGAGTTTTGGACACTTTCCAAGAAGCTAGATCAAAGCTAACATTACAACCTTATGTATATAACTGACTAACTGAAATCAGATTATGCTTAAGTCTAGGAACATGCCTAACATATTTTAGAAGCCATTTACTTCCATTTTTCAGCAACAATAAAATATCCCCTTTGCCGACTATATCACATTCTTTATTCTCCCCAAGAAAAACTTTACCAAACATACCTTCGTGGTAATTTGTGAAAGCACTCTGACATGGAGTAGCATAAAATGAGGCACCAAAATGGAGAACCCATGAGCTTGAATCCACATTGTTAGTTGCAAGTACCAAGGCTCCATAAGTTGCAACATTAACGCCATCATTGATAACTTTATTTTGAGCCTTTTTGTAATTCCAGCATTGCTTCTTTGTGTGCCTAGATTTTCCACAAAACCAGTAAGTTCCATTTCTTCCTCTCGATTTCGAGTGATGATTCGATCTACCTCTTCCATTATTATTATTATTATTTCTTCCTCTCTCATGACTTCTACCTCTATTTCCTGTGCTCACTGTTAGAGAATCACCAGAAGAGGGTTCTTGATGCTTCCGTCGCATGTCTTCACTCAGTAGTGTGGCTGCAACTTCATCAAATTTGAGCTTGCTCTTGGCTGCAACTGAAGTGCTCATAGCCATTACTACACCTTCCTAGCTATTTGAAAGTGAGCATAATAATAGGATTGCCTTTATTTCATCATCTAATGGGGTGCCAACCGAAGTCAGCTGAGTAACTAATGTATTGAACTTGTTGAGATGATTCGATATCACTCCTTTCATTTTTAGATTATATAACTTCTTCATAATAAATACTTTGTTCGATGCTAAAGCTATCTCATATAATGAAGATAACTTATCCCACAACTCTTTCTTTGTCTGCTCTGTCGAAATATTGAAGAGCACATTGCTTGATAGAGATAAGAAAATCATTGCCTTTTCTTTCTGATTGATCTTCAGCCAGTCTTCATCTGATAAAGACCATTTACCCTTGGTTTTTCCAAGTAAAGCAAGTTGTAAATCCTATAAACAATAAAAATGGAATAGAAGATAGAAAATTAAAATACATAGACACAAAAATTATAGTGGTTCATCCAGCTATTTTGGATTACATCCACTTTGACAAGCAGGGCATATCTCTTTGACAAGCAGGGCATATCTCTTTGTGAAGTAGGGCATATTTTTGTGTCTATGTATTTTAATTTTCTATCTTCTATTCTATCTTCTATTCTCTTTGACAAGCAGGGCATATCTCTTTTACAAGCAGGGCATATTAAAATACATAGACACAGAAGATAGCAACTTCATTATATGAGATAGCTTTAGCATCCATGGTTTTTCTAAAAAAGTTAAAATAGAATAGAAGATAGAAAATTAAAATACATAGACATAGAAATTATAGTGGTTCATCCAGCTATTCTGGATTACATCCACTTTGACAAGTAGGGCATATCTCTTTTATTAAAATACAGCCTGTTACAATGATCCAATAGCTCTCAGCTCTTTCTCCTTTTACAATGCATGGTCAAGCATAATCCTAGCATCTGCAGAAGTCAGGGAATCTGACGGTTACAACAACAGGTGAAGATTGGGCTTCACAGACTGCGTAGCCGTTACATGGTAGAGGCGTTACAAAATGTGACAAGGCATGTTGCATAGACGGAAAGGACATCAGATTTTATTTGCTTTACAGACTAATTCTGTTAGCCACTTCTGGGTTGAGTGAAATAAGTGCTTTTCATGTTGTTTTCTCAATGAAAAGAAGAGTAAGGAAAATAGTAAGAATTAAAATAAGCGAGTTTGCAATGACTTGTACAAAGGAAAATACTTCGCAATTTGGTTCATTCTTTTCTTTATAGAATTTGACATTTTATATGATCTTTATCCTTAAGTTTATTATATCGAATAAATTTCACATATTGTATTTTCATAATATTTTTACAATCTTAATTAAGAAAATTACTATCAATATATAATATAATATTCTAATTTATGCTATTAATATTTATTTTTACTGTTGCAGTTATTACCCGTAGGCGTTTCCCTATGAAAGACTTCAAGTAAAACATTGCATCCGATGGTTAAAACAGCTAGAGACAAAAATGACTACCATCAAAGTGATCCTCGTCATTTTTTGTTTTCAGACTAATTTTTATATAAGATGAAGAACAAAACCCTATCTTGTTGCTTGCATGTCCAGTAGAGCATGAAAAGCTTTATATGCTCATTCGCCAGACAAAAGAGTGCAGTAAAATGAGGCCAGTAATATTCCAGGACAATATTCCTATCATATCCTCCATGCAACGCGTGTGGTGTAGTACCCACCCATAATTTTCTTTTAGGTTTCTTTCTATTTTAGTTGTTTGACCAAATTCTTTTAGGTCACTTTTGTTGTGATCGGTTATTATTTTAATAAATGATGATTATGGATTATTGTTCATTATATGTGTATCATGTGATTGTGTACATTAGATGATGATATCATTATGATGTTATGTTTATGCTTTGTATTGATTTATGATGTTACTAACCCCATACTTGCATGTGTATGGTTATCATTTGTGTGTATTTGTTTGATGTGTTTGTGTGGTAGAGGACAGAGGCGTAGTTACTTGAATAGTCGAGATCCACACGACCGATCGTACCCTATCATTGTCTGCTATATATATATATATATATATATTGGATGTACATGCTTCATCTTGTGATGACAGGTTTGCAGGTATAGGGCATCATCTTCCTTGAACTGGCAGGAGTGAGCATGTCAATAAATATTCATCTCAATGGTAAAGAGGGGAGATAATACATAGAGCCAAAACCCTAACCTGAGCCTAATTGTCCTAGGATTGGACAAGTATCAATATGACTACCCTATCTGAATTCGTCTAGTAGGCATGAATTCATGCATCCCTTCTCCTAAATTTGTTTGGTTTTATGTTGTTTGGTCTTGGTTGATTTATTGCTTATGTCGATGATTTTATGTGATTATTAATTTAGTGATTATAGTTGAATTTAATATTAATCATGTTCCTAAGTTTATTTGAGTAAATTTAATTAAAAGTTAAATAATTGATTATATAGATTTAATTGATGATTTAATTGGTAATTATATTTAATTATGTTTATGTGCATTATTAAATAATTAAATATTTAATTGCATTGACTTAGGATGCTTTAAATATTTAATCTATTTAACACATATTTTAATTATTAACATGTGCATAATTGAAAATTGAATTTTTTTTTAAACACACATTGAGTTTAGAAGGAAAGGTAAAAATAGCGAAAATGCGAAAAATCAGAGTCCAAAGAAAAATTGCGTTGCAGAATCACCAGGTGAAATTAGGGTTAATTCACCATGACTGGGCAAAAGTTAGAAACCTGGATTCTGCTTCAGCTAATCCGATCTCCAAGCATTCTTCAAACTTGACAACCAAATCCTCAAGCCCAGACAAGGAATTCACTAGCTATTGTTTCAATTACTGGTCATATGGGCACAAATACAAAGATTGTAAATGGAGGGATGTTAGACATCTTCACCCCACTTACGATCACCTCAAGGAGTTTATCACAAAGCAGAAGGCTAAAAGCTTGCTGGAAGCCCAGAAAAGTGGACAATCTTCGGTCAAGGTCTCTGCTTCTCTCAACGAATTAGATAATCTTACGGATAATGTAACCAAGGATCTTAGCTTGAAGGAAATGGATTATTTTCTAGCGCCTAAAACTAGGGTTTCAAAACCCAGTTTGGAATCCCAAACTCACTATGGCCATCGTTTCCAAAATAGGATATTGGAACAAAAGATTTTTGTTAATGCATTGGACGCACAAATGGATTTCTTTGAAAAAACTAAATATGCAAATGTGGGTAAAGTTAATTTAGAGCTAGTCAGGGTAAAATATATTGAACGGGACTCACTTCAGGCCATCTCTAAATTGGGGAAAGGTGGAGTGGCACCCGCTCAGGCCCTTACCGCTCGCATAGTAAATAAACCCCCATCACGGCAACTAGCATGTAGAAACCTTGGGACCGTAAAGGCTCTGTCATCTAGGATAATTCTGGCTATTAGCTCCAATGAACCTCTATTTGCTACGAGGGGAAGGGGAATGCCAGAGACCAAGGCATCTTCCAGTGGTGGCAGATCAAGAAAAGAAGAATGGCACACAGTTAAAGGAAAGAAACTGGTAAAATATTCTCCTAAAAATTACAATAGCAACAATATTGTTCTTAAAAACTCCTTTGATTTACTTAGCAGAGATAATACTCCTTGTAAAAAGCTTTCGCATATAGCAAATCATCAGAGCAATAGGGTTTTGGGAGGGGGAGAAGTTCCCAAGGGGAAATCACATATGGATTGTAAATTTGCACAATCCGATGTGAAGAATTCTCCCCTCTCCCTGCCCAAAACCCTAGCTATGGAGAAAAAAGCTTTGAAAGATAGTAGTGATCTAACAGTTATTCATAGATCTCCAAATGCGTACAGCCCTCCTCATCGTAGGAAGGAAGAAATGAGATCATTTAATAGCAAGCCATAAAATATTGTTAAACCTGGTAATGAGGGTAACCCGTCACATGCTAAGTGTAATGATTATGTTTACACTCCGCCGCATAGTCGTTCAAATAACCATAAACATTCAATATATCCAATATATGGTAATCACGATCCTAATCATTTTATGGTGACATTGGATGAAAGTCACATTTTGAAAACTCATAATGCTTATGCAGAGACAGGTGTCATATGCAAGTGGATGGGAACAGGTGTCCATATCAAGGATGTAATCAAAGGTTTGTTATCTCTTCTCCCCTCAGAGGTAAGTATTACTATCTTGGTAGGCAACTTTATTTATGTAGATTGCAAAAGCAATAATCTTAAAAATGAAATTTTAGAGAAAGGTTATCTGAAATTCAAAGAAATTTCTTTTTTCGTATGTTCTTGGTTCCCTTTATTTAATCCAATAAAAACAACGGATTTCCAAGTAGAAAAAGCAATTATGTTAAGAAATCTGCCACTAGAGTGTAATCATATAGAAATTGTAAAAAGAATAGGAGATAAAATTGGAACTTTTAAAAGGATGGTTAAAGCTGAATATAATAAATCAGATGTGATTATCATTGTTAAGGTAAATTATCATGACAGTTACATCCCCCCCCTCTAGCTATGTTTTAATTCAAACACCATAATCATAAATCCCAAGATCCTAGAGGACTTCATTGAAGATTCTGAGAAAGGAAGGAATACACCCTCACTTACACTTAAAAATTGTGCAAATGTTTTCCATGATCCTAATAATAGGGTAAAAATAATGTTCTTAAACAACAGAGGGGGTTTTGAGCTCTTGAACACTGAATTTGGGCACTTTGAAGCTCCACCTCCCAAATTGTGTGAAATTAATGCTTCGGTTAGCATTAATAATCCCCAGGAATCCTCCAAATCTCCTACTCTATTAAGGAGGTTGGAAACCTCCCTCTTCAATAACTTTGAAGATACTAGTTTGAATAATGTAAATGTTAATGATAATAATAAAATTCTAGACTATGGCTGTAAGAATAGTACCGTAGAGAAGTTAGAACTAAATCTTACTGACAAGACCATTGTAAATGTGCAAGAAAAGACTAATATATTTATAGAAGAGGCAGGCCCACAAGCAAGTCAGCCTGTGATTTTCAATGGTTATAATACAATTGCTTTCAAACCAGCAGATACAGACCAAAAGCAAATGGATGTATTTAAGAAGGATACACCAATAGAACAGTCTTTGAACACAGAATATCCAAGCCCAACAATAGTTAGGCCCTTCCCCCCACTATTGTCTGACACAGGTCTGTCCAACATGGTATCAACCTATTCTCAGAATAAGAAGGAGATACGTACTTCTTTCAATACCTTTGAAACTAGGGTGGATATGGATAAAGATTTTAGTAATGTTATCCAAAATGATAAAGGTAATTTTGAAAACATGGTATTTGAAAATACCTATGTACCCCCTCTATCACATAGCAACACAACTAGCTCGCCACAGAAAATCCTATCTCCAGCAAATATTCAGGAAGATAATATTAAAAAGAATTCATTTAATATACCTATTGAAAACTTAAATTTTCCTCAAACTACTAAAGCACCATCTCAAAGAATCGATAACATATCAAGCATTAGGTGTGAATCTAATAATATAGAAATTGAACCAGAATATACATAAATTAAAGAAAATATTAGAATCTGTATAAAACCTGAAGGAAATAGGACTGATCTTCAAATAGAATAGTCTTTGACACCAGAATGTGCTAATACAGTAGAACTAGTGGATCAGGTAAATAAAACAAAAGAGGTAAACCAAATTATTAATTATTTAGGAGAACCACTAACGGATGAGTTAATGGACTTGTTTCTAGATGAGATCTGTGATTTTGATGAACTAAAAGTTCAAAAAGAAATACTAATCAAACAGATTCAGGAATGTATTGTAGAAGTAAGGATGAGGGCAATAGACTAAATCAGCCTTCTCCTATCCCAGATAAGGAAGTATCAGATAACAAACTGCAAAGCAAAAATATATCAATAAATGATCATACCATTGAAGAGGGGACAGTACAAGCTCTCTCAATACCTCTTGAAATAGAAATCTTAAATCTGGACCTATCAGGAAAAATGGAAGATATTATAGAAATTTATGGTAAGGAGATTGTAGATAGAGTGGAACCCTTAGCTTACACAATTAATGAACAAAATAGCCCGGGTAATTAGGATAATTCGATAATAGGGTCTCCTGGAGACTCAACTTTGATTAAAGAAGCAAATGAAGGACTCTTTGCAACAACTAAGGAAAATAGAGAATTGGGCATAGCCTTGACCAGAGGCAGTCTAAGCACTCCTAATATTAACAAACTTAAAAAGAAAAGAGGCAGGAAATTAGCCGTAGAACTGAGATCTCTAGATGGCAATGCAGGCAATCAAAAAAAGATAGCTGACATTCTGAACACAAGGAAGGGGAAGTTCCTTCCCAAGGAACAATGAGAGTTACTACTTGGAATGTTAGGGGTCTAAATGCCCCTAACAAACAAAGATTAATCAAAAGATACTTAAAAAACTTCAAATTCAAAATCATCTTATTACAGGAAACTAAGCTTAAAAAAGAGGATAGCTCTAAATTTAGTAAAAGATTAGGTATTTGGAAGTCAGAATATGCTTGGTCAGCAGGTCACTCAGGTGGACTTGCTGTCCTATGGGACCCTCATAAAGTGGTTGCTTTACCCTCGCATACTAATGATAACTGGATGACACTAACAATTAAGAGCCTAAAATCAGATTTAAAATTTAACCTAATCAATGTATATGGGCCAATCTCTAATGAAGAAAAAAGAAGAGTTTGGTAGGAAATACAAGACCTTTTAACGAATAACCGAGGACACCCCTTTTTTATCGGAGGAGATTTCAATGCTATACTAAATCTAGAAGAAAAGTATGGGGGTTCTCAATACATATCACAAGCCCATAAAGATTTTAGCAAATGGGTTGCGGATAATCATCTAATAAGCATCAATACAATTAATGGAGTTTATACATGGAATAACAGAAGAGCTGGATTTAGCTACATAGCTGAAAAGTTAGATAGATTCTTTATTAGAACAAACCCCGATAACTTTAATCAGTTAGTCAATGCAAAGATCCTCCCAGAAGCAGGACCAGATCACTTCCCTATCAGGCTTACCATTACAGAGAATTCCAAACCATCGAGAAATCCATTTAAGCTCAAATTTATGTGGTTCCAAAATCTGGAATTAATAAACCTCTTAGAGGACTGGTGGAAACATATCTCAGTAAAAGGATAAAAAATGTTTTGCTTAACTGCCAAGTTAAAAATTATAAAAAATAAAGCATTAGAGTGGAACAAGAATAACTTTAATAATATATTTGAAGAGAAAACTCAGTTAGAAAAAGAAATATACGATTTAAACAATATAGTAATAGAACAAGGTATGAATGATCTTAGCTACTATAAGGAAAAAGAGTTGATGGCCAAATACAATGATATCCTCCTCAAAGAAGAAATCTTCTGGAAGCAAAAATCTACGGAGTCATGGCTCAAGGAGGGCGACAGTAACACCAAATTCTTTCATAATACAACTAATTATAAAAGCAGTATTAATAGAATAGCCAAAATCAAGACAACCGAGGGACTTACTACTGAAGATCCTGTTCAAATCTCAACTGTCACAAATTTCTATAAATCCTTTCTCAACAGCACTGAGGCAGTTGACCTCAATGCCCAATATGAAATGCTTAAAGCCATTCCTAAATTGATTTCTAAGTCGGACAACAAAATAATGAAAAACAAGCTATCCCTAGAGGAGGTCAAAACTGCAGTGTTTCAACTCCATCCAGATAAATCCCCGGGACTAGATGGTTTCCAAGCCGGCTTCTTCCAAAAATGTTGGCATTTTGTTGGTGAAGAGGTTTGGCAAGTAGTGGAAGCAACCAGAAATTCGGGTTCCCTACTTAGTGAAATCAACAACACCTTCTTTACCTTAATTCTAAAAAAGAATGAAAGTACGGATCCAGGGGATTTTAGACCGATCTCCCTTTGTAACACCATATATAAGATTCTTTCCAAATGCTTAGCAAATAGATTAAAAACCTTTCTTCCAACTATTATTTCAGAAGAGCAGACAGGATTTGTAGCAAATAGATCTATTTTGGATGGAATTATTATAGCGTAAGAAATAGTTCATACTACCCAATTAACAAAGGAACCTAGTATGCTAATGAAAATTGATATTCAAAAAGCATATGATAAAGTAAACTAGAGATTCCTGTGTAAATGCTTGGAAGCTTTTGGTTCCTTGAAACAATGGGTTAACCTTATCTTTTACTACATCTCGACCCCCAAAATTTCAATACTTATCAACAGCACCCCGGAAGGATTTTTTAGTATTTCCAGGGGCATTAGGCAAGGGGATCCACTTTCCCCCTTTCTCTATGTCATTATGGCGGAAGCATTAGGTAGATCAATTACAAAGAAACGAGAGGAGGGGAGAATCTTGGGTTTGAAGGCGTCAGAAAATGTGTCTAACATCACTCATCAACAGTTCATAGATAACATGATTCTTCCGGGCTATGCTAACAGACAAGAAGCAAGAGCCTTTAAAGAATTCCTTAACTTATACGCGAAAGCTTCCAGGCAATGTGTTAATCCTACCAAATTGGAAATTTTCTTTATTAATACATGCCCAAAAATTGAAAAGGAAATTTGTAGTATAATGGGATACAAAATTGGCAAATTCCCATGTAAATACTTAGGAATAGACCTCGATAAAGGTATCCTATCATCCAAACTTTGGTAACAAGTCATAACCAAAGTTCAAAATAAAAAAATTTCATGGAAAGGTAAATGGTTAACTAAAGCAGGTAGGTCGACAATGATCAAATCCATCCTTTTAGCCATACCCACTTATCATCTATCTATCCTACCCCTCCCGATGAACGTTAAAAAGGATTTAGACAAAATGTTTCAAGAATTTTATTGGCAGGGACCTTCAGAAGACAAAAAAATTGCCCTGATTAAATGGGATACCCTATGAAAACCAATTGCAAAAGGGGGTCTAGGTATCAAAAACCTACTTTGGAAAAATCAAGCACTAGGGGCTAAACTTATATGGAGAATGTACAAAGAATCAAGTAGTAAATGGGCTTCCATATTATTAAACAAATACATCCCTGACTTAGATCCCATCAATATCTTTAGGTCACACTCCCATGTGAAAGGATCATGGATATGGAATTTTATTAAGGACCGCAGAGGGATTATTAGCAAACATCTCTCTTGGGATGTAGGTTCAGGTAATCTAGCTCTTTTCTAGGATGATTCATGGGCAGGCCTTACTCCCCTTAACAAACTGGGATTCTCAAAGGAATTTATGGAAGAATGCAAGAGAGGCATAGGATTATATCTTAAGGATTACCTATGTAATGCGGAAGCTTCTAAGTGGAGTGATCTTAAAGAAATAGATGAAGTTTGGCATGAGAAGCAAAACCTTTTGGCAATATTGAAGGATAGGGAGATATCACTCAAAAATAGATCAGATACTCTAATATGGGCAGGATCAAACAACGGTAATTACTCAGTCAAGGAGGGTTATAATTCAATTATTAGGGATCAAAATATGGATAATATAGACATACCTTTGAATCTTTGCTGGAATAAAGCCTACCTCCCTAAAGCTGGCATGTTCCTATGGGTGGCTATGCAAAATAGAATTATCACAGCAGATAGACTTAATAAGCTTGGATTTGAAGGGCCCTCTAGATTGCCTTTATGTGTAAACCAATCTGAGGATGTTAACCATATCCTTCTTAATTGCCCTTTCGCACAAAGATGCTAGAATTGGCTACATCAAAGCTTAGGATGGAAATCTGCTCACCATTGCGATCTAATCAGCAACCTTAAAGCTTGGCCTTCTCTTTACAAAGATAACTTATTTAAGGATATTTGGACAATAGCACCTTTGATTGTAGCATGGGAAATATGGAAAGAAAGAAATAGAAGGATTTTTACGGATAAAAAATTAACATGGAATTCGGTTACAAATAAGATAGAAGTGTCTATCATGGAAATTATTAACAGCAAACTCAGGGATAAATTAAGCTATGAGGATTCATTTAAGAGTTGGGACAACAAGATTAGGAGTAAATGGCCAAAATTAGAAATCCCTCCCCTTTATGGCAAGGGGGGCCCCAAAACTAAAACTAACAGAACTTCCTGTAAATGGGTACCTCCAAAAGAAGGTTGGTACAAACTCAATTTTGATGGAGCGTCGCGGGGAAATCCAGGGGAAGCAGGTATTGGAGGGATCATTCAAAATTGGAAGTCAGAAGTTGTTGCTAAATTTTCTAAACCCATTAGTCCTATGACAAACAACATGGCTAAGTGTATAGCGGCATTAGAAGGGCTTAAATTATGTAAGAAACATAATATAACAAAATTAATTATTGAAGGAGACTCCCAAATTATCATCAACGCCATTCGCACTAAAAAAAATCCCAATTGGATGTTGAACTCTAAAATAGAAGAGATTAATGTATTAATGGAATGTATTTCAAAGTATGAAATCAGACATACTTTCAGAGAGAGCAATACAGATGCGGACAAGCTAGCTAAT
Organism: Chamaecyparis obtusa; assembly: GCA_027943335.1. Taxonomy (NCBI): domain Eukaryota; kingdom Viridiplantae; phylum Streptophyta; class Pinopsida; order Cupressales; family Cupressaceae; genus Chamaecyparis; species Chamaecyparis obtusa. Next base: position 1,461,990 of record BSBK01000011.1, on the reverse strand, counting down.
CTAGGGGCTAATGGATTGGTAACAATGGATCAATATATCTAAAATTTTTCTAAAGGATAAGTCAATACAAGAATAGGACTAAGAACTATCCTTTAGATAATCTTGGGTGGTTGTCTATTAAACATAGCAAACATTAGTATCATTAACTAAATCTCAATTGATTAACATGCTTTGAAAATTTAGACCTAGTTTACTAATCACCCTTTTCGGTAGGATAGCGCATGTGTAATTCATAATATCTTAATATAATAGAAACCTTTAGCCTGTAATGAATAGAAACAATGCTCTAGATAACAAGACTAGAATTAACATAACAAGGCTCACTTTGTAATAATTATAAGATCTAGCCTTAGATCAGCATAGGTTTTAAAGATACTTACTAAAATAATATAATCATAAAAAGACATCAATAACAATATACATTTGTATCAACTTGATAAGGATAACCTCCCTTGGTCAGATTTCTCAAATGATATCTTCTAGATAATATGTACATATGGATCAAAGAATAGAGTATAATTAGTTATAGTGCTCTGTACAACGAATTAGTAGAGTTATAATAACATTATATTTCTTCACATCGCTCCCAGCTTGATATAGATCACAAGATTAAGCCTACATAACCAAGTAGGATTATCAAATACCATCGACACTGGACAATCTCATCTTCTCTATCACTTTGTTGTCATATTATATATTAAAAGAGACACGACAATGACTTTACCATCACATTTTATATGTAAGATCACCCCATTTATAGGTCTGTCCCTTGTTTTCTTTTTTCTTAGTCACCATATTATTTACTAAAGATCATTACTCCCTTAATGATTAGATTCATAACCAACAATAAGTCTCAGAGTCGTTATGATCATATGCCTTTTGGTTCTCTGGTTTTAAAGATTATTTAATTCATATGTGCCCCCTTAAGCACCTGTGGCCTATCCTTAGTTGACTTTTTCCCCCTTCGGGTCACTTTGCCACATATCATCTTGAGGTTGTCCCCCTTTATCTTCTCTCTAAATGCCTAGTCGCATGATCACATAGAGCATTTTCACCCTATGCGATCATGTGACTAGGGGTTACTTCTTGCGCCCGGCTCTTGATGCTACCACGGGCCTAGCTCACAGTTAAGGGTAAGATGTTACGGTTTGCCGCATGATCACATGCGGTCTCAAGACCGCATGTGACCATGCGACAAACCACAAGCCTTCTAATGGTCAGCAAAGGACTTCATTACTCTGTCAGTGGGTCATCGGGTGGTGATATGGTCAGCTCCTGTTGGGCCACAGGGTACAGGTGACTCATCTTGTGGGTCCAGGTGTCTATGTGGCAGCAGGGTGAGATCTTAGTGGTTAGTCGCATGATCACATGTGGTCTTTTGGGCTCGTGCAATCATACAACCAATGATATTTTCAAAGCAGTGAAACTTTTGGCGGGGCTTTTTCTTCTTTTTGTTTCTGAGGAGTATGTTGCAGGTGCAGGTAGGTAATAAATTAATGATTTCAGGGGGTGGTTGCAATTAAAGAGTTTGCAGAGATTTAAATAGCCGCTCTTAAATCATGTGAATAGCTAATACAATATGTATTTAGAGTAGAGCATTGGTAGAATAGAATCCTCGAGTATAGTTTTACCCCTCCTACCATAGATCTTTTGCTTTTGATGTCATAGACTAAATGGTGTTCTGACTTAGATTATAAGGCTCATCACTTGTAGTGGATGGTCCTCTGCAGGGTTTCTATTGAACATTTATAACTGGTGTAGAGGATTTAGACTGATATTCTATTTGGACAATCTCTGTGTTAACCTCTATATAGGGATGGTTAGAGTGTTTGGTTAGTTGTAGACCTATGTATTAATATTTTATGCTTAAAACTCCTCAGGCCTTGTAATTATTAATTTTTGTATACATCTTTAGCATAATGAAGCACATTGGGTTGGTTTTAGAATTATGTCTTATGCAGCGAAATAGGTACCCTAGAATTTCTACTCTGGAGGAAGGAGGATACTATCAAGCAGGTACCCAAATTACTTAGTCATCGAAGACTCTAGAACTGATATCTACAAAATAACATACTAATTGTATGGAACTCGAAGCTATATCCCCCCAAAAAAAAAAAAAAATACAATGTAATAAATGCAACAATAAATCCTCGATATTATCGAGCAGTGGTATGACCACTACAATTTGTAATCATAGACATTTTTCGATTGGTCTAAGAGATGTGGGAATGCCCACGAGAATGATGTATTTAAACAAATCTCAACGTATGTTGAGTCGTGTGTATGCCCACGTAAATTTTGTATTAGTACAGGACCTTTGGTCCCGGGCAAGGCTGGAGGTTTTCTCAACCCCTCTCTTTCCTACCAGCGCCCGCAGCGAGCGGGGACACACTGTAAAATAATTTTAAATATTAATAAAAATCTTTATAGGGCTTGGGCCTTTTACTGATAAAAAAAAATTAAAAAAATTGAATTGTTTTCAAAAAGTGAACAACTTGTTTGCAAAAGTCAAAATTGAGTTGTGCAAAATAAAGTTATTTTAATTTATTAATTAGGATTTACTTTCAAATTGTAATTGGAGTTTGTTTGGGAGTTAACTGTTGACTCGTCTCTAGGGTTTGAATGAAATGGGAAATTGAATCCCTAATAGGGGGAATTGCATTCATTTGGAGATTATATAGGTTTTGGGGAGGAGAATTTTTGGAGAGCTTATGTGCTTGGATTTTGAGAAATTTGGATTGTTGTGGCTGCTTGTTGTTTTGGCTACGTTGTGCATTTGGATTTTTGGTGTTAGCATCGTACATCGATTCAAATCTGCAAGTTGGAATTATTATATAGAGAAATCAAGTGTTTACAAGTTTTCCAGGTTTCCATTTTCAGTTGTGTGCATTGGATCTAAGGTAGGATCTAAAAATCTCCTTCTATGGTTTTTGTTTTGCAGTTTGATGAATTTCTATGTCTGAATGATTTCATGTATATCTCCTTACATCTGTATGTGATTTTCTTGTTTTAGGTATTAGAGAAGCCCTTGAATCTGATAATTTAGGTTTTTATTAAATTTTAGCACAGTGGGGTTATGCTGGCAAAATTTCGTGGGAAGATTCCTCATAGATTTCCTTTAAAACAAAAAACCAATCCTAGACTATAGTTAAACTATTAGGCTGGGAGAAAAATAATTTGCTTGTGAGGAGAAAATCAATTTGCAAGCAAAAATCAATTCTGGGTTTAAAAGAAAATAAAATCCAATTCTCTGTAAAAATATACATACATACATACATACATACATACATACATACATACATACATACATCATACATACATACATACATACATACATACATACATACATAGATATATATATATATATATATATATATATATATATATATATATATATATATATATATATATATATATATATATATATAGTTAAAAGAAAATAACCCCAAGAAAGAGCTAATGGAGAAAAAGTCAATCCATATTATAAATTGTACTTTCAGAATTATAAAAATATATATACATTTCTTTGTTTGTTGTGGTATTCACGTTTAACAATAGAAAAAATGTGCTATTGAAAAAGTCAAAAAATAAATGCTTCATTTTTTGATGTTGATGTTTTGTTTTAATAAAATAAAAAAACTTTTTTTTAAATTTTTTTTTTTATATATATTGAAGAGAGGGAGGCGGGCCCCATCCCCTCACCTTCCCCCTCTTGGCAGCGTTGAGGCTGCCGACGGCAGTCTAAGTACTGTCGAGGACAGCCTAGGCTGCTAGCGGCAGTACTTAGGTTGCCGCAACAACTACTTGTTGCCATGTGAGTTCATTGGGAAGTGGGGCATGGGGCCCGCAGGGTTCCCCCCAATACAACTTTTTCTTTAAAAAAAAATCATTTTTAATTTATTTAAAATTTTGTTTGTTAATTAACTTAATTTTTATTTATTGATTTGTTTATTACTTAATTTAATTATTAGTTTAATTAAATTAATATTTAATGTGTAGAAATTTATTTTACATATAATTGAAATTTAATTATTTTATTTAATTTAAATTTGATTATTTAGTTTAATTTAGAATTAAATGTTTTTGACTTGTAGAATTGTATTTTATGATGAAATTGTGGTTAATCATAGATTAATTTAATTTAATTTAATTTTTTCTTTAATATTTGTATATATATATATATATATATATATATATATATATATATATATATATATATATATATATATATATATATATATATATATATATATATATATATATATGATTACGTTGGAAACATATATTCAATAGGTGTTGTGTTTTTATTGTAATTGGGCATTTTTGGTTCTGTTGAACCAATAGGGTGATTATAGAGAATGTTATTGGATTATGGCATCATTTTAATGTTTTTATTAGGTTTCTCTTAGTAGACCTGTGTGAATTTTCACTTGGATTCAATTTTGCTCAATATCAAATTTAAGTGCTTATGGTTCAATTTCAGTCTGCTATTATGTGAGTGTTATATTCTTCGTTCCTGAGTATTTTCTCTTGCTTAATGTGATATGGGTACTAGAAGACCTAGGGGGGAAATAGAGGCTGGGTGTGTCAGTTGTACATGATTTCAGCATTATGTTTTGATGTGTGTGTATTTTTTGATCATCACTTGATTTGACCATATGGGCTCATGATGTTGTGCATTCTGTTTATGGTATCTCTGTAATCATTTCTAGTTCTTGTATGTCTGGATCTGGGATTACCTAGTTGTATACCTAATTAGATCTAGGTGAGATCTGTGAGCCTAGGGTAGTTTACCTAGACATGTAGTAGGAGGTGGCTTGCAATAAGCATCGGGGCCCACAAGTGGCTTCTAGGATCACTTATTGTAAGTATCATTAATCAAGTGATAACCTAATATAATTAAGGGTTATTTAAATGAACCTAATAAGATATAAGTCCTCACCCATGCTTGAGTGCTAGTACATACTAAGATGGTTTTGAGAAGATGATTATCCATCTTTTAGGAATGAGTTGGCATAGTTGATGACTTCATCTGTACGAGAGGTCATTGATGTCGTGTATGGTCACTTGGGTGCCGGGATCCAGAGAGATTACCAGGAAAAAACTCAAGGGTTAGACATACATGATGACATCTTCCTATGCATAGTTTGGTTATTCTACATGTGTCGGTTGCCTCTGGATTAGTGAGTTGTACCTATACTTTATTTTGTTTACCTTGAGTAGAGAGCTTTCAGGGATCCTCTTGCTTAGTGGTTTTGCCTTGCTTTTGTATTTTGGTTATCCGATTGGGGTTTGTTGCTATCTCCTCAGCATGGTGGGGTAGACCTTTGTGGTTCTACATGGACAGGTGGTAGTGATTCTTTACCATTTGAGATTCGACATCTTGGTACCTGTGCTTGATGGTGCTTCTGTAGTTGGATTCCTTATGTTTCTTCGTTGATGATCCTTTTCTTATATTCATTATTTGAAATCTTGTATTAGAGTATTGCATGTGATACCTAATCTGGACGATGTATTATTGTAGTTAGATTGATTACCACATACCCTGCGACATGTACAATGGATGTGAGTTTATCTAGATATCATGGATGTCCATGAGGATTGTAATTTATTGTTATAAGATGTAGTTGTAATAATTATGTTATGGAATCTTTTGTTGATGTTATTTTAGTTGTGTTATGTTCTTAAGTAACTCTACATCATGGGACCCTCGAGTTTTGTAATCTATGATGGTTGTTGTATTAATGTGAGTAAATGGTAATTGCTTCCGCATTGTTGTTTATCTTGTATGTTAACTTTAGAAAAACATATATATATTCTCCAAACTTAGTAGCATGTTTTAGGTTAATCACTCCTGGGTTTACTGGCAGGGTGTTACATGTGGGATTTTCTGATCGATTTCTTTGGATTGAAAAAATGGCAGCCCAACTTGCTAGTATGCAAAAGAGTGGAGGAAACGCCAGTGCAAGGCCTTGGCTATGTTCTCTATGTTTCTTTTCCCTCTTCAGTAGGTCAAGTTTCTTGGGCCAAAGAAAAACTCGCATCCCTAGCCTGTGCTAATCATTGTGATTAAGCTGATAGGCGCCTATCTGTGTGGGATTTTAGCCCCTCAAAGGCTGGAAAAATGTCATCCAGCTAGGCTGTTTGCCTGCTTCTTTCGGAAAAAAAATGCTTCTCCGAACTAGAAAAACCTTGCCCTCCTCACCTGAATGCTTGCTTCGTTCTGCCCACCCTCGCATTCATCAAGCACTTCCATGTCCTTTGCGGAATGCACCAGGTGTCCTACTCTTAGTTGGCAGCTATGTCATAGCCTGAATGGAAAGGCATCGAATGTTTACAACTAGCAAGAAGGTCTTCTTCGGTTTAGGGATATTGCGGACCTCTATGGCATGAACAACAATGCAGTAGTCGCTTCCACCTACTATAGATGTAGTGTTTCTGGGAAATGTGACCAAACAAAATAGAAGGTTCTTAGTTGCATTCAACATTTTGGGATTTCAAACTACGTCATAAGGGCTTCATCAGAAAACTCCTAACATAAGGCCGTTGTTTTATTTATGTGATATGCATCAAGGTTTTCAACTGAAAACTGCAAAGCATTCTCGGTACTGCTTGCAAACATTGTTCACCATTTGTGGAAGACATCTTCTCTACCAAAATGGCGTCTACATAATTTGACAAGGGAACACATACAGTTATTGTGAGTCTATCCCCCTTTATCATTGTGTTTACATGGTCTTGATTGTACTTTTTTGTGTTTCTTGGAAAGTTTGAATGAAATTTATCTTCCATTCGACTGCATCATCTCATTAGAGATTAATCCAGGTTATCTAATTTTATTGATTAAGCTTTTTTTCCATCTTTTTTTTGTAATTTATTGAATATCGTAGGGTTGTCCAATCAAATACTACAAAATTGTAGATATCTTTAAGTTGGCTTTCAAACCCTACCTGTACAACCCTAACTGTGTCTATTAAATTTCTACAAATCGTGTGCTATAGTTATTGTGGCTTTCTGGTAGACTAAGGATAAGACTGCCAAAACTCGCATCCACCATTTTGGTTTCCTCTGCATAAGCTTTCACAGATACCAGTCACTAACACAGGTATATTTGTCGTTCCATTCATATTGTAAAACCTAAAAGATTCATCACTTCAATTTTGTTCAGTATATATTGTATACATAATATATTGGATGGAATTTGAACCTAGGTCTTTCAATTATTTAACACAAAGCACATCATGTTGGACTTGTTCATGGTTTCTATTTTTGTTTGTTGTTCGATTTAATTTCCTTTTGTTTCTTTGTATTTTTTTCCCTTAGTTTCTCTTAATGTTTTCCATGCAATGCTCTATATTATTTTCTCCTGCTCTACTATGTATTCTCCCTCCTACATCACTTTGTATGTTTCCCCTGTGTTAGAAATGCAAATGCCATCCTTCTTGTAATTTTCCAATGATAGATAACAATATTTGAAAGTTGTAGAGTAGGTTTTTGATCAAATCATCTGGGATGCTATCGAAAAATTCCCCTAATGGAATTGCAAATGTCATCCTCCTTGTAATTTTCCAATGAAAGATAACATTATTTAATAATTGTAGAGTAGGTTTTTGAAGGCTCTCAGCTGTTGATAATGGATTCAATGGAATCTAGATTTTACTTTTTCTCACAATAGCAGTAATGTATGCTATAATTGCCCTACAATAGGAATTTTTTCTATGCGATCACAATATTTATTGTATAGATATATACACTTCAAAGATCATTCATCATAATAATATTGTAATTAAAGTTCTAATCTATTCAAGTTGAAAATATTGTGATTGGGTAAGCTGATTTTCAACGACTTGAAAAATACCAGAAGAAAGCCTTGAGCAGAGCTTTGGAGAAGATTGAAGCAGGTGACTATTCAATTTGTTTACTTCATGGTTGGTTATTTTAAACAATTTCAATTCCAAATATCTAATATTCCCTCTCGATTGTATATGTAAAGATATAAATGTAGAATTGATGGTCATCCAGATTCCAATTTCAGAGATTTGTATATCCAAAAGCTTAGGAGACACATTACTCTCTGATCTAAAGAAGAGGCCTCAACAGACCATTGAAAAGTAAAATTTTTATCAATAAAGTGGATATTTTCCTTCATTCCCAAGGGGGTCATCATCAATGTGATTAATAAAGAGCACAACAAATGCATGGTTTCCATTCATCTCCTATACAGTGAAAACTCTCATTAACTTTTTCAGTCTCATTTTCTTAGTTGACAACTTTAGTTCAAATTTTCACTTCCCCAAAGTTTTCTTAGATACAATTCTCTAACTCATAGCCTTCTACGTCTGCAACAAGTTGCAAATTAAAAACCTTCGATCAATTTTATGTATATTCTGACAATAATCTTTGTCATGTATAGTGAGCAGGCTTGGTTAATTTTGAATGTATGGATGAATCTTTTGGCATTAAGAGAGATAAAGTTATAACCACATCAGAAAATCCCAAGTAAAGAATATGTTGTTTATGGTTAGTCTTATTTGGGATATTTACTTCTTTTGGGTTGTATTAGCTTTAAGTTGGTCTTGCAGCTTATCCCTCTAACCGAACTCTCCCGATCCCGCTCAGTAGGCCTTAGAAATCTGAAATTTAAAGAGAAATGTATGTTTGTATCTTATTCTCACATTTTAGTTTTAGTTTGAACAACTAATTTTTCTAGAATTTTTCCATCAAACTCAAATTTTTAGGCTTGTTTACAAAGGGGAGACCACCTTGAGAGATATTTACTTTACAAAAGTGATGAAGGGTGCTCCCCTTAATACCACAAACATATAACAGAAATAGAGAACACCAACAATTTGCAAGAACAGAAAATGGGCTTCTTATTATCTCCACAAATGTGGAATTACAAATTTCAGAATTACAATATGCAAAGCCATATGGGCATTTTCCCTTACAATATTTTTTTGGACAAAGCCTGGAATTATTACCTAGATCTACCTAGAACTATTCTGAATTGCCTAAGACAATACTACAGCCTTCCTTATATAGGCAATTTTCCACCGCTTGGGAAGGTTCCAAAATTTTAGCCAATAGGGCCAACCAAACTTAGAATTATTCTATTTTTCAATTTATTACATCAAATTCAGCTCAAAATAACTTTTGAAACCCAAACAAAATTTTTGAAGGAAAATCATTTTCTGCCATTTCAGGTGACCCAACTTCTGGAGACCATAAGTCATCACCCGTTGACCCGATTGACTATTATGACCCCATTTTAGAAAGGGCACAAAACAATCTACATCTCCTAATTTGTGCAATATTTAGTTAGCCGAAGTTTCAACCTCATTCGAGGCCTCTAAAGCCTTCAAAAATGAGTTCAAAGTATCTATACTTTGCTGCCAATACCGAAAATCTTCAATAATTACAAAGCTAGACTTGATCTGTCAATGAAACTTTGCTGGCAGACTGATATAACCAAAATGAAACTCTAGGGAAGAAAATAGACCATTTTGAGCTCGAATGGAAAACTTACTAAAAATAGTAACTTTCCAAAAATAGCAGCTCTGCACAAGATAGCCCTTATTGAAAAGAAACCCAAAATATTTTTGAGTGATGCAAGATTTCCTTTACACCCAGGATGCTCTTGCATCAGACACTCGGGGTAATTTGAGAAGTGACCCTGTCATGACTCAGGTGTGAAGAGGAAAACCAAGACAGTTAACCTCCTCCCTTGTCAACCATGATGAATCTTCAACATGTCATCCTTTCCATTTGACCAACTATTCTTCATATGTCCTATTCCATGTGCTTCTTCCAACATGACTATCCAGTATGTCCTCAATCTCTTTGGTATCTGAACTACTTGCTGGAATACTCCACTATGTCGCTGTGATCTCTTCTTCAACACCTCCTTCATGATACTCTGTCAAATCTAAAATGTTAAACACTGGTGAAATATTCAGCTCATTGGGAAATTCTACCTCATATGCATTTCCTAAATCATGCTTCTTCAGTATCTTGCATGGCCCAAATTTCTTCATTTTTAACTTGTTATATGTACCAACTAGAAATTGATCCTTCTAAAAATGAACCATGTCTTCATCTCCAACCTAAAATTCCTTATGCCTCCTTTTCTCATCTGCCTTAGCCTTATACTGCACATTCATCTTGGTAATGTGCTTCCTCACCTCCTCATGGATGGTCTTCCAATGTTCTACAAAATCCTCAGCTTCAACACTACTTATTTCTCCTTTAATTATCTTCGTCAACTAAGATGCATTTCTGGGACTACTTCCATATACAATCTGGAATGGTGATCTACTAGTGTTCCTGTTGACAAAATTATTGTATGCAAATTCTGCCTGTGGTAAAATCAAATCCCATCCTATTGGCTTATCTCCAACCAAACATCTCAACAAATTTCTCAAACTACTATTCACCACCTCTGTCTGTCCATCAGTCTATGGATGATGTGATGAACTGAACTTAATATATGTCTTCAACTTCTTCCACAATGTACGCTAGAAATAGCCAACGAACTTAGTGTCCCGATCTAAAACTATGCTTTTTGGAAAACCATGTAGCCTTGCCACTTCTCTGAAAAACAATTCTTCTATATGAACAACATCATTAGTCTTCTTGTAGGGAATGAAATGTGTCATCTTTGAAAATTTGTCAACTACCACAAAAATTGAATCATGTCCCCATTGTGTCCTCGACAAACCAAGAACAAAATCCATACTGATATCCTCCCATGGCTTCTCTGGTACAGGTAATGGTTGATAAAACCCTATATTCTTCTTCACTTCTTTCACCATTTGACATAATCTACAACTCTATACATAATTCTTGACATCTTTCTACAACTGTGGCCAATAATAGTTCTCACTAACAATAGCAATAGTTTTATCACGACCAAAATATCCAACCAATCCACCACTATGCTTCTCCTTGATGAGATTTTCCCTCATAGAACTTCGTGAAATGCACAACTGACTCCCTCTGAATAGCATACCATCTTGGATGATGAAATCCAGCCACTTCATCCTGTCTAGAGTAACAGGTTCTGTACAAGCTTTCTAAGCTTCACCAAAATCAGGATCCTCTAGATACAAACTCTTGAGTTCCTTGAACGCAACCACCTCAATCTGCATCTCTGTCAACAAAATTTTCCTTCTGCTAAGCACATGTACAACCCTGTTAGACTTTACACTCTTGTGTTTCAAAACAAATGTATAACTTTGCAAAAACTCAACCCATTTCAAATGCCTCTGATTCAACTTTCCTTGACTATTCAAATATTGCAAAGCTTGATGATTAGTATACAAAACAAACTCCTTAGGAAGTAGATAGTGTCTCCACTTCTTTAATGTCTGAACTATAGCATAAAACTCTTGATCATAAACAAAATATTTTCTCTTGGCATCATTCAACTTCTCGCTGAAATAAGAAACAGGTTTACCTTCTTGGCTCATAATAGCTCCTATTGCAGTACCACTAGAACCACAGTCTACTTGAAACACCTTATTAAAAGCTGGAAGTGCTAAAACAAGTTATTTTGTAACTTTCTATTTTAACAGTTTAAAACTCTTATCTACCCCATTAGTCCACTTGAACTCTTTTCTATTCCCTTTCATTATTTCAGTTAAGGGTCCACAAATACTGCTAAAATTTCTGATAAACTTTCTGTAAAAACTAGCCAAACCATGAAAAGATCTTACCTCAGTAGCATGCCTTGGATTAGGCCATTCAAGGATAGCCTGCACTTTCTCTGGGTCCATTTTTAGACCTTTTGCTAAAACTACAAATCCCAAATGCACTAACTCCAAAAAACTACACTTTTTCAGATTAATCAACAATTTCTCTTCTCTCAGCTTCTCAAACACCCTACGAATATGCATCATATGCTCCTCCAATGTCTTACTAAAGATCAAAATATCATCTAGGTAAACAATGAAAAACTTACCCAGTAATTCTTTCAGAACCTCGTTCATGAGCTGCATGAAAGTGCTCGGTGCATTGGTTAACCCAAAAGGCATGACTAACCACTCATACAGTCCTTCCTTTTTCTTGAAGGCAGTCTTCCATTCATCTCCTTCTCTAATCTGAATCTGATGATATCCACTTTTCAGATCTATCTTTGAGAAATACACAGCTCCACTCAAACAATCCATAATATCATCCATTCGTGGCAATGGAAATCTGTACTTGATTGTGATCTTCTTTATAGCCCTAGAATCTGTACAAATCCTCCATTCTCCATTATTTTTCATTGCTAATATTGCTGGTATGACACATGGACTCAGACTCTCCCGAATTAACCTCTTTTGTAACAACTCATGTACTTGTTTGTTCAACTCTTCGCTTTCTATTGGTGTCATTATGTGTGCTACCTTATTTGGAAAACTCACTCTTGGAATTAAATCCATCTGATGACTGATCTTCCTTACTGGTGGTAATCCATCAGGTACATTATCGGATACAATATCTTGAAACTCATTCAACAAATCTACAACTTCTACAGGTACATCTTCTACTTCCGCTTTACCAGCTTTTGGAATTAAAGAAAAACACACATGCTCATGCCTCATACCATCTAGGAATTTTCTTCTGTCAACAAAACTTATTCTTGCATTACCACATACCTTCTCTTCAGTCTCCTTCAATGGCTTTAGCTTGTGTCGCACTCCATCCTTTGTTAGGGAATAGGTATTTGCATGACGATCATGTACAGTACGCCTATCAAACTGCCATGGTCTACCCAACAACATATGACATGTATCCATAGGTATGATATCACATAGTACCTCATCATGGTACCCACCAATCTTGAACTTTACTAGGCACTGTTCATTGACCATGAACTTGTGGTCATCCTGCACCGAGGCAATCCAATATGGATATGGGTGTTTCTCTCTCTTGAGCTTCAACTTTTTCACCATCTCTTCTGACACCAAATTGTCAGTGCTTCCGTTATCGATAATCACATCACAACATTTACCTTCACACTTGCACCTGGTGCAAAATAGGCTCCTCCTTTGCTCAGGTTCATTCTCACCACTCAACATGACTCTTTTGTTAATTAGCGTTTCTCCTCTTTCAACATCTTCAGAATGTGATGATCTGACATTTTCATCTACATGTGCAACTCTGGCTTGGCCTTCATTCCTCCTATCTATCCTTCCTTGGGATTGAGGACATTCAAATGCCCTATGATCTTCTTGTCCACAATGAAAACATGTTCCATGAAAGCCTCCTCTTCCAAATCCTTGTCCTCTTCCTCTTCCTCTCTGATCTCTATTATTTTGATCATGGAAATGATTGGAAGTGTTTCCTCCCTGATTTTGACTACTACTGGCCTCATCCTTCTTTTTTCGAATCTTCATTTCGGCCACCATATGACCGTCCACCAGATCGTCCACCATGACCTCTTCTGTTTTGTCTGCTCTCGAACTTCTTGTTCAACTTTTCCTCTACTTTTAGGGTAAATTGGTATGCCTCTTCAATACTATTCATTCAAACTAGATTCAGCTCCTCTTGAATGCTCGGCCTCAACCCATTAAGGTAGAGGGAAACTTTCTCCTTATCAACTTCTGCATGGCTTGTTGTAATGAGGATTCGATAAAACTCCTCCGTATACTCCTGAACAAATCTTCCTGCTTGCTTCAAACTTTTCATTTTCTTCAGTAGGTTGAGCTCATAATCAACATGAATGAATTGTCATTTCAATTATCCACCATCCGATCCCATCTTGTAATTTTATCTTTTCCTCTTCTATTTCTCTCCAATTGAATCTCTTGCCACCAGATCTTCGCATGACCCTTCAGTTTGGCCTTGCAAATTTGACCCTATTAGGATCCTCAATATGTTCATACTCAAAATATTCTTCACATTCATTGATCCAGTCGATCAATTCCTCTAGGTTAAGATTTCTAGAAAATGTCAGAACCTCAATCTTAGATCTCTTCCTGATCTTCGAAATGGCTTGGAAAAGCCTCTCTTCTTCTTGATTTAAAACTTTGACTTCCCCTTCCTGATCAAAATTTCCTTCTCGTTCGGCTTCATCCTCGCTTTCATCTCTGACATTAAGAGTCATTCCTCTATGAATCTCTTCTTTAAATGCTCACACTTGTCTCTGGAGGGCTCTAACCTTAGGTGTCACAACACTAGCTCTTCTGCCATGTTCCCTTCATGCATTTTCATGCTTATTGCTGAAACCCTAACCACAGTCTTGGTGCAAATTACCTCATATTCGGTGATCTGTTCATATAGAAACCCTAACCCACGGTCCTGGTGCAAACTACCTCACAGTCGGTGATCTGTTTACACACTCAGGAACTCCCGCTCTGATACCACTTGATGAAGGGTGCTCCCCTTAATACCACAAACACATAACCAAAACATAGAACAACAACAATTTACAAGAATAGAAAATGGACTTCTTATTATCTCCACAAATGTGGAATTACAAATTTTAGAATTACAATATGCAAAGCCACATGGGCATTTTACCTTACAATATTCTGTAGGACAAAGCCTTGAATTATTACCTAGATCTACCCAGAGCTGCTCCGAACTACCTAAGACAACACTACAACCTTCCTTATATAGGAAATTTTCCACCGCCTGGGAAGGTTCAAAAATTTTAGCCAATAGGGCCGACCAAACTTAGAATTATTTTATTTTTCAATTTATTACATCAAAGTCGGCTCAAAATAACTTTTGAAACCCAAACAAATTTTTTGAAGGAGAATCATTTTCTGCCATTTCAGGTGACCCAACTTCCGGAGACCATAAGTCATCACTCATTGACCTGATTGACTATTATGACCCCATTTCAGAAAGGGCACGAAGATCTCTACAGCGCCTAACTTGTGCAAGCTCTAGTTAGCCAAAGTTTGAACCTCATCTGGGGCGTCTAAAGCCTTCAAAACTGAGTTCAAAGTTTTTGTACCCTACTGCCAATACCAAAAATCTTCAATATTTACAAAGCTAGACTTGATCTGTCAATGAAAATTTGCTGGCAGACTGATATAACCAAAATGAACCTCCAGGGAAGAAAATAGACCATTCTGAGCTTGAACGAAAAACTTACTAAAAATAGTAACTTTCCAAAAATAGCAGCTCTGCACAAGATAGCCCTTATTGAAAAGAAACCAGAAATATTTTTGGGTGATGCAAGATTTCCCTTATACCCAAGATGCTCCTACATCAAAAAGTATGATTATTCAAACTTTTTTCATTTTCCACTACAAATCAGAATGTGCATTTTGAAACATGTTTTCTTTAACAAACTTTTCAAATTAATTATACGATGTAACATATAGTACGGGGATGTAGCCAAATCAGTAATTAGATCATTTTATGATCCACAGTGCACACTTTAAACACACACAAGATTCTAAAGAAAACCAAAATCCCATTTTCACACCAGCTGGCAAAAATAAAACAAAATGAGCTTATCCCTCTAACCGGACTCTCCCAGTCCCTCCCAATAGGCCTTAGAAGTCTGAAATGTAAAGATAAATGTATGCTTTTAGCTTATTCTCACATTTTAGTTTCAGTTTGAAAAACTAAATTTTCTAGAATTTTTCCATCAATCTCAACTTTTCAGGCTTGTTTACAAGGCTAGACCACCTTTGAGAGACATTTACATTACAAAAGTATGATTATTTAAACTTTTTTCATCTTCCACTGCAAATTAGAATTTGCATTTTGAAATATGCTTTCTTTATTGAACTTTTCAAATTAATTATATGATGTAACATATAATACGAGGATGTAGCCAAATCAACTTAATTAGATCGTTTTATGGTCCACATTGCACACTATAAACACACACAAGATGCCAAAGAAAACCAAAACCCCATTTTCACACCAGTTGACAGAAATAAAATAAAATGAAACAAATCCTGTTAGAATATCTAACCCCAAATTGTATCATGGTCTTGAAAACTGAATACAGGGACTGTAAATCAACTGGAACGAAAATTATTTACAAGATTGAATATTTATCAAATCTAAAAGTTCTGGAGAATGAACTTTAGTGCTCATACACCACTGAAAGTCTTTTTTAGCCTTAGAAAGTTGATGTGCAAAGTTACCAAATTTAAACATTCTCAGTTTCTTGCCCATGCATGTCCCTGTAAC
This sequence comes from Chamaecyparis obtusa, assembly GCA_027943335.1. Lineage (NCBI taxonomy): Eukaryota > Viridiplantae > Streptophyta > Pinopsida > Cupressales > Cupressaceae > Chamaecyparis > Chamaecyparis obtusa. Next base: position 1,445,847 of record BSBK01000011.1, on the reverse strand, counting down.
CCACTTTAGAAAAAGTTCTAAAATAATGTGTAGAAATCAGAATGAGTGTATTTATAGGCTTCATATCTAAAAGGGAACTATTTTGCAAGACTCTCTACGTTTGTTTGCTTATCACATACACTCCTTGCTGATTTTGGTTGTGAGATTTAGGTTGTTAGCAGACGAACAGATTCAAATCATACGCACGAGTAGTTTATGGATTCAACTATGACTATGCGAGATTTGTTAGTATCAATGTTTTAGGTCACACTCTTGGATTCAAATCAGCCTCACATAAAACTATCTAAAAATTTGAAAATTTCTATCCATCATATATGTTTCAGCAAAGCGGCATGAGGGTGAGAAAATTGCCCCACAAACAATCAACATGTGGCATTCTCTACTAGACACAAGAATTACACAACTAGAAGAACAAAAACCCTATTGGCTCACTGTTGCCTGCAAAATAGCATGCAACTGCTGGTAGTTATTGTATTATTGACACCGTGGAGGGAATTAATGGGTATGAAGCCACTCTATAAGTGATAGAGAGGATGGAAGAGGACAAGTGTTTTGTCAAATGATCTTTTCAATTCAAACCAATGGATGGCATCTCCAACATGAGTTTGTGGGTAACTTCAACTCTATTTTGACTGCCGCCATTAGAGGTCTTCAAGATGTTGTTTTAAGATGCCCCTACATGTGTTCAACATATGGAGATGATTTCATGTTCCTTTGTCTACAGTTTTCATGACGTTTGATGAATTCCACGTTTCTGTGTGCAAGTTTTTAAGATGCTCAAGTGTATTGGGTGTCGATGAAATGTTTGAATTTGGTGTCTTATGAGAGGTTATGATAGTTTAGTTACTTAATTGGGGTATGTTGTCATTACTTTGTGTTATTGGACCTTTTTTTTGATTGCCATCATGGCCTCTTACTTGTATATCTGTCCATGCAGAATCCCCATAGCCTCACCAAATTCACATGCTGAATTCTCCTGATGGTGCTTGTTTCTGCGCGGAATTGCTTTTCTACTTGTCTGGAACTCTCTAATATTTTTACTTCCATAAGTGTGTTGTCGGATAGAGTTCCTTTGAACACAGAGCCGAACGCTCCGCTCCCTAGCTTATGCTTGAAATTCTGGGTTGCAATTCACAACTCTTTGTAAGTGAATGTTTTGAGTGAAGTTGGCACGTCCACTTCTAATTATATCAATAGTGCAACAATTTTTATGATGGGAATACTTCTCCACGAAAATATTGCAAGCCCTTTGTTTGCATCTAAATCCCCAAATCCCGTTTGATAGGGCAATAAGTTATACAAGAAAAACCCTATTTGTGACTTCAAGCACTGAGTTCAATTAATTAGTTGAAGCAAGATTAGACACAATGACTAAGAATCTCTATAAAACAATAGAGTTCTTAGACATTGATAGAGGGTCGTGGAAATAGGGTTGGAATATTCGCTATGCTGAAAACAAATGGGATTCCAAAACTCTTTATATTTTCTGGTGCCACATTCACACAATGATTCTAGATGGCTTCTCATCATCAAGGAGTATTATCTTTCCAAGAAAAAATAAGAACAATCATCTTTGCGCAAGTTTTATTAATGTTGGGTTTCTGAAATTCTTGTTTAGAGATAGAGGGGGAGATATTTAGAGAGAGACGAGAGAGATACAAGGATATAGATGGAGAGAAAGAAAGAGAAGGATATAGGCAGAGAAAGAAGGATATAGAGAGAGTGGGGGAGAGATAAGGATACAAAGAGGGAGAGGTGCAAAGGGATATTGAGGGGGAAAGGAAAATAAAAATAGAGATGAATATACAGTGAGAGAATAAGAGAAATAGAGATAGATTGATAGAGAGATGAGACATAGAGAGGATGAGAGGAGAGATGAACAAAGGGACAAATACTTAGTTAACCTTTCATACCTCTACGACGTACCCATTGCACATTAATGTGTGATTGCTAGTTTACTTTATTACGCCAAAGGCATTTCATATATGAAAAAGACGACCTAGGTTTTTCATCCAACAACATGTACTACTCGAGGAGGAAGGAAAACGATTGAAGTTGTGTGAACCATCCATATTTTTTATCGGTATTTGTTCACCCTTTTCACATGTCATTAATTTCTACCCATTCGGTTATTTTCACAGCACTAGCAAAGTTATTAACTATTGTCTTTAAAGTCTTCTGATTCGACATCTTGACCATTTTTCAAGCGTCTTTGGCTGCCCTTAAGTTGTTGTGCCATGGTACATAATGCTTGAAAGGTTCCCTCCCAAGTCCAGATTGGCAGCCAAGAAAACTACTCCAAAACTGTAAACATCCCCCTTGGTGGTGGCTCTCCAAGACTGGGAATACTTATTCGCAATCTTTGCTTAACATCTTGAGGCAGTGCCTTTCTGACTTTATCCAATTCTGAACTCCAATATTTGTCTTTTTTACAACGTACATGACTGCCCAGGGCCTGAAGAGACAAAGGTAAACCTCCACAAACATCTACGAAATCAAAGGTAAACCTCCACAAACATCTACGAAATCACATGGATGGTCTTGGCAGAAGGCATGCCAACAAAAGAGTTATGTTGCATAATTACTGTTCATTCCTTTCAAATTATAACCATCAGTTATCCCTGCATTTATAAGCACACCAACGTCATCTCCTCTCTTCATATTTTTACGTCGTAGGCGTTTCCATTTTGGAAAGCCCCGACCTGATTTTTCCATCTAACGAAGGATAATGTCGTAGAGGAACATGATGACCATAGAAACAATCCAATCTGTTTGTTTCTTCTCAGACACTTTACACGTATTTGGTAATGCACAAAATTTGAAACCCTATCACACTTTACACGTCTTTGGTAGTGCACAAAATTTGAAACCCTATATCCAGTCTCTCCCAAAGATGGAGTTCCTCGAAGTTGTTGTCGTGAACGGTTTCAGGGAGGTGTTCCATTCTCCATCGGGATACTCACCCACTTGAAACAGCGGATGTGTCTGTACCTGCATTTATAACATGCCCTGCAGAACAAAAACATAAATTGGGGACTGCGACTGAGAAAAAGAAATCATCGCCAAGGGCTTTTTGTAATTATAATAGAAAAGGGGAGAGAAAATCATACAAGGGTGGTGGCCTTAATCACATCATCGTTACTGTCAGATTGAATTTCATGGTTGTCTGCAGTAGAGATGAGAAGATCGATTAAGTCCTGAGCGTGCATTCCCTGTTTCTCACGGTGCTCATTCACCAAATTCTGCATAAATGCATCCCTTTTTTCCTGCAGTCTTTTCATGGCGGATATCAGACACTGCTATAATCCATAGGATGACTAGGAAGGTGCATTAGATCATGTTACGATGAAATCGACTGCAACCTTTTACTATGCATGTACTTCTGAAACAAAGCAGCTCCAGTTCATTACTTCCATTTTTTTCATGTTAGGTGCATGTTTTTTTTAATGGATTCGATTCCAGTTGAACACCAGTTTGGTTCTCCAATTCAACGCCAGTTAATTTATTCTTTGCATGCAGAAAACTGTAAAAAGTCTATAAAATCAGTACAGGCAAAAAACTCTTGAATTAAAAAGTCTGGTTTCAATTGTACGATTGTTCTGTTCATGCAATCAGACATTCAAAAAATTCTTGTGATGGGAAGCAAAAGCATGGAATGGTTAAAGGGCGCCATTATTGGGGCTGGACTGTTTGGTACAGTCAGGCTTTCCATCAACAAGTCTAATGGCGAGCTCTTTGCTGTGAAGTCCGCCGCAGAGGACTTTGTTTCTTCTTTAGAACACGAAGTCAACATTCTCAAGAGTTTAGATTCTCCACACATTGTAAAATGTCTAGGGAAGGAGTATAGCAATGAGAATGGCGCATAGGTGTGTAATTTGATGATTGAGTTCATGCCAGGAGGCAGCATGGGAGACCTGCTCAGTAAATTTGGGGGGCAGTTGGACGAATCGGTGATCAGAAGCTACACTCGTGGCATCCTCCGTGGATTGGATTGCCTCCACAGGCAGGGGATTGTGCACTGCGACATCACGAGCAAAAATGTGCTTGTAGGATGTGGTGGCGTTGTCAAGCCCGACGACTTGGGATCCGCTAAAAGAACAGAGGAGAAGGGGGAAATAAGTGTTTTAAGGGATACTCCTCCATGGATGGCTCCTGAAGTGGAGATATTTGGTCTGAGGGCTGCACAGATGTTGAAATGGTCACTGGAACAGATGTTGAAATGGCCACTGGAATGCCGCCTTGGGGCACCGGTTCAAATCCCCTTGCAGCCCTGTATCTGATCGGTTACACAGACCAATTACCAGAATTGCCTGCCTGTCTTTCGCCTCAAGGTCGGGATTTTCTGGAGAAGTGCTTCCGTAGAGATCCGAAAAAGAGGTGGACTGTTGCACAGCTGTTGGAACATCCTCTCTCTCCGAGATCAACTGTTGTTCTGTAACAGAGGTGAAAAGGGCTCCTCTATCTCCTACAAGCACTTTGGATTCTGGTAGTCCTCTTTGGGATTCTACTTCTTTTAGTTTGTGTCAATCTGTCCCATTTTTGTCTCTGGCCATTGCAAGATCTTGCGTGAAAGGTGAAGAAACAGGGGAGGAAAAGGAGCCCGTTAGGAGACTTTCAGCTAAGGACAGATTGGCCGCAGGAAAGCCAAAACCAATAATTTCATCTCACAGATCTTTATAAATTCAATATGTAAGCTCTGTAAAGAAGATAGATTGGTTCCAGTACTAAGCAATCATATCCACATCTGAAAACAAGAAGTTTTATCCCCATGGTATGAAGTTTTATACCAAAGAGCAACACAAGTAGTAATTCAGGCTCTTATTACAAGATATATTCAGGGAAATGTTTCCCTCCACATAATGGTTTGAATGCAAAATGTAGAAGCAATGATAAGGCATGTGAGCTATCATGCAGAATGCCATGCATCACAACAATAATCTATGTGTCAGCAAAGGCTGGAGAAATTATTAGAAAATGGGAGATTCTATATTTAGAAAGATAATAAGCATAGATTTCAGAATATGAAAGGTGTGTTTTCCTAATATTAAGATATCTAAACAATTTTAAAAGTTTGAATAAGGTCTGTTCAAATGATTATAATTTAAGAACAAAAGGCACTGTTCTTGCCATTAGGTAGCTTGATGGTTTCTCTCAACTAATGAGAGTTCTAATTTTTAGTTTTCTTGAGAGGTGATATAATTTATAACTAAAACTTTAAGTGTGCGAGGAACAACTTACTAAAACTTATGAACTTATGCCTAGTATATTACAATCTATTTTTCTATTCTATTGTAGCTATGCTTTTCAAGAAGAACCTATTTCAAGTTAAATATGATAAATGAAATTAAAAAATATCTATCGAGAACATAAACTTTCACCGAGGCAATATAATGAAATATGTTCATTATGACCAATAGATTAGATCAAAGAATTCCTAGTTGCTAAATGTTATTAGGATTTTCACAGATCTTTTCCAAAGTTTGTTGCATGATATTATTTAGTTATCTTGAATCTAAGCTTAGAAATAAGAGAAAAAATAATTTTATTAGATGGAAAAATGAGCTATTGGAATGGAAAATATTGACCGTTGACCAATGTTTATGTCCAACTATATGATAATCAGGTGGTGCAATAGATTTTGAAATTGAATCCTTGTACTTTATGAATGGCTACAAATTAGTAATGTTTTTAATTGTTTTGTGAATTAATAGTGAAATGTTGGTTGCGTATTCTAGCCATTTGAAAAGACTCATAGAATTCAAACTGCAATACAATTCAATCCAAATTGAAATCAAATCTCAAACATGTCCCAAATTGGCAATATACCATCACAAACAATCACAAATTCATCCTGAAATCATTCTCATGTTTAAATTCAATCAAGACTTTAAACACATATTTACTATTTCACATGGAATCCCCTAATTCCATGAATTATAGGATTTAAGCTCCCAAATCATAATTTGGATGTTTTCAACTTCATCCAATTCAATATCCTATAAATGAGCTCTCTGAAATTTATTCCTCCATATTCCCCTTCAATTTTTATTTTTTTAAATAATTTCAAACTTATGTTACTAAACAAGCAACATAGGGTTCAATCTCTAGTATTTTATTTTAAATTTGATACATACAAAAAATATCTTTTTAACAAATTTTTATTTTCATTCAATTCCATTTGTAATGATTCCAACGTAGATCTATAAAGATTGAAACATTTAGACTTTGATTAGATGAGTCAAATAATGATTCATCTAATCAAAGTCTAAAAGTTTCAATCTTTATAAATCTAATTTTCTTGATGACAAGTAATCATAGATTCACAAGTAAAATTTCTATGTGTTTATTGTAAATCTTGATCAATGTAATGATCAAATAGAAGTATTTTTTAAAGTGAACTTGACCTCTTCAAAAGATCAACTTGAAAATCAATGTAGGTGCAAAGACCCTTGGTTTACAAATATCTTTGGATCCACAAAGCACTTATAAATTATATCTTTTATGACTATATCAAATAGTGTGCTCTAAAGTACATCTTTTATAAACGATTGTCTTTCAAAATTTGTTAAACATTAATATGAGAATTCAATACTAAATTAATTCTGAACTAAAAAGTTATTTGGTGCTTTACTTTAAAAAACTCAAAGCTTATCTTAGCTTTATTGGAATGGATCAGGGATGCCATCATTGGGGTTGGAGCATTCGGCATAGTTAATCTTGCCATCAACAAGTCTAAGAGCGAGTTATAATAGAATCTTTAGATTGACTATGTAGTAGGCATTGATATTGACTTGGTGGGTTACACATATTTAAGTATGAAGGGTACACTTATATTGATATTGACTTGGTGGGCTACACATATTTATCCAGGTGTCTCTTTTCCATATTCCCCTCCTCCAACTTTATCTTCTTTATATCTTCTTATCTTTGTCTCTCGGTCCAACTCTCTTTCCATCCCATCTTATCAAAAACATAGCATGAGCTTGTTGGTAATGGAGTCTAATTATCTTATTGTAAGAGAATTGACAACACTACATTTATTGTTTACAAAATAGTAATTATAATTAAAAATAAAGTTACATTTAACTTAAAAAAAACTAACAAGACAATTATATAATGTTTCTATACAAATTGATTAATTTTAGATACAATATTGCATCATTGGTCTCATTATAAATTTAGAATTTTTAAAATAAAAAAATAATTATGATGAAATTAGACACATTAAGACACACATCTAGATAATATGTTTAAATGTATGTCCATACAAAATACACTTTTTGTATTAAGAAGTGTACATAATATAATGATCTTCAATTATATTGAGAATGGTTTTATTTATTTATTACACTCTCTAGGTGATAAATTTGTAATAATATATTAAAAAAAAAGTATGATTACAAAATATAAGAATATACTAACCTAAAATGATACTCTAATTGATAGAATGATATAAGTTTATTGGAATCTCAACTTCTTTATCATAAAAATGCATCTCAACTTCTTGATCATCAAAATGATCAATAATTAGGATAATTTTGAATGCACACGATTTAAATTATATGAACTGATAATATTTTTGTTATCATATGCTCAACCATATATTATATTTGAAATTTTATCTTAAACTAAATATTTTATGCCTTCTAAACTAATACATTTAAGCATAGCACAAAGTTTGGAATGATAAACTTGAATTCAAACAACATATTTCAAACACTAAAATTATACTTAGGTCCATACAATAATAATATATGCAAGCCACAACCTTAACATAACTTTGAAAAAAAAAAATACTCTACCAACATTGAAAGATTTAAAGTTTTTTTTCAATTATGGTTGAATTCCTATACGTGAATGCATAATTGATTTGTAACTATGATATTTTTCATTGAGACACTTTTTGTACAAAAACATCATTATCTAAGGGCCCGTTTGTTTGTCGGAAGATGACAGGAATATGAGGATGATAACCCGATTATGACCCATATCTACTGTTTGGAACCCGTAAAGTCATAATCGGGTTATCATCTCAAAACTCGAATATGGGTCAAAAATGAGAATATCGATCTTCCAACCGAAGAGGTGGAATATGTTTTCATAACCCGATTTTGGCCGATTATAAACCCAATTTGATTCTGGGTCGGGTCTGCGTCTTCCGTTCATACGTCTGAATGAAAATTGAAAATGGCACTGAGTTTTTGGCATGCATAACAGGAAATTGATAGCCAGATTTGAAGCTCCAAATGGGCTGATCTAAAATAAACGAGAAATCGATAGCCATTTTCGCCATTTTCTGTGACTTCGTTTAAACAAAGTGAACAAATATGTGTCCTGCTTCTGTTGTGATTTCGAATGTTGTGAAATTTGAAACGAAAAAAGAGAAATGTTTTGCTCTTTATTGCAGTTCACTGCATTTTCCATCTTGAACACATTAATCTTTTACTCAAATTTGCCATTCAAATGAAAATGTTTCACAAGTCCTCCTCATAGGGTTTGCAGAAAATCCCTCTTTTCTTTGCAGAGGTTTTCTTACAGACATTGTTGATCTTACCGGATTAGGGCAAAAATGATAACCTGATTTTGTTAAAAAGGCCCTATTTGTTTGCGGAATTGGAATTTGAGTCAAAACCTGATTATCTCAAAATCAACCAAATGATCCAAAACATATTCCGAATATACAAAATCGGAATATCAAAACCTTATTATGAGATAATCAGGTTTTGAGCCAAATTCCAATTCCACAAACAAACGGGGCCTAAATAGTATACCAATTGATCTCATTAGGAAATTTCTGGTTTACTATATGCTAGAAAATTTGGTTTACTATATGATTTATATGTTTATTATGAGTTATATGTTAGGAAAAAAATGGTTTACTATATGATTTAATTTTGTTTAAAATAAGGCTTCAATTTGATTTGTTATCAGTGTTAGTGCATAATTTGGTTCACAATAAGGGTTTAATGTGATTTAATATTTAGTTAGGTTTTGGGTTAGCATTCAATTTGATTTATGATTTGGGTTTCATTTATTTTAGGCTATGGATTCAATTCGGTTTACTGTTTTATTAGACTTACAATTTAGATACAATTTAAGCCTTACTTTGATCCATGATTTTCTTTTTTTATTACTCAATCCTTGCTTAATGGCTATGAAAAAGGATGATTTTGGAATGAAAATCAAGTTCTAAATATAGAAAGTTTTTTTGAAGACTCAAGCTCACGAAAGGACATAATAATTTATTTTAAGCTTCTTACTAGTCTTTGATTTTATTTCCAAAGTTAACAAAATTCAATGGACAATTTTATATGTTTTCTATATAATTGTTGTAAAATAACAAATAATAATTATTTTGATAACAAATTTTTGAAATGAAAATATTTAAAACAATTGATATTAAGTTTGTTGCCCATTTTCTAATGCCAATAAAATAATTTGATATGGAATCCTAAATGGAGATTTCTAAATAAGGAATTGTAAAATGCAATAAGCAATTTTCAATCACAATAATTACTTTCTTGAAACACAAACTACTAAGCCAAAAAAATACATTCTTCCAAGACAAGAAACATAAGTGGGCACATTATTATTATAACTAAGTTAATACCATGGCATGCCTAGGCTATTTATAAAAATAATAGTTAAATTTGCTAACATAGAAAAAATGGTTTCAAACACTGGCAAATATTTTTTTGATGTGAGTAAAATCAATGTTGTTGCAAATTGTGAATATAATTACCAAGAACAAATATATTGGGGTAAATTATAAATAAATCTAATCAACCTATTGAAATGTGCTTTTAGATAGAGATAAAAGGAAACATATATAAATATAAAGGTATAGGAAGAGCGAGAGAGGGATATATAACCTCAGATGAGCATGAAGCAAGTGCACCCAAGACTTGCTTGATTTAAGCTCTTAGAGAGGTTGTGGGTGTGCTCTCCAAACACAAGTATAGATCCCACTATAGATGCAAGTATGATGAAGATTTGAGATGCTCAAGAAGAAGCTATAAAAGCAACTCTCAAGCATTCAAATGCAAGAGGCCAAAGAAGCTCGAGGAGCTATGAAAGCAATCCTTAAGCTTTATGACATGCAAGTAAAACAAATGAAGCTAAAAGCATGGAATGAAACTAAATCTATAATGAAAATCTAACAACTACCAAATGGTTAGTAAAGAAAACTCTAAGAACAATTCTAAGCATATACTAGCATAATAACTCTAATGCAAGAATGGATATGAATTTGCTTGAGACAAGGGTCCTATTTATAGGATTTTGGAGGGCTGGGGTGAGGTGGCATCTATGTGGAATCCACATAGCTGCCACCAAGGAGACACATAAGCCATGCAAAGTCCAAGACTTGCTCACACATGTGTGAGCAACTTGGGATGTGAAAGGTCAATGTGTACTTCAAGTGCATGTGTAAGTGTGTGTAAGTGAAAAAGTCCATTTTCACCATTTTAGAATGTGTAAGAAGTGTCATAAAATGTAAGAAGCCTTGTTTGTGCAAATTTTGGCAATTTTTGAAAATGGTTATTTTTGAAAATTTGCTCACACATTTTTGAGCAAATAATTAGGACTAATGGATGTAGGAATCAAAAAATTAGCCTAATTAGCCTTAGTTAATTAGTGAATAGGTTTATTAGATAGAAAGTGATGTGTGTAGGATAGCATCTAGGTTGGATTTAGGATTAAATTAAATCAAATTTAATTTAATCATGGTTTAGTAGAAATAAAGAATGTGGGGGAATTATATAAATTAAAAATTTATTTAAAAGGGGACTATGGAGGAACATGTATTAAATTAAATTTAATACATTATGAAAGATATTATTTAAATTTACTTCAAATACTATTAATTAGTGAGTTTATTTAATTAAATAAATTTAATTAAATAAATAGATGAATTTAACAAATATAATTAATTAAAAATAATTAACTATAATGTTATCTAAGATCATTAATGTTAAAAGGATGAATTTAGGTGTCTACATTTTGCCCCTCTTTGATGTGGTGTCAAAAATTACATTGTATCAAAGAAAAAGAAAATATAGATGCCCTAGAAGAAAAGTCAGTATGAGGATGTGCCCCCTTGAGAAAATAGGCCAAAATTACAAATTTTGGTCAATTTTCACAAAAAAAAGGAAAAAAAGGACTTTGCATGACTTTAAAAGAAGGGAACAGAGAAAAAAAGAAAGGTCAAAAAGACCCTTTTTCTTCTTTTTGAAAAAAGTGACCCTTTATAAAAGGGGGAGAAGGGGAAAAGTGATTCATTTTTACCCCTAAGTAGAAGGAAAAAAGAGAGGAGAGGAGAAGGAAGAATGACTGGACGATGAGGTAGAATGTAGCTGGATAAGCAGGTGCAGGTCTATCAACGAGCAGGTGACAAAGATGGTCCGGTAAGTGCCTGAGCCTATCTTGGTCATTTATAGTCTTTGCAAAATTGATTGGCATATGGGTAGATTTGGGATTTTTTAATTTTTTGGTTGAGTTTTATGGGTTTTAGAAGAAGTCGGGGAGGGGGAAAAATGGTGAGGCAGCGGTGCCAATTGGCGGCTCCGCCCAGGCAGCACCGCCTACATGCGGTGCCTCTGCTGCGGTAATCCGGGCGTAGCCATCCATCGCCAAACGGGCAGCTTCGCCTGGGATAACCTGGGCACAGCCGCCCATGGTAACCGAGCACAGCCGCTCATTGCTAGATGAGCGGCTCCACCCAGGATCCCTAGGCGTAGCCGCCCGTCGACAGGCGGGTGGCTCCGCTCGAAGTCCCTAGGTGGCGAGGCCACCTGTCGCTATATCAGGCATAGTCGCCCGTCGACGGACGACTGACTATACCAGGCGTAGCCGCTCGTCGATGGACATGCAGCTCCACCCAGAAATGGTGGGCAGTGCCCCTCATTTACAAATGGGTGGCTTCACTTGGCCAAGGCTGGGTGGTGCCACTTGTAAGGCAACAAGCAGTGGCAAGGGGGAGGGGGTTTTGTGCTATTGTCAAAGGACAAAATGCGGGGATAGGGGAAATGAGGAAATGGCGAAGACTGATGAAGGTTTGCTACGTAACTTGGATGCAGAAGTTGAACGGAGGCAAAGAGAGACCAGGTGACTTTATGTGGCCTGCAACATGTGCATGAGTGGCCATGTCTTAGAGTGCATAATGCGTTGATGACAACACTGATTGAGAGATGGCACTTAGATACATTGAGTTTCCATTTGCCAGTCGGGGAGGCAACAGTGATGTTGCTGGATGTATGAAGGATTCTATGGATACCGATTCGAGGGGACATGGATGAGTACCAAGTGGAGAGGGCTGAGCATTTTATGGAGGAGAGCTTCAGACGGTGAGTAGACTAGCTACCGATTGATTGGCAGTGGATTTCATGGCGAGGGGGATGGAGGCAGGACTACCCCAGCTAGCATTGTACTTAGCCAGATTGGTAGGAGGGAGACTGATGCCAGACCACTCAGGGCATAGATTTTTGATTGGATGGGTGAGGGTATTGATCCAGATGCTGGAGGAGGATGGTATGGAGTTTTGCTGGGGATACACACTATTAGCATAGGTGTATTATGACCTTCATATGTGTGCATACCATACTTAGTGTATGATGAGACCAGGAGTTACACTGTTACTAGTCTAGGCATGGGAGCATATTGCAGTGGTACAACCACTATAATGAGAGGGTCAACGACAACGCTATGAGCCATATGCATGTCAGTATTGATCGCCCTTGACATATGGGGATGTGAGATTAGTGGAGACTTGGCGGAGGATATTAGATGAAATGATATGGTTTGAGTGGACACCGTATAGAGGGTGTGAGGCATGGGGGTACTGGGATGAGCAGGAAGGGAGAGAGGATGGTGCTCTAGATGCAGAGTACTTAGGATATGTGCAGACAGATTGTTGGCTGATTAGGAGGATGATTTTTCAGATAGTGAGATATATGCCTTTGCAAGTATGTAGATAGTTTGGGTTGAGGTAGGGTATAGTACCAGATAGTTATCCATATCTGATTGTCTCGAGGGAGATTGGGTCAGTATGGGGCATCAGAGTAGATCTCTAGAATGCCAAGATTAGCTAGAGAGGTATGCAGCCAGTACCATGGACAACAACCCAAGGACAGGTGGCAGATGCAGGGGTGACAGTTGAGTATGCTGCCTGGTGGGAGAGGTAAACGCCAGCGAGGCTGACAGAGCCAGGAGCAGGAGAGGCTAGAGAGCAGAGAGAGTCAGACACAGAGTCTATGGAGGAGGCCAGGGAGGAGGATGATGATGAGGAGGATGAGGAGAGACCAGCAGCAGTGTCAGGAGTCAGGGTTGGGGCACAGAGATAGGTGACACAGTGTCAGAGAGGGATAGTACAGAGACTAGTGACATGTGGCCTTGCATAGGTGGTGCAGAGGGAGCGAGAGGAGGTGGCCCAAGAGCCATTATCGGAGGATGAGTAGATGGGGCTAGGAGGATTAGGAGGAGATGAGAGGCAGGGCGATCAGGAGTAGGGAGATACCTTACAGGAAGAGGTGAGACGGTTAGAGGCTTTGGTGACAACAAAGAGGGATAGAGTAGCCAGGGAAGAGGCTACCAGGGTGGTAGAGAGAGAGAGAAGGGGCTCAGATGGAGGCTATGCAATGAGAGTTGAGTATACTACAGAGTCAAGTGGGTACAGGGAAAGTTACCAGGACAGGAGATGACACTAAGACAGAGGGGATGACGGGGGAGGTAGCCTAATTGTTGGGCCAGATGGAGGAGATGCAGAGACAGGCAGACATTCACACCCAACGGCTGACAGAGGATAGGGACATGTGGTAAAGATGGGAAAAGACTTACCAAGGGGAGTGGGAGTTATTGAGACAGGGAGCGACAGTGTCAGGCATAGGGTAGTTAGTGACAGACATGATGGATACACAGTGAGAGGCAGCGAGGATGGGGAGAGAAGCAGCCTTTTACATGGCCCTTTATCAGTAGGCAGTACCTCTAGAGCAGAGACAACTACCTTATTCAGAGTGAGGGATATCAGAGAGGACTTGAGGGGTGTCATCAAGATCAGTAGCTAGGACACTGAGAGAGAAGACGATAGGTGGGGACAGTGGGAGATGAGCAGAGAGATCTACTATGTGGGGTGGATATGGGGGACACATGATGACAGGGACATCTACCAGTGGTTATGAGATCCAGTTGATTATACAGGATACATTTTTTATGGATTTTAGATGAGATGCATATGCATAGAAGCACTGAGGTGCTTCATGTATCATTTTGTGATGTACCATGATGTGATGATATATACATATATACAAATATTTTTGTGGTGTTATTTCATGATTTTATTTGATGGATTATGAGATTATGCATAGTAATATATTATGATACTGGCATGTGTGATGCATGATGTGTGTGAAATGTGTACTATATGATGTGAAAAGTTTATATGAATGAATGTTTTATTATGCATATGTGATGGTTATGAATGTGCAATGCATAAGTAATGATTAATGGTTAATATAGATATATTTGACATGCAATGTGTATTTAATGATTAATGAATAATGAGATATATTTGACATGCAGTGTGTAGCTAATGATTAATGAATAATGAGATATATTTGACATGCAATGTGTAGCTAAATGATCTTAATGATATGAAGTAGAATGTAATGGAATGAGCTAGTATCACTTTATTATTATGATGTTTTTGTTTTTGTATCCGATATAACCATTAGGATCAACTGAACCACTAGAGAAGAGGAATGATGAATAAACAAGACCCTTGTCTCAAACAAAAGATGCAGAAAAGAAACAAACTGAAATGCAACCTAACTACATGATTTAGTGGGATCACTTGTGTTCATGTTGGAGAGCACACCCTAGTTTGATATTGCAATAGGAGTTATGCATCATATGTTATAAAAACATAGATGACATTGTTCTATTGCGTGGACTAGACTCTCAGATAGCTGTAGAAACAAAGATGTAGATTTCTTGACTATGATAGAACCTATGACGTATACTTAATGGAGAGGTCTGGGTACACTTAGGTCTTTTAAGGGACATAAGTATGCTAACCTATTTCCCCCATTAGGATACACATAATCATAATTAAGAAACCAACAAAACATTCCTAAAGCATCCACAAACATATCATACCGCAATCGACACTTGCATCAGATTTCACCAGTCATAATATACCAAGATATGGAAGATCGAGATAATCATGAGTAGGATCTACTAATACAAAAATATAAAATCAATAAAGAAGGCCTCTTGACCAAGTGGTCATTTGGTCCACAATTCGTGCCATGAATAGGATAGGATTGATGAGATTGATTGGAGCCGACTGAGGAAGAACACATCCTGCAGGGAAAAGATTGATTGACTGAAATGGATATTCGCTGGCAATACATGTGAAAGGAATAATAACTCAGAGATTTTATTTTGATGTTGATTTTGATAAGCACTTTTGCGATCACTGTCTCTGGAAAAATCTCAATGTGATGGGGTTAAGCTCAATTTACTGGGAATTGCAGTTGGATCTTTATGGCTATGCAAGAAGCAATGACTGAAAACTAGGACTAGGATGAGGATGGATATGTACAATGGACGGGGAGACAATGGATCCAAGTTTTCTATCATGGTGCCTGAGATAGGTTTTCACCATAATACTTGCCCAGAGTGCTTGTTTACCAAGTTTTCACTTGTGGTCAATTTTTAATTTTTTTTGTAAGGTGTCTATTGACCAAGTGTTTACCCCACAATGATTTTTTCGGGAACATTATCTTCTTTTTAAGATTTTCTGCTTTTCTGATGTTTAGGATTTTTTTCAGGATCTTTTTTTTATTTTTAGGATTTTTTTGTTGAATAAAACTATATAGGAACTGAATGTTGGGCCACGCATAAAAGTAATTCAAATATAGGATATTTATAGGATTAGGGAGTGGATCTCCCTCAGGTGTTTCAATCTGATATGCCCCAGAACCAAATTTAGTAGTAATAACAAATGGGCCCAACCAATTGGGTTCAAACTTCCCTTTCTTTTCTTAGTTTTGGAGATTCTTCATGTTATGTTGCAGGACCAAATCACCTACATCAAACTCATGGGGTTTGATATTCTTGTTGAAATGTAAGCACAGGAAATTTTGATACACACAGAGGTGGTTGAGGGCATTTAGGCATCTCTCATCTAGGAGTTGCAACTCTTGCAAGTGGGCAACCCTATATTCTTCTTCGAACATCAGGTTCTTGAGAGAAATCCTGAGGGAAGGGAGCTCAATTTCAATGGGCAAGACATCCTTAGAACCATAGACAAGGGAAAATGGAGTGGCACAAGTAGGAGTATAGATGGAGCTGTGGTAGGCCCAGAGGGTGGGGTTGAGTTGCAGGTGTCAATCACGACCAGTGTCATCGACAATCTTTTTGAGGATTTTTAAGATGGTTTTATTTGTAGCCTCATCTTAACCATTGCCTTGTGGGAAATACTTGGAGGAAAAATGTTGGGTAATGCCAAATTTCTTGCAAAGGTCAAAGACATCTTGATTCTTGAAGGGTGTTCCATTATTAGTATGGAGATCTTTGGGGATGCCATAGTGGAAAATGATATAATTTAGGATAAACTTGGAAATTTTCTTACCGGTTGTATACGTGAGGGGGATTGCTTCGACCCATCTAGTAAAGTATTCAGTGGCAGCTAGGATATACTTGTGACCACTGACAGAGTTTGGAAAGATCTGGCCCACAAGGTCAAAACCCCAGTGGGAGAAAGGCCAAGATGTGATGGTGGGTTGGAGGGTTTGAGCGTGAGCGTGTATCAAATCGCCATGCTTCTGACAAGGAATACACTTTTTCACATAATGATAGGCATCATCTTCCATTTTCGACCAATAGTATCCAGTGCGGAGCAACTTCTTTGCTAAAGTGAGACCACTAGAATGGGCTCCGCAAATTCCTTGATGCACTTCTTCCAAGGTCGTGTGTGCTTCCTCCAAATTCAAACATCGAAGAAGAGTTCCATCAAAGTGTTTATGAAAAAGAGTGTCTCCAAGGATTGTGTAACGAGAAGTGCACTAAATGAAGGTTTTTTGTTGGTTAGGCGTAAGCATACGAGGAATGGTTTTATCATGAAGGTAGGCAAGGATTTCTTGGTACCAAGGTGATTCAAGACCAATAATTTCACACACCATCTCAGAATCCGGTTGGTCATAGGTAGGGACAATAAGATTCTCAACAAGAAATTTGTGCACTGTGTGCTTGTTTCTGGCATACATATTAGTGAAGCAATGGTAGCCATGGCATCTGCTGCTTTATTGTTTGCTCTTGAGATTTTCTAGAAAATGAGGCTTGTAAAATATTATTTGAGATCTTCAACCATGTGTTGGTAAGGGAGAAACTTGTCATCCTTGGTGTGAAATTCATCATTGACTTGTTTGATAACTAATTGGGAGTCACCAAAAAAAAGCAAACTTGTGATCTTCCATCTGATAGCTTGGCGAAGCCCTGTGACCAAAGCCTCATATTTTGCTATGTTGTTCGTGCAGGAAAATGTAAGTTTATAAGATTTAGGGATAAGACCCCCTTGAGGCATCAGAAATAGAATTCTTGCCCCCAATCCTTTCTGGGTAAAAGATCCATCAAAATAAAGCTTCCATTGAATGTTAGGAGTTACAGTCATAATAGTCTCATCAGGAAAATCTATGACAATAGGATGATCTCCAGGAATGGGAGATTTTCCAAGTTGATCTGCTATTGCTTTTCCTTTGATGGCTTTGCATTCTATGTACACAATATCATATTCACTAAGGATCATGACCCATTTTTCCATGCGACCTATCAGAGCGACTTTTGATAACAAGTACTTAAGTGGGTCAATCTTTTCTATCAACTGTACTTTGTGATTAAGCATATAATGGCGTAGCTTCTACATACAAAACAATACAACCAGGCAAGCTCTCTCAATTGTTGTATAGTTGAGCTCATAACCTACTAAAGTCCTACTAAGATAATATATGGCACACTCTTTTCCATTGTCATCTAACTGTGCTAGGAGAGCACCCAGTGCTACTGTAGTTGCGGAGATGTAGAGAATCAAAGGTCTTCCTAGAACAAGTGCGACCAACACTGGCAGATTAGCTAGATATACCTTGAGTTGTTCAAAAGCCTTTTGACACAAGCAGTCCCAAATGAATTTAATATCCTTTCTGAGTGGGTGAGAGAAAGGATGCACCTTGTCTGCTAGTTGTGACACAAATCTTCAAATGGATTGAAGTCGTCCTTGCAAGCTCCTTAATTGTTTCAAAGTTTTAGGAGGTGGCATCTCCAAAATGGCTTTCACCTTCTTAGGATCTACTTCTATTCCTCTGCGAGACACAATGTAGCCTAAGAGCTTACCTGATTGCACACCAAAGAGATATTTTTTGGGATTTAATCGAACCTTATACTTTTCTAGTCTGTCAAAGATTGTAGTGAGGACATCAATGTGAGATTCTCGTGTCTTGGATTTCCCTAAGATATCATCCACATAATCTTCCATGATCACATGAAGGAGGTCATGAAATATGGTTGTCATGGCTCTCTGGTATGTGGCACCTGCATTCTTGAGACCACAGGGCATGACCTGATAAAAAAATGTACCCCATGGGGTAGTGAATGCAGTTTTATTCTAGTCTTCCACTGCTATGTGAATTTGATTATATCCAGAAAAACCATCCATGAGGGACAACATCTCGTGCTCGGTAGTCAAATCCACTATGATGTCAATGTTTGGAAGTGTAAAATCATCCTTAGGACAAGCGAGATTAAGATCTCTGAAATCAGTACAAATCCGGATGCCCCCAAAGGGTTTACCTACTAGTACAATGTTTGAGACCCATTCCGGGTAGTCTATTGGTCTGATGAATTCTGCACCTAGCATCTTTTGCAATTTAGCTTTAACCAGGAGTGCTACTTGTGGATGCATCTTGCGTAATTTTTTCTTGATAGGTTTGATTTTAGGATCCAAAACAAGATGATGTACAACCAAGTTAGTGTCAAGTCCAGGCATATCCTTATATGTCCATGCAAAGTTAATATAGGCTTTCTTAAGAAATGCAGTCATGGACTCTTGTTCTGTCTCATCTAGAGAGGCTGCAATGTAGGTGATCTTAGGATCTGCTTCTATGCCCAGGTTAACTGCAATTGTTTCTTCTATGATGATAGAAGATTTTTCTGATGGTAATGACATGAAGGGAAAGTCAATTTCCCCCTCCTCTAGTGCCTCATAGAGGTTTTCACTAGAGGATTTGTCCTTTATTTTGTCTTTTTCTCCATCCAAAGGTGCCTCAGAAAGCTTTTCACCCAAGGATGTTTTATCATTTTTTTAATTTTCTTTTTCTTCATTTTTGCGACTAAGGAATTGACTTGGCTACCGAAGTAGGCTTTATTGTTGTAGTGAATCTGGTGTTCATTGTCCTGGAGATTTCTTAGTTTGAAAAGTGCTAAAAATGGTTCATTTGAATTGCATATGTCTAAGGTAGGTGGTGAATCTTGTTGGTCCCAACCGATCAGTTCAGGATTGGTAAGGGGAAGTTCAGGTGAGGAAAGGTCAGATTGGGTGATATGGAGGATACGGGTATCAAGGTCATTTTTAATATATTGGAAAGGGACTTCAAAGAATTCTTCCTTGGTGTCTGAATCAGATTCAATCAAACAATAGTCATTGGAAAAGGTTTTCTTAGTTTCTATGGAACCCAATCCTCGACCTCGAGGGTATCCAGTTGCTTTTATGAGATTTTTTCTTCCTGTTTCATTTTCTCCAAGGCCAGTACCATGATATCCCATACTTTCAACAATAGGTGTAGCTGGAGTAGTACGGGGATGGGTGACCTCCTGAGAAGTCCCAGTGCTTCACCTTTGTGAGCATCACCTAGATCCAATGAGTGTTAAGTGTTCCATTCATTCTCATGAGAGATGGGTTCATGTTGAACAACTACTCATGAATTATGGGTCAATGAGTTTGACTCAAAAACTACACAGTTAAATCCTGATAGCAATATCACAATTTGACTTGCTGTGGAAAAATATCTCCTACTTATCAATTGATGAGGCTTAAGGGGATTTCTAATGAATGGTTCATAAGGCACAACACTTGGTGAAGGTTTTGCAAATGAGGATGCAAGTAGAGTGGGTTTAAGCATGGAGGAAACTCCGTTGTTAAGCATCCTCGAGCTGGAGTAGTACTGGGATGGGTGACCTCCCAGGAAGTCCTGGTGCTTCACCTAGATCCAATGAGTGTTAAGTGTTCCATTCATTCTCATGAGAGATGGGTTCGTGTTGAACCACTACTCATGAATTATGGGTCAATGAGTTTGACTCAAAAACTACATAGTTAAATCCCATTAGCAATACCACAATAACCTTAGTTAATTAGTGAATAGGTTTATTAGATAGAAAGTGATGTGTGTAGGATAACATCTAGCTTGGATTTAGGATTAAATTAAATTAAATTAAATTTAATCATAGTTTAGTAGAAATAAAGAATGTGAGGGAATTAAATAAATTAAAAATTTATTTAAAAGGGGACTATGGAGGAACATGTATTAAATTAAATTTAATACATTATGAAATGTAGTATTTAAATTTACATATACTATTAATTAGTGAATTTATTTAATTAAATAAATAGATGAATTTAACAAATATAATTAATTAAAAATAATTAACTATAATGTTATCTGATATATATATATATATATATATATATATATATATATATATATATATATATGGTATACAAACAAATATAGATTATTATATATTTAGGTTCACTTAGTGTTTATACCTTTTCCATATATATATTTTTCTACAGTACAAGTTCTCCACCACTAAGACAAGACATTGTGTAATCTACATATTCGTCCTTCAATCAATGCATTCAATGTTGTTTGTGGACTCAATTACAACAATTTAAGTGAACCTCTTATTAACTTTGTCCATGACAATAATCACAATGAAAGGATTGATTTTGAGATGAAGAAAACATCTATGCAAACTTGAGCGCAATACAATACGTAAATTTGTGAATGAATCTCCCAACAACCTCATTATGCCCATGTTGATGCCCACAAGAAGAAGATTGATCTCAAGAAGAAGAGGAAGGTCAAGGTAACCTTGGCCACAATACTAGAGATAAGCATGGGAATGAGTCTTGAAGTGGCCACAAACAACCTTGTCATATCCACATTGAATTCCATAAGGAAAATGCTAAACTTGAGAGGAAAAGAAAGTCAAGGTAAACTTGACTACAATACAAGAGGTAAGCTTGAGAATGAGTCCCCCAATGGCCACAAACTATGTTGTTATGCCCACATCAACACCTACAAGGGGGAGAATAATTGTGAGAGGAAGAGGGAGTTGAGGTAGCCTTGACCACAATACAGGTGGTATTGCCTCAATAGTCTATTAAAATCTATAATAGACCAACTCAAGTGCAAATTTGTTATCTTTGACTTGAATATGTAATAATAAAATATTAGATCAAATCATAGCATACGAAATTATTATAAAAAAAAAGAAAAAAATATTTTGAAAAGGGAGAACAAGGATAAGATCTGTCATAGAAGACAGGCAATGGATGAAGCTTTGGAAATAGGGAGAGGGAAAGATGAGAAGATGGAGATAGGGGAAATAAAATTGAGAGATAAAGATAGAGATAGGGAGTGAGAAATATGGTGTGTGTGTGTGTGTGTGTATGCTATCACTCCTCTATTGAGAGAGAGAGGGGGGTGACAAGCTATCACTTTTCTATTGAGATAATTTTTCAGATAATTATTAATACAAGTATTGTTTGTCAGATTCACTTTAATCCAAAGTTTATATATGGTGCAATGTAATGTGATTTTAGATTCATTCTTTTTTTTAAACACCTATTTTTGATTGATAGATAGTATAAACAATATAATTTGTTTACAAAGTATTAATTATAATTAATTTAATAAACCTACATTTAGTTTACAAATAAACAAATTACAATACACTTATACAATGTTTCTATTCAAAATGATTAATTTTATGTATACAATATTGCCACCAAAAAAATGAATGCATTTTTGCCTCTTCCAGAATTAAAATGGTGTACCCATTGCACACCAAGGTGTGATTGCTAATAATAAATACAATAGAAAATGTGCCCTTTTCTACGTGGTGGGGTATCCACAACTCTAATTGAAAAGGAAAAGGGATTATTTTTCCCTTTATTTCTAACACGAGAACCAATTGAATAAAGAACTAAGCCCATTATTCATATACTTTAAAAAATATGGTTACGTGTACAAATATATGGTGCCTCAAAGCCTCCATCTTTTGGATTGGTTGAGAGAATCATAAAGTGAGTAGAAGCACTTAGCTTGACATTAGGGCTTCTATGGTTGATCAAGATATCAAAAAATCTTGAAGATTCACAAAGCAACCATCTTACGTTGAAATGTTTTATTTTAGAGAAAGCATTTAATTCTTGATTTTGTTGGTGAGATGATGATGCCACTTTTGTTGGTGACATGATGAAGAAGATGCCACTGGTTGCAAGTCAAAGAGTAACCATTTATACATAAAGTAGGAAAGAGAAAAGTGTTGTGAATACAATTAAATAGATTATACAATAGCAACTTTAGTCCTTACAACAATCTATTGTCAACAATTAATGTACATTATGTTTAATGTATTGATTAGGCATACCCTAGATTAAAAAAAAATCAACATCTTGAAAATGAGAGAAAAAAGAAGGTTTAAAAATGCTTAGAAATTAAACAAGCAAGACAAGTCAATCTTTTTCTTCAAATATCCACAATAAAAAGGAAGGAAAATACTAAGAAATTAGGAAATAAAATATTGATTAATTTGAACAATAAAAGAAAAGCATACAAAATTTGAAGCAAATGTAAGAAACAAACACATAATATGCAAAAAATTACCTTAAAAATTGTTAAAAGAGAAAAAGTGGCACAATAATCTTTTTTTACTATTACTAAAATAAATCATTAACAATACACTAATAAACTTTATACTCTACCCCTCACCATGTGTGGCTTTTATCACAACGAAAGTAGTTCATGAATTATTTGAAATAACTTAAAATCATATGCAAAAATAAAAATTGAATAAAACACCCAATTTTCTACTACATAGTCTCCATAGCCTCAAATCCATTTTTAGATAGATATATTTAGAATATATATTGATTATTACAATGCCATTAAATTGTCATTTATTAATCAAGTACTCAATTATAACTTTTTAAAATAAATTATTTGAGTTACAAATAATTCTTAAACTTGAACTTCAAAACTAAGTTACATATAATCATCAAGAAATTAAATTCCATATATTTTACTACTACAATTTAAAATTCATAATCATTTTTTTAAGAATATGGATATCAATTTCTATTTATAAATGTATACCCATCCAAAAAAAATCATAAATAAAAATTAATATTCATTCATAAAAAAAACATGTTTTATTTCTACTATAAAAATTAACCCAAATTTCCTCACCTAAAATTGTTAAAATTTTATTAAATTTAATTAAAAATCTAAAATAAATCAACATCTTACCTCTTATACATATAGTATCAACAATTTAAAAGAAATTTTATTCATAAATAATACAACTTGTAATAAAATTAATTAAAACTAATAAAAATATATATATGAATTTAAAAAACCTTTTTAAAATAAAATTCCTTCCTTCTATTTTCATTTATGAATACAGCGACTCTTTTTCACCTTTACTATCCTCTACCCAAAACCTCCTCCCATTATTTTACACCTTACAACATCTTTGAATTTCAATCCTATAAAATAAAATCCAAACTCTAAAATAAATCTTCACCTTACATCTTTAAAAAGAGAACAACTATCAAATTCAAATAAAATTATATTCCTAAAGAATGTAACCTATCAACAATTGTTCGCAACACACCCACAATTTTCCACTCTTCCCCTTTCTTCACCTCTACGCGAAACCCCTTCTTTATTAATCCCTCACTTCTTAATCTATATTCAATATCCTTCAAATTCTCACATTGATATTGATTTACAGAATATTCTACCCTTGTGATTATCCATTCTCCTTCAAGCACGTTAGGCACACCTTAAACGGTGTAACAGGCAGACCCTGGAAGGGATCTACTTATACACTCCATTTCCTTTATCCAAGCAGAACTATCAACTACAACCAAATAGCAACCGATAACTGCATTATCAACGGGGACATCACCAGTGTAGTGAGTAACATCGGTGAGTGAATCGGCGCCAATATGAGCTTCAGAAAACAAATATTCGTTTAAAATTGACTCCGCTGCATCCACTGCTTCTCCAATCATAATCGTTCCGCATGACGGGGGAATCTGAAATAAAAGGCAAAGTACTTTCAGTTCATTGAGGATAAATGCGTTTTCATTTACACATCACTTCAAACATTCCTTGAACTGTAATATGGACTATCTTGTAAGTAAAAATGACAAAACAAAGCTGAATGTCAATAACAAAATAGAAAAACACTTCCTCACATTCACATTTGCCCTGTTAAAAAGAAGTATTGAAGTCATTACCTTCAACTTATGAATGCAATTCCGTATTATTGCATTGCTGCAATAATTAAGTGTCAATAATTTTGATACCTGCAACTCTTCAATACCTGCTATGTTCTCCAACTTCTCACAACAGTCAATCATAATATGCTCCAAGAGGCTAAGTCTGGCAAGACTTGGCAACTCCTCCAGCTCAGGACAGTGCCTAATAGTCAAATCTTTAAGCTCCATAAGATCACCGTTTCCTGATACTCTCTGCAAGTTTCTACATTTTTGTATAGATAGAGTGAAAAGTGTTGTTGGGAGTGTAATGCTTTGTAGCTTCTTACAAAACGCAACCTCAATACAATCCATGCAGCTCACTCCGGGAAAAATTGTCAACTCCTCGAGCTCAGGACATTGCCTAATACTCAACTTTTTAAGCTTTCCTGATACTCTCCTCAAGTTTATACAATTTTTTATAGATAGAATGCAGAGTGTTGTTGGGAGCATTATGCTCTCTAACTTCTCGCAAGTATCAACCTCCATATTCTCCACGCAGCTCAGTCTGGAAAAACTTGTCAACTCCTCCAGCTGAGGACAGTACCTGATAGTCAACTTTTTAAGCTCCCTAAGATCACTGTTTCCTGATACTCTCTGCAAGTTTCTACATTTTTGTATAGATAGACTGCAGAGTGTTGTTGGGAGTGTAATGCTTTGTAGCTTCTTACAAAACGCAACCTCAATACAATCCATGCAGCTCACTCCGGGAAAAATTGTCAACTCCTCGAGCTCATGACATTGCCTAATAGTCAACTTTATAAGCTTTCCTGATACTCTCCGCAAGTTTATACAATTTTTTATAGATAGACTGCATAGTGTTGTTGGGAGCATTATGCTCTCTAGCTTCTCCCAAGTATCAACCTCCATATTCTCCATGCAGCTCACTCCGGAAAAACTTGTCAACTCCAGCTCAGGACAGTTCCTAATAGTCAACTTTTTAAGCTCCATAAGATCACCGTTTCCTGATACTCTCTGCAAGTTTCTACAATTTTGTATAGATAGACTGCAGAGTGTTGTTGGGAGCATTATGCTCTGTAGCTTCTCACAAGTATAAACCTCCATATTCTCCACGCAGCTCAATCTATCAATAACAATCCTCTGGATATTTAAACAGTGAGTAATGGCAAGGCAATTTAATGTCTTCACACTTGTTAAATTTACTTCCATAAGATTGTCCATGTTATCAAGTTTGATAGACTTAAGCCTGGGATAGTGACTTCCACAGATACGGATCTTGGACAGAAATTTTTCACAACTGATTTCTAACTTCTCAAGGCCACTCGCTGGGGCCTTAACACTAGCAGATATTCCCCCATTATTCCAGACTACTTCACCATTAAATTTGAAATTCACGATAACCAAAGATTTACAAAAGGACCTTCCTCTTTTAACTGAAACCTGTTCCCCCTCTAATCTGGAAAATGCCAGACATATGCTAGAAAGATCCATACGAAGAGATTCTATTAAAGACAAACCTTGAATTGCGAAATTGTCGGCATCTAAAAACACATTCTCTAAGCTATCTGGTATTCCAAGCAACTCTGGAATCTCTTTCAAAGAAGTTTGACAAATCCGCAGCTCTTTCAAGTGGGAGGGTGCCTGAAATTCAGAATATTTTTTTGTAAAGCTCTCAATGATTGAAAAAAATAAAAGTCCGGAGATAACCATGACATAATGCATTCAACTCAAATATACAGACTTAATAAAGATTCCGATTCTGCCTGAGAAAATCAAAATACCTGATTCTCCCACAACGTTTTAAGTCGTGCATCTTGGATTTCTAAACAAACCAATTTTCGAAGAGGAATCCATGAAGGAATGCTTGGTAATTCTCTGTAACTACCCTCAAGCTTGAGCCATAGTACGGAAGCTGGAGTCTCCACACAAGAATCTGAATGGCCTAAAAAGATTGTAACTTGACAACCAATGGATTCATCGAAAATGGTATGGAAACACCTGGCATTGGTTTCTTCTAGCATTTTTTCCCGACCCTTCAATTTCTGCATACACAAGCAAGCAGTGCAGTTTTCTATATATTTAGTAACAACTTAAGATTTGGAATATTAAATACGAATGAGTCAATGACAAATCTCGAAGGATAATAAGCATACCAGAGATTTCAAATCTTCAGGATGCCACAGTCGACAAGGAGAGCTGAGCTCACGTTCACGTGCCATTTCTCTTCCCAAGTCTCTCAGGTGGTCATGCATTCTCAACAAAATGTCCGTTTGGTTGTACAGAGCCGAAAATCCTTTAATTTCTTCTACAAGACATCTATCTTTGAGTGTTTCCAGAGCATGTTGACCATCCCATCCTGATCCCTCGCATACTCTTTCAGCCATACGCTTTGGTTTGCCCAAGAAAAAACAAGCGACATCCATGAAAACCTGCTTTTCTTCATCATCTAAAGCATCAAAACTTATTCGCAATCTTTGCTTAACAGCCCGAGGCAGCGTCTTTCTGGCTTTATCCAATTCTGAACTCCAATATTTGTCTTTTTTACCACGTACATGACTGCCCAGAACCTGAAGAGACAAAGGCAAACCTCCACAAACATTTACGAAATCCTTAACCAGCTTCTCATACCCTTCACGTGGATGGTCTTGGCAGAAGGCATACCAACAGAAGAGTTCTGTTGCATAATTACTGTTCATTCCTTTTAAATTATAACCATCAGTTATCCCCGCGTTTATAAGCACGCCAGCGTCACGGGTTGTGACGATAACCAGATTATTAGCAGATTGATTTGAGATATCCATGACCGCTAGAGCATTTAACTGCTCAACGTGATCAATGTCATCTACAACAATTAAGGCCTTTAAAGGTGGGGCCCTTCGTAGATGATCTTTGAGATGGCTTTTTCCTTCGTCTATACTTGTAAAACTGTACTTCTGCTTGAAGAGATCTTTGAGAAGCTTACACTGCAATGAAGGTAAATTGCCTCTCACTTGCGCTTCTCGGACATCAAACAAAAAACTTGTTGTAGAATAATTTGATTTCTTCCGGTTAAACAACTCTTTAGCCAGAGTTGTCTTTCCTACTCCGCCCATGCCGAAAATGGGCGCTACCTGAGCCTTATGCTTCCCTTCTTCCTGCCCAAACTGTTCTTCGAAATCTTGTACAAGTTTATTAAGGCATTTCTTTTGAAAGTCTTTCACGAGATTGTTGAGTCCCACTGGATGGTCAGCAACGTGTAAAAATGTATTCCTCTGTACCTCTCTTCGTGCAGCTGCTACTATTTTTTGGCAATCCCCTTCACTGAAAGATTGTAAAAATAAAAGCAAGATTTCGTAAGAAAAAATTTAAACCAGACATTAAAAAAATTAAATAATCGATGAAGAAATTTAAAAAAATCATAGAAATTGCTACACAGCAAAAACCTACATATACATTGTTATTGATTGGAAGGATTACAAGACTTCCTTTTGCTTTCCTTAATTGGAGATTAAACAATCTATTTTCGTTTGAAGAAAGTCATTTTTCCATGGGTTTTGTATGCAGTTAAGAACTGTATTTGAAAGGTGTTCAAATTATTTCTTCATATTTTTCTGTAAGCATTTATTAAGCCACTTTCTGTTATTCATGTCTGTTTGCTAAAACTCTATCACTCCCCCCTGCCACGTCTTCGAATTTGTACTCCACATTTTGTTTTTAACTCTATATGAAATCCTCTATAAGAGGTGACTATGTATTCATTCAATCAATAATTTAAAAATCTGTTTTTAACTGTTGTAAAAAACACTACTGGTTTTTGTTCTTGTATTTTCTGTTTCAGCTTTTGAATTTGGTAGCAGAGCAGGTTAGATCTAAAGGAGTGTTGTAGTCTAGATATGATGTTTAAGAGAAGGTGAAAAAAATATTCATGCTAGGCACTGCAAGGAGCATATGTGAGGTCTATTTATGCTAATTATGAAAAGAGTCTGCAGACAGTCAAAGAAAGAGAGAAGAATTGTTGCAGAAAGGAGATTGTAAGATTTGATTATGTTATAGTATGTTGTTTCTATTGTCCATTTCGATATTGGTTGTGTAGCAAGTTTATGGATAAGTGTTTAAGTTGAGAGAGGATGAAAGGTTGTGTAAAAGAGCATATCTAAAGTGTGTAAACATAAAAAGAGGTTTGATAAAAAGGATAAGAAAAGTAGAGATCAGATCATGAATATATGAATGAAGTTGTTGATATGTAAGTGTATAATATGATTAAATGCTTAAGTATTTTATCTTTGAATTTCTGTTAGCAATATTTAGGCCAACAGAGCGAGTTCACTGTCTTAACCTTAGAGTCTAAACATGCTATTTTATTTTCTACATCCACTTTGGAAGTTCTAATGTTAAGGAGCAAGTGTCATAAGTTATATGTTGGAGCTTTGACAAATTTCTATAATGATTATGACAGTTACTAGTTCTGTGGAAGAGTCATGGAGAGTTAATGTTTGGCAATTGATATTTATGGTGGAGTCTGCTTTTGACAAGTGGTGTGAAGTAGGTGTTGCATATGGAATAGTGATCATTATAGATAAGTTATGATTTGTTGCATTGGAAGTTTCTATTTGCAATAGGTCATTGGTTTAGAAAGTTGACACAACATATCTCTTTGGTATTAGAGATGGTTTTGGAAACCATGGGCTCTTTCCACTTGTGTTGAGCTCTATAAATATGTTGTCTCTTAGTGCATTTTATGATGTTAGGTTTGTTATCTTCTAAGGATAAGGAGCATTTATGTGCTAGATATTCTCTAGAAATCTTTGCTGCTGTATTTTCTCTTGAAGAGCATTGGCTCGAGGATTGTATTGTAGTTGTTGTTGTTGCTGATAGTACAATAGAGTCTGTTTTTTCCTGAAAGGGTTTTCCCACATATATATGGTGTTGTGAGTTTCTTTGTTTAAATCTAATTTTGCATGTGTTTTATCTAGTTTGCAATAGTTTAAGGGTTAAATTTCTGCATCATCTCTCGTGTTAGATTTAGCATTTAAAGGTGTTATTCTGCACTTGACTTCCTTTCAGCTATAATCCCCAAACACTAGAATGTGACTCAATAAAAAGTGTTAGAGAACAAGTGAATCACAACTAAACTTACAATGAACGGGTAACCAAATCACAACTAAACTTACAATGAACCGGTAACCAAATAAAGGAGAACTAGTGATTAGAGCATCTATGAAGAATCACGGGATTTCCTAGATTTGATATTCGGAACAAGAAGATTCTAGTAGATTTGATCTATCCAATTAGAAGATTCAATGCTGAAACTATTAATGATAGAAATCAAGAGAGTTGTTGTAAGAAAGTAATTTCATAATTTTTATATGCAGTTAGGAGCTGTAATTGAAACGTTTTCAAATTGTTTCTCCATATTTCTTTGTATGCAGTTATATAACTGCTGCTCTGCTCTGCACGCTGACTTAGTTTGCTAAAATTCAGTGACTCTCCCTCCCACGTCTTCTAATTTGAACTCTATGTTTTTATTTTAGTCTTGCATTCTGTTTTGAACTCTGTCATGTGAAATCCTCTATAACAGATGACTATGTATTCAATCAATCAATAATAAAAATCCATTTTTAACTGATGTAGCATTACTGGTTTTTGTTCTTGTATTTTCTTTCTCAGCTTTCAATTTTTAGCTCCTACAAGGCTGCAATTTTTTCTATTGAAATAATGCAGAAATAAAAGAATAATATAAAAGAGAGAGTGCAAAAACTACCCTCAGTAACAGAAACCGACAGTCTATCAACATGTTCTTATGAAAAACAACATACTAACAACATGAACAAGGTTACAATTCTTGCCATTTGAAGTGAAACAAATTACCATGCCAACAATATACGGCAATGAAAATTACTGAGATATTACCTAAATTCTTCCCCGGCAATAAGTGAAAGGGACTGAAGAGCTTCCATCCACGCGTCAAGCTTGTCCAGGTATCTGCCCTTCTCTTTATATTCAATGAATGCACCAGAGTACACTCCCTTTCCCTCTTTTATGTAGCGAAGATCAGAAGGCTTCACGTGATAAAACACGGGGATAATTTTGGCCGTACTTTCTAACATGAGATCCAACTCAGTTAAACACCAAGGTGACTCTGCATATCCTTTGGAAAAGATGGCTATGTGTACCTTCGCAGAGCGGATGGCTGTCTCAATGGTAGACGGAAACGAAATCCCAAGTTCCTTCTCTTCAGAATCAAGAAACGCCCTTATCCCCAACTGCTCAAGGGATTTGTAAAGCTGAGTCGCCAAAGTTTCTTTGGAATCGGGGCCCCTGTGATTGATGAAAACATCATACAGTGTTGAAGATTCAGAAACCGTCCTCCTTTTGCCAGCAGGTTCTATTGCAGAGAAAGCATGCGATTCCTGATTTCGCTGGTGAGAAGAAGAAGAAGAAGACGCCATTGAAAAAGAAGAGCAGGATGAATAGGGTTTGATTGCAGTATGGCCAATGAAAGATAAAATTATGTAGAAGCGGAAGGCTAATGTGCATTAAATAGATCATACCGCAGGCTGATCGGGTACTTTCCTCGGTATTCCCTTGAGGAAAAGAAGATTAAGGAAAATGTAAAAAATTATGCAAGCGCCCACCTGTACATTCGAAGAAAAAAGGGGGCAGGAAGGAAAATATTTGGAAATCATTCTTTCTTAATGTTGACTAGACTGCCTATTGTTTTAGGACGCGATAACATTGCTCAAAGGACTTGTTTTCGAAATGGTGCGCATTCACTTTGAGAGCTCTGGTCTTTGATAAAGTAGGGTTCACTTTCACATTCATCTACAGTTTTGGAATCTAGCTTTATGTTAGTGCTCTGCTCTTTTCATATTTTTTCTACACTAAATTATATATGTCCAGCTGAGTGTTCTGATCTTATCATACTTTTTCTACATTAAAGTATATGTCCAGCTGAGTGCTACGGTCTTTTCATACTTTTTCTGCAATAAATTATATGTCCAACTGAGTGCTTCGTCTTTTATTTTCTCCAGTTGATAAAAAAAATTTCCTTAGTCTTTTCAAAAAAAATTTATTCTGATAAAATTCCATTCTACTGTTTCTTTATTTTTTTATATTTGTTTTTATTAGAAATTACATTTAAAAGGAGATTATCTTCTCTCTTCTTTTCTAGAATAATATTTACAACTACAGGCATATTTTCCAAGTATTTTCTAGAATAATACTGGGAAAAAAAGGGGGCGGGAAGGAAAATATTTGGAAAATGCTAAAGTTGAAAGTGACAGGCATGATGCATAGACGGAAAGGATATTGGATTTGATTTGCTTTGCAGACTAATTATGTCAGCCACTTCTGTGTTGAGTGGAATAAGTGCTATAAAGCAGAGTAGTTTCCGCGTTGTTTCCTCGACGAAAAGAAAAGTAAGGAAAACGGTAAGAATTAAAACAAGCGAATCAGTGACGACCTGTACAAAGGAACATACTTCGCAATTCACATATTATATTTTCATAATATCTTAAAAATGTTTCATTAAGAAAATTATTATCAATATATAATATAATATTATAATTTATACTATTAATATTTATTTTTACTGTCTGTATATAGATATAGATATATGTTTTTATATTTATATATTTATTTTGTTTTATTATGATATTTAAAAAAAAATATTATAAAAATATTGATTATTTTTTATTTCTGAAATATGTTTTTTAAATAGTTTCTAGTAAGAATTTAAAATTTTAGTTAATTTAATTTTTAAAATATTTTTTGTCAAATTGTCTTGAATATTTTTTAATATGTTTACAAACTTCATATAACATACAATTATGTAAAAAATTATATTAGATTATTAATGATGACGACAACAACTTGAGGTTTAGAAGAATACAATAAAAGGAGCAAAGAAAACAACTTATCTATTATCTTATTGAAAGAAATTCTATTACAAAGAGATTGCAAACAAGAAAGGAAACTAGATTCCTTGCAGATTGTAGCACTCTACAAGTTACACAGGTTATAGAAAACCACCATTTTCCACAATCCAAGTCTTCCTCTCCCAAAACTACCCTCAAACCCTAAGATGGGTTTCCCAAATAACCTTTTTTTTTTAAATTTAGAGCCAAAAGTACAACTTCGGTTTTAAAATTTGGCAATTGGGTGCCAAGACATGAAATTTGAAATTCAAATTGGAACCAAATTAGAACACGGGGAAGTTCTCGCAAAGTTGTCCAACTTCTGGGAGGCATAACGTTTGGTCCAAGTGTCTGATTGATAGGTCGTTTGAAGCATTGGAAAGGTCTCTTAGTGAACTATGCTCCTATGGACACACTATGCTCGTTTCCCCATTTTTGGGGCCCTGCAAGATTATTTAGTGCTACAAGCCTTACTTAGAAGATATTTTATGGGGTTTTCAAGAAATTGAAAACTCAATAACTTCAAACAGTGAATTATATTAACATGATTCTTTTGCCAGAGTGCTTAATTTTCCATTTTGAAGCCTCCAATAAATTTTTGCCCCCATCCACTTTCAAATCAAAACTTACTTAAAAAAGTATGTTGACCCGAAAATGCAACAACACAATTTTGAAAGTTGAAATTTCTTATTTGCCCAAGTGGGTATCCAAAAATCCAAAAACATCAAAAGAAAACTATCATCAACTAAATATTTTTGCATGATGCAGGATACCCCTTACGTCGTTGGATGTTCTTGCATCAGACACCAAGAGTAGTTTGAAAAGTGACCTCATCACATCTAAGTTGGTTGAGGAAAACCCAAATGGTCAACCTCTGCTTTGGATATCCAAAATGGATTCAACTACAAAATCTCCCTTCTGAATACTATAATTTGAAGGCATTAGGGAGGATCAATGATGCCTTAGGAACATTCATTAGGGTAGAAAAAGATTTTTTATTTGGTAAACCAGGAGCAAAGTAAAAAATCTAGTTAACATAGA
Source organism: Chamaecyparis obtusa (assembly GCA_027943335.1). Taxonomy (NCBI): domain Eukaryota; kingdom Viridiplantae; phylum Streptophyta; class Pinopsida; order Cupressales; family Cupressaceae; genus Chamaecyparis; species Chamaecyparis obtusa. The sequence goes on along the minus strand of BSBK01000011.1, from coordinate 1,412,352 downwards.
CATAGACTTAGGTATTTGGATAACTTAAAAATCATAACTAAAAGGGGGAAGTGGTTTCAAAAAATATAGATAGACATGGGAAACTATGGGGTAAAATGCATTTTGGGGCCAAATTTTGTTGCAAGTAGCTCTAAAATTATTGCTAGAAAGGATAAGGATTAGATGAAGTCACCACCAAAGGAAAACATGGATATAGAGAAAATTCATCAAAAGGATTAAAAATGCAAATTGGTGGAGATAGATAAAATCTTAGAGGAAGGGGAAATTACACAAGAAACTAACATAAATCAATGGGCTATGGTCTAAACCAAGAATAAGGAAGAACCTACTGCGAAGTAGTATAACCTAAATAGATCACAAGATCAATTAAAGGACGTTATGGCAACAAGTTAAGGAAAAACAAACCCAATTACTTGTGGATATAGGAGAGAGGACTCAATACATGAACAAGTTTCAATGGTTGTGATAGCAGTTGTTAACTTAATACCTAAACTTGTTGATTTAATATCCAATATTTTTGAAAACATTGTACCAATAGTTGCAACTTTAAAGTTGTTTTTGCTAATGATGACTACCCATAATTGAATGAAATGTGCCCCTTATTCTAAAAAGTAATCAATCGTGTGATGCCACATCAACTAGACAAGTATGGGATCCCTAATGCATTACAATTCGTCTCACTTTTTTGGGGGTTGTTTTGGATACATTGGTAAAACGCATATTGATGTGGCATCATATTTGATGATGTGGTCATGAGACCTTAGTTGTAAGCAGGGGACTTGTTAAGTAAGCTATTGTAAAAAATTAGGAGTAATTTGAAATTTCCATGTAGAATGTTGAAAAGCGCAAAATTAGTTAATAGTCAGAAATGGGTAAACTGAATTGAAAGAAAGAGTAGGATGATTAGGGTTTTATTGTACTATGACTAATAAAAAATAAATTTATGTGGACGAGAAAGGATAGTGTATATTAACTTAGATCATATGGCAGGCGGTTTGAGTACTTCCTCGTGGATTCCTCAAAAAAACAAGCGTAAGGAAGATGGTAAAGATTTACACAAATGCCGACCTGTAGAGAGGAGGTAAGTTCAAGCCACTCAGTTCGAAACAACGTGGAAGGAAAATACTTGAAAATTTAGTTGGCTCTTTTTCGTCCATACACTCAAAGGAAAGATGAAGGAAAATTGTAGGTAGAAAGTGACAAGGCGTTCTTAGATTGAAAGAGGTTCGGATTCGAGGAAAATGGCAATAATTTATGCAAGCACCCATCGTAAAAAGAGGCAAGTTCAAAGCTTACTCCATCCATTCAATGCAAACTTAAAAAATGGGAGGGAAGGAAAATACTTAGAAACTTGGCTTGCTCGATAAATTGAAGGGGAAAGTGAAGGAAAATGGTAAGTTGAAAGTGAAGAGGCATGCATACACGAAAAGGAGGTTGGATTTGATAAACTTGACAGGCTTATTTGAAAGCATTGTCGGTGCCATGTTCATTGCAAAGAGTACTTTTTTCTCAATACTAAATCATGATCGCATTGGTCGAGGGTTGAGTACTTTCCTTAGTAAGTTCAAACCACTCAACACGTAAGGAAAATCCTTCGAGATTTGATTTAGTCTGTAGAGATTTACACATCTACCTATGCTTAACCATTTTAAACAATGCATAAGACAAGCAAAGAAGTTAGTTTTCTGTGAGCTCTTTTTGCTTGGATTCCCAAACATTATGAATGGTTACCCCTTCTTTTTTTGTTCTATCTCCATCATTTCCAACCCATGACCAAATATTTGCATTTTTACCCTCATCATAAAACATAACAATATAATCATATCTTAATAATAATATCAAATTTTAAAATATTTAACAAAATCATAAATTAATTCAATTTTTGGATTGGACATGATAATTGTGAGATAAATGTTGGTGCAAAATGATGTATGTATAGATTTCAGTCTTAGAGCATATTCAAGTATTCCTAAAACACTATGAGCATGTAATCAAGGCACAATTTCAATAGCCACAATAAAAAATCTTAAAGAACAATTAATTTTATAATGCATGTTTAAAAGTTAACAATGTCTTTTATAAAAGTTTGGGCACCTTCAAGCTTGTATGATGCCTAAAAATTGATAATAACAAAAGATCTTACAATTAAAAATAAATAAATAAATAAAAAGTTTGATATTTTTAAATTATTAACTTCATAAAAAATTGAACTTAAAACATAATCAAAATCTTTGAAACTATCTGATTGTCAAAATCTCCTAAATGAATTTAACATTTCAACTGAAAAATGAAATAGAACCCTTTGTAAGATTTGTAAATTCTATAAAATCCAAAATTACAATCACCTCCCTTGTAATTGCAATTAATTTCATGCCATGAGCCCATAATCACATCCCCTGTAATTAATTTAAAGATTAAAAAATTATAAAAGACCACATCCATATTCTTTAAATCCCTCCTATTTATCAAGCCAATGTTTTAAATTTTTTTTAATAATGTGATAAGAAATTTTTTCTTTTCTTTTTCTTTTTTAAGATCTCATAATTAAATCAACTTCTTTATAATTAATTATCATTTTTCTTCCTTCTTAACATGTCATTTACAATTTTGCCAAAGCTAAGGTTGCCTACATTGGCTTAAAATTATCTCAATCCTAGGAATGCAAGAGAGTTTGGATTGAGGGTGATTCTTTAGATGTCATCAATTATCTTAAGAGGATTCAAAGCCTAAGTTGGACCATTCAAAGCTTAATCCTTGACAACTTAGCTATTATTGACTCCTTCAAAAAGTGTCACATCACTCAAATTTTTACAGAGGATAATGTTGTAGCAAATGTTTTTCCCAATCAAGGGGTCTCTTCTAATCATAAGAAAAGGTTGGGTCTAGATGATCCCCCTCCCTTCTGTAGACACCTAAATTTGATTACACGATTAAGTAGTCCTATTTAGCTTTCTCCTAAGACATTCTATTAATTAAATATTATTATTTGGTTAATTTATGTCATCCCCTAGTTAATTAATTTAATTAATTAACTATAGCCCAATTAATTATCTAAATGAAAAACCTATTGTCTGATAATTAATTAAATCCTCATTCCTATATTAATTTAAATGGATATATACACCTATTTAAATTAATTCATAAAACTCTATTTTCCTCCCACTTGGAATTAAATAATGTATTTAATCCAATTTGATCACATGGTTCCTAACTTAAACCCTTGACCAAACCCATCCCAAAATCTTAACACGGAGTTCATACTCAACCCAACCTATTCACACATGCTAATCACCCTTAATTAGCTAATGACCAATTATTAGCTTATCCAACCCCTCCACTCATTCTCTCTCCTCCCATCACATCCTCCTAAACTTCCCACTTGCCTCCTAATCCAAGCCTAATCACCTCCTAAGCATTTGCACAATCATAATCTATGAATTAAGAAGTCTTAACCAAACCCAAGTCAACTCTCATGTCACATCCTCACATCCCCCAATTCCCTCACCTCATGTCAACCTTAAATGCTCTAACACATCCCTTACATACCCCATCCTCCTCTTACACATTTGTCCCCTCTCACATCTCCCAAAATGGTCACATTCCCCCATTTCTTCCAACCTCTCCCATTGTGACACTTGTCACAATGAGATGCATTTGAGAAAGTAGAATCTATGTGCTCTCTCTCAAATGCATCTTGACCCTTGCTTAGTTTTGCATCTTGACCGTCCATTTACCCCTCCTCTTTCATATAAATTGAACTCTCATCTCCTTCATTTTCATCCATCATCAGAGAAAAGTTATCATGCCCATTTGAGAGCCAAAAATCACACTCATACCCTCATAATGCTAAAATTTCCATTCATCCATTGAAGATCATTTTGGAGCTTGAGCATCATCTTTTGAGCACACATATCCTCATTGGACAAATCTTCTACTTTGGAGCTTCTTGAGTTTGTTTGTTGGTTTGTAATCTCTTTCCCTTGCTTTCATTTGTAGTGTCTAATCTTAAAGGTTTATCTTCTTTGTTTTGTTGAATTCTAGTTTAGTCTAGTATTCTTTAACACTACATTTTAGGTAATACATTTTGGCATGCCTGGTGGGACCCACTTCTAGGGTCATTTCTTCATTATTTTTTGCTATTTTACTTTGCAACACTAACAAAAAACTAACATTTTTTGTTGTTTGAGTGTTTTTGCAAGTGTTTTTGAGTGTTTTGCAAGTTTGGGAGGAAAGAAATAGCATTTGTGTCATCATTCTCATTCTCAGTTTTCACACAGCAACAAAAATAAAGTTTTGCGGGAACACAAGTATGGTGGGCGGGATTGACAGTACGGTCGGCATGATCACATTCTCGTGAAGGATATTTCTCTTTTGTCTAAAATCTTGCTCTCTATCCCAAAACTTCACTAGTTTTTTTCCTATCACAGTCTGCAATATCGTGAACCCGCTACGTAGGAATACAAGTAGTTTCTGCAGGATCACATTTGTCAAATTTGTAAGCCGTAAGGCATTTTTAAATATTGAAATTTGGGTGCTCATATCCGAAACGCGGGATCGACAATTGACTTCATGGGATCGCGCATTGACCCTACGGGATCACGACCGCAGGTATCGCATTAAACTTGGCCTTCATTGCTCTTTGTGATTTTTTATTTTTTGACGGACCCATGAGATTGTGGGTACGGTCCGTGGGATCATGATATTGTTGTTTGCGGGATTGCAAGAAGGATCAACGGGAACACAAATCAAATTAAAAAAATAGAATTTACACATTTACATTTGGTACATTAAAAAGAATAGTGAATGCACAAACAACACACCACACTTTTCATTTGGCATTAAAAAGATCAAAGGCTAAAACAAATAATGAAACACTTCAACTTTGGGTTTAAAACGAACGAAAATCAATCTTGAGTGCCTAAGGGATAAACAACCAATGCGTTGAACACTTCACTTTGGTGTTTAAAATTAATCAAACAAATCTTGAATGCCTAAAGGGAAGTGACACTTATTGTTTTGCAAAAACCAAGTGTTATTTTCAAGAATTTTATTTGCTTTCCAAAAGAACTTTGCATGCTAAAAATGAGTGTTTGATATTCTAAGATAGAAAACACTTAGTCTAAATCTAGGTTCAATTTCGAATGAACTCTTCTTGGCATGTTTGAAGGAGTGTTTTTCAACACTTCCTTAGAGCTTTTCATTTTTTTTTTGCAAAAGCCTTGATAAAGTAAGCGGCATGAAAGCAATTCACTCATATCCATATCCTCTCCCATCACCTTCATGGATCTTGGGTGAAGATAAAGATCAAGTCCAATTAACTTGACTTCTAGCAAGGCCTGTCTAGAGAGAAGTGCTTCCTCTTTAGAGAACAACCTCAAATTGGTAATTCCCCAATCGGTATACAAATAAGGTGTTGACCAAACTCTCGCCTTATCCCCTCAAGCTTAGGCGAGGCGTGTTGATGGTAGCCTGAGGTAGGTGAATATACCTATGATTTCAACATGTTCAACTAGGCTCTTAAGTGAGTCATGCACATACAAATTGATTGGGGGGACGCCACAGATCTTACTAGAAGCCATTAATCAAAAGCCCACTTGATCTACTCCCAAAGGCATCAGAATCTTTGTGCAAGGACCGATCCAAGTAGTTTTCTGGATCAACTGAAGATTACTCACCATCTGCATTCCTCTTTTAGGATACCAGGTTATGGGCAAAGGTTTTGATACTAGCCTATCTTTTAGGTAGAAATTGATTGTGCATGTTCTTGAAGTTATCAGACCCATTGAAAATATTTGTTCGAACATGCACAAATTGAGGTTATAGGTTATTTTCCAAGGAGATTATCTACCTATTCTCCCACAAGATTGATTTATCTCTTGTGGGACTATTTGTCAATTATCCCAAAAGAAACCCAATTTTGTCCAAGACCAAGCCAAGGTACACTTACCGTAGTCACTTCTTAGCTTGACATTTTCCAGAGAGTGAAGATATTTTTTGGACCTATGACCGGATTAGCAAAACATAAGAAATCCAAGTTACCAACACCATGTGTCTATCGAGAAAAGAAGGTTGCTGAAAGGAAACTCAAAGATCGCCAACCTATCATCACTGCAACCCAAGAGGAAGAAAAACATCAAGCAAAATTAGATAACATGGAATACAATGCAAGAGTCAAACAATTTGCATTTCACAGTCAAGTGAACCATCAATTTGTCCGACTGGAAAGTGAAGACTAGCAGGAATAATCGCATCCCTTCTCGGAATTTATGAAGTTGTCTCAACATCCCTTCATCTTAGATCATTTCTTAGGTACATTTATGTCATCCCCCTAGAAAGCATAAGAGTCAATTAGCATCATCCCCTATCCAAATCCCAAATCATCATCCTAGATCCACATCCCATCCAAAAACCCATTTGAGTCACTCAACCCTTATCCAAAGAATCAAAATTTTAGCTTCATCAGTTTGACTAAGCATTGTCTAAGGTAGCTAGTACTTACTTTTGTGGACCTCATCATATTGATCTAGAGATTAGCTCACACTAGTAAGGATCCCATTGTCCAAAGATCACAAGTCTATCTGAGGATGGCAATCCTTCGCATTTTGATCCTACATCAGGAACGGTAGCTCATTTTGACCTTTAGTCGCCCATCTCTTAGGACATCACTAAAATCCCACACCATTTAAAAATCATTTCTCATCTAGGTATCTCAAGTACGACATCTAGGTTATCCCCAACCTCATTTAGGTCTAAGAGCATCCTCCTAACACATCTACTCTTCCCCCATCCTAGGACTTTTCATTTCATGCCTATTGAGCCACGATCAAAGAAGAGGAAAGGAATGGACCCCAACCAAGCCACTAGTTCAACAGACCCAAATGACACTATGGTAATGTATGATCCTTAACCACCATTGATTCAGAATGTGTGGGAAGACCCCATTGAAGCACCTACCACTAATTCCATAGAAGCATTCATGTACCTTCCATTCCACCACATTTATGCCCGTTTAATCCCACAAAACCCGTCCATATCCCCACCAATGTCTACCCCACTATCATCCAACAAATCCATGATCCTACCATGCAGATATCCCATATAGCTTCATCAATTCCTCATCTCTTGTAGCCTAGCTCAATAACTCCCACAATTCAAACAACAACCCAATCCATCCCTTTCTCCGTCATAGGTGCACCACCTCCACCTACCTCTTCACAAATGACCACACAATCGCAAGCTTTCGCACAAGCACCACCACCACCACCACACCCCACGCAAGTGATATTGATAATGATATTGATGATTCCTAGAATAAACACCATTGGAGATTCATTATTTCTTGGTTCTATCTTGTATCTTGGCTTAGCAATAACAAGCATCAATTTCACTATCTACAACTAAGGCAGAGTAGATAGTAGTAGCAACAATGTGTTATACATAGGTTCTATAGATTTAATAGACACTGAAAGATACTAAGGTTGAGTAGGACCATCCAATTCCAATACTCTATGATAATACAAGTGCCATTAACATATCAAAGGTTCCAATCATGCACTCTAGGCCAAAGAACATTCTGATCAAGTATCATTTCTTGAGGGAGAAAATACTTAAGCAACGAGTTAAGTTAGAGTATGTTGCTAAAAAGGATAAGATTGTTGACATCTTTACAAAGCCTCTTCAAAAGAGACTTTCAAGTACTTGAGGGATAAATTGGGTGTGATGACACTCTCATCTATTCATCGAGTTCTTCTTGAGAAGCATGAGTTTAAGGGGAGTTATTCACTATCTTATTCAGTTAGCCCCAAATACCCTTTGCCATTGATGTCAAAGGGGGAGAAGTTGAGTAAGGGGGGCATTCATTTAGGGCGAGGGGTATGGTGATATATGGTCCTATTGCACTCAAAGATCAATTATTTACAGGGTTTCCATCAATGACAAAAGGGGAAATTGTTAAATTTTTGTCATTGATGTCAAAGTAAATAGTTGCTAAAGGAAGAATTTAAAGAAAAGTTTGTTCTAAATAGAAGAAATAGTACTTTTAAAGTTCCTCATTTCATGCTGGGCCAACCTCTCTAGGTGGAAACCATTTTTTTTTGCAAATTAAAAATTCCTTTAAATATTCTTCTTTAAGGGAAGTCCCACCTCGAAATAATTTAAAATTTGTATTTATTAGTTTGGGTCGACCTCAAAGAGTGAGATGCCTATTTTAGAAGAAAAATTCATTTTAAATAAAAATATTTTGTTCTTGGCCGACCTACCGAAGAAGTTGCAACCATTTCATGAAAGGGCGCAACAATGGGTAAGAGTTTATGTGAAGACCATTTCATCAAGCATCAAATTGAATACCATTCCTAAAAAAAAGAGCAGTTATAAGCAAAACTTAGAAGCAAGCTCAAGGAGCCTTTATGAGAAGACTTCTTGAGTTTTATTTTCAGCATGATAAGAATACTTGTATCATTATTAGGAGCAATCTTAAGAGAAGACTTAATTTAGTCCATAGGCAGACATATTAAATAAATTTAGTCACAAAATTTTCAATTTAGAGTTGGCTCCATCATATGAATAGACTGTTGTAGACTTTAAGGGCAAATGAGTACAGAAATCCTTGAAGAACATAAGAAAAATTGAGAAGAATTCTTGAGAAAACTTGTGGAGGAAGATCAGATCTATCACTTATCATTTTGCTCTACTAGAGGTTGGTATCTCTTGCTGAGTTGGTTTTCAGTTTTGGGGATTGGTGTCTCCAGTGGATTAGTACCTACAAATCTTCTAGACGGGATTGGTGTCTCCTATGGATTGAAGCCTACAAAGTTGTAAGAAGTTATATATAAAAAGAAATATTTTTGTAATGTTCCCATCATTAAATGAATAAATAATAATTGTATTTGGGTCCCGATCGATTTAGTTTATCTTGGGTACATATTTTATTTTTGGCGTAGGTGTTGTTGTTGCCATCGGCTCTATTTGTGCACCCTCGGAAGTTAACCGATGGGTATTTATGTCCGGCGTGTAGGATGAAATTCTCATGATAAATTTTTGATATTTTCTTATATTTGTGAATTCCTATTGGAATTCTTTTGGCTACCATTTCAGAGGTGAAAGATCCTCCCTATTTGGTATTCTCAGTTTTGGTGGGATTCAACCCTCACCCTATTTTGGTTGTGCTTCTATATCAATTTGGCAAATCTGGAGTATTATCATTTATATCAATAAAATTGCCTTGTGAATGTATTGGCTTGCATCCTTGTTTTGTATTTGAATATATTAATTTTAAATATTCTAATTGGCATCATACTCTTACTCCTACTGGTGACCATCATATTACACTAGGCAACGAATATCATACTCCAACTAGCAACCATCATATTCCATCAGGCGTAGGACATCATACTCCTACTAGCGACCACCATATTACACCATGCGATGAACTAGTGACCATCATATTGCACCAAGTGACCAACATCATACTCCTACTGGCGACCACCATATTGCACCAAGCGTAGGACCTCATACTCCTACTGGTGACCTTAGTCAACTACTATATGACCTCCAAATCACTTCATACGACCTTCCCTGTCGACATCGTATGACCTCCAAAACACTTTGTAAGGCCTTCAATTATTTTGTACAGTCTTCTATCCAACACTGCACTGCCTCCCTACTTCATTGTATAGCCTCCCTACTCTAGTTTTCTCCCTCCATACGGTCCAGATTAGCATGGGTAACTAGAACAATATTTTTTCTTGTGAGCTGGTGGTTGGGAGCATTATAGTGGTATCAGAGCTGGTGATTCTACCATCTTTTGGGTAGTGAATGCAAGTTTCTACCAGGAAGAGGAGAAGGTATCAATTAGTTGGTAGAATGGCGAACCCCCAAGACCCTACCACCAAAGTCATGGCTCTTTTGAGAGAGCTCACTGGGAACCAGGTATAAATTAATACCACTCAGTGTATCATGGAAGAGACACTGCAAAAATTGGCTGAAGGCAAGATATTCATTGAAGAAAGTGATAATTCTATCTCAGGAAAGGCAAACCCCCAAACCATACGCTTCGACCATTGATGCCAAGTTTCCCTCCACGGGCAGAAGAATAGCACAAAGAGCAACCAAATTTCCAAGAAATGCAAGATCAACTTCAAGAAGATTGGAGGAACACAAATATGGAAGGAGATATATCCTGCAAAGATTATGTTGATTTGAGAATGAGATACTTTGGCGGAAACAAGCATGGCTATTTTAATGACCTTAGACAGAAGATTGGAAAATTTAGTCTGTCATCTTTTGATGGGTCTAGATCCATCACAGCTCGGGCATGGATGCAAAAGGCAAACATGTATTTCTAACTCAACCCTATGCTGGAGGATGAGGCCATTAAATTTGTTGCATTGCATCTGGAATGAATAGCCCACGAATGGTGGCATCATGGCATGGTTACTCTCAGCCATAATCAAATAACATCCTATGATAAATTCACTAAGAGACCGATCGATCATTTTGACGGAAGAGGTCTAGAACTAAATTTCAAAGAATTGGCTCAGCTAAAGCAATCCGACATAGTTAGAGGTTACATAACAAAATTTCAAAGAATGTCTATCTTGGTAACATATATTTCAGAAAGACAAATGGTGGTACTATTTATGGATGGGTTGGTAGAACCTTTGAAAGGCTGGGTGAAGGGATTCAACCCCATCACACTCACAGAGGAAATTAAGAAGGCACGTGACATGGCAACATCCTCTTCCTCTTCCACAAAGTATTACTCATAGTCCAAACCACCTCTCACTCAAAGGGATAAAGACAACATACCCCCATCTAAGAAACCCTTGTTGGATGAGGCAACTTGATAGGAGCTCAAAAGGAAGAAGCTTTGTTTCAAGTGTAAGGAGCCATGGGTACCGGGACATCGATGTCTTGGCAAAGGAAAAATCCATTACATTGATGTGTTGTCCCATGGCAAGGAGGAGCAGGCACCTGAGGCTAAAGGGGATGAACAACCAGCTTCTAGGGAAGTAAATATCAATCACGCAGAAAGTATTGTGACACGCTTGAAGAGAGGAGGTGCCATTGCATCTCCCACAAGGACTCCAAGGTGTACTGTATTCCAGGTTTGGGGTACCCTCCAAGGGCAACAGGTTGTGGACATGCTTGACAGCGGAGCCACACTCAACTTTGTTAACTCATGGTTGGTTTGCCGATAGAGTTTGCGTACATAGGCACACCAAGGATTTGACGACAAGGTGGCGGGAGGAAACCTATTGAGATGCACCCACCTAGTTCCGTAGCTGAGCATCACCATGGGAAACTATAAAGGCATAATTTATCTGGTACCTGAATCCAAATTGAAGGAGGAAGTCTTGAAGGAGATGCATGATTCTCCATTAGCTAGGAATTAGGAGTACTTGAAGACCTATAGGAAGCTCAGGGAAAGGTTTTCATGCAAGGGCCTAAAGAATGATATCTTACAGTACATTCGGGAATGCGCTACTTGTCAAAAAAATAAATCTAAACACACTTTGCCCATGGGTTTACTTCAACCATTGCCAATTTTGGAACAAAAGTGGGACAACATCTCAATGGATTTCATCTTTGGGGTTCCCAAGGCACAAGAGAAAAACTGCATCTTTGTGGTGGTTGACACATTAACCAAGTATGTACATTTCTTTGTTGTTTCTATGCAGTATCAAGCCTCATAGGTGACAAAATTATTCTTCCCAGAGGTGTTCCGCCTACATGGGCTACCTCGAAACATAGTTAGCAACAAATATAGCCACTTCCTCAATACTTTCTAGAAAGAATTGTTTCAGCTAGCAGGGATGGAGTTGTCGCCAAGAACCAGTTATCATCCACAGACTGACGGATAGACAAAGATTGTGAACAAATGGCTAGAAGGATATCTTAGAAATTATGTTTCTGCACAATAGAGGGCATGGGTGAAGTGGCTACTGATGGTCCCAATTGGCATTGAGAGGGGAGGGGTGAATCAACACCCACTAAAAATTGAAAACAATCTGATATAAGTTAACTATTACTACATGTAGAATAGATCCTAGAAAAAAAAAACTAGCACAAGATCATAGCAGTATACAATACCAGATGTATCATGTGGAAATCCAAAGCAGGAGAAAACCATGGTGTGAGTAGAACTCACAAATTTTGCGCTCTTCTGAAGTGTGCCATGTTAAAAGCCTTCCCTGTTAAGGGATTACAAATGCATTGTTAGATGTGAACCGGTTAAGGGATTTAAGAAATAAGGCCTATAAAAGCCTGCCTTGTTAGAGGACTTTAGAACATCTACTAGATGTCACCCGGTTAAGGGATTTAATACAAGGGACTTGTTAATGTCCACCCAAATTCTGGGATTTTACTATTGCAATTATTAGAGAGCAATAGAGGGATTGATCTTTTGAAATGGCTTTTCTGAGCCTAATAAGATTTCTATTTCATCCATTGAGAGTCATCACCGAGCACCACAGGTATGATCTTTTCAGATTGTTGCACTTCCTTGCACACTCTTCTCTTCTTCATCTTCTCTTCTCCTTTTCCCTTACCGTAGCCTTTCTCAGCGTACAAGTTCACTCTTTCTCATTGGCAGAATGAAAGCAGATGATATTCTTTGTTGGCTAAAGAATAAATAGACTTCCTTTGCCTTTCATTATTTTTGCATGTTGTAGAATCTACGAAGATCTCCTTTGGATCCATCATCCAGTTGAGTCTCAGTTATGAGAAGAAACATTAGATGAATGATAAAGGCTTTTTCTCAACAAGAGATCCTCCATACAGTCATGTTTCTATTTTGTAAAGGAAACATCAAATGCGTGTCACATACTTTTCTTTACATGAGATTCTGCCATGATTTAATGCCATAAATTTTGGTATTAAATCCTTCAACTCTACCTTGCACCAATATTTTATGTAACACAAAATCCCATGTGATTTATGCAACAAATCTTGGCAGGAGAGTCTCTTAAGTGTTTATCAACTGTGACTTTCACTGATTCACTGGTCTTAATGATATCTCACCGATTAGAGATGATCAATTCATACCCTTCCTCATGTAGTGTACAGGTCTTTGTCTTCACCTGTCACTTTTATTTTCTCTATCTATACTGGTTTGGTTTCAGTTATGTACTTACTAATCACTGCTCTGGTTAGTGACCTCATAGGTCATAGTACTTCACTACACAGGTTGCTACTCTGAGCAATAATTGCATTTCTGCTCAATATGTATCACTGGTTTTCTAAACAGTTTCTCTTATCAATTGTTTACTATTATTGTCACATGTTCCCTATTTGGACAATGTTATCTAATGACATCAATGACAACACCACTTTACCATTTATCGGTTGCATCCTTATTGGTTAATGCTAACAATCTCCCCCTTTGGCATTGATGGAAAAATACCTTACCGATTCAAAAAAAAAACTACTAGTTATAATTAATCTCCCCCTTTGACAATAATGCCAAAGGCTAGTCAAATGACTACCTTTCCTGAAGTCTTCTCCCTTCGAGAAGCGGTTCTTTGTCACCAATCCAATTAAGATGAGGCTGATTCCTCTGTTTAAGCTTGTTAGATTGATGATCTCCTCTATCCTTTTACTAAAGATCATGAAGGGGAACTACCCCTAATTTACCTCTGAGATACTCAAAGGTATTCTTCGATAAAGGCTTTGTGAATATGTCAGCAACTTGTTCTTTTGTGGGAACATATTCTAGCTTGACTTCTTTATTATGCACTTGCTCTCCCAGATAGTGATACTTTATAGAAATGTGCTTCAATTTTTAGTGCATCACAAGATTTTTGGATATATTGATTGCACTCATTCTATCATAAAATATTCCAATCGGTTCAAGTACCTGTTCTTGGATTCCTTCTAATATCTCTTTTATCAAGATTACCTATGTGCAATTGATTGCTGCAACAACATACTCAACCTCTGTTGTAGATTGTGAATTGCAGTTTTGCTTCTTTCTTGTCCATGACACAATTCAAGAATGCACTTCCACTTGTGCTCTTTCTGTCATCAATGTTACCAGACTAGTCTACATCAGTAAAGACTTTTATCTCAAAAAATCCTTTGTGAGGAAACCATAGACCATATTCCTCAGTCCCCTTTAGATTAATAAAGATTCTCTTTACTACAATCAAATGTGTCTCTTTTGGGTTTGCAGAGAATCTTGCCACAATACCTACTACATGTGCAATATCAGGTCTAATGTGCATAGCATACTATAATTTACCAATCAGTGATCGGTAAAGTGTCTCATTGACTTCTTTGGCATCATCCTCCTTTGAAAACTTGGAGTTAGTTATCATTGGTGTGCCAACCAGTCTGGATTCTTCTAAACCAAATGTTTTAAGAATCTCTTTAATATACTTGGACTGAGATATGAATATGCCTTCATTGAGTTGATGGACTTGTAGACCAATGAAGAATTTTATTGCTTCAATCATGGACATTTCAAATTCTTTCTAAATCTCCTTAGCGAAGTCTTTTCTTATTTTATCATCTCCTCCAAAGATGATATTATCCACAAATATTTCAATAATCTAGTTCCCTTATTTTCTGGTCTTAAGATCCATATTGTTGTTATCACCTGTTCTTGTGAATCCTATGGTCAGGAGGTATGAGTGTAATCTTTCATACCAAGCCCTTGGGGCTTGTTTTAGTCCATAGAGATCCTTCTTCAATTTGCACACCATATTAGTTTTCTCTATGGATGAGAAGCCCTTCGAATGCTCTATATACACTTCCTCTTCTAGTATTCCATTCAAGAATGTAGATTTTACATCCATCTGATATACTTTAAAACTTTTATGGGTAGCATAAGCAAGTAGAATTCTTACCCCTTCTATTCGTTCTACTGGTACAAAGGTTTCTCCATAGTCTAGTCCTGCTTCCTGTGCATATCCTTTGCAGACTAGCCTTGCCTTGTTCCTCACCACCTTTCCTTCTTCATTCATCTTTTTGAACTCCCACTTGGTGCCTATAACATTCTTGTCCTCAGGTTTGGGAACAAGAGTCCATGTTTCATTCTTTACTATTTTCTCTAGCTCCTCTTCCGTTGCCTTGACCTAGTTGTCATCGTCCAGAGCTTCTCAGGTAGTTTTAGGCTCTATGCTGGAAAGCAAAAAAATACTTTCTCTAGCCTTTATCCTAGTTAGAATGTTAGCACATTTGTCTCCAATAATGTTATCATTGGAGTGATAGGTGGCATACCTCGATAGAACTAGTCGATGGTCCCAATCTTCTATTTCCTCTTGAGCCACATTTCCAGCAAGATTATGAAAGTCTTCCTATTCATCTTCTTCAATCGATCTTATGTTTAGATCCCTTCCTTTCTCAAGCACATTACCCTGTTCCATGGGTCTATTTACTTGTTCTCCTTCATCACCAGATATTATTTCATTGAATTCTAAGCGATAACTTACATCATGGTCCTGGTGACTGACAGATTCTCCACGACTGGTCTTATCCCTCAGTTCTAAATGCTTATCTATCTTCACATTTGCACTTTACACTATTTTTTTTGTTCTTTTATTCAGACACCAATAAGATTTACTTTTGGTGGAGTAACCCAACAATATTCCTTCATCACTCTTTGGCTCAAACTTGCTAGAGTAAACATCTGTTTTGATGTAACAGTTACTTACAAACACTTTGAAATAGCTTACACTGGGAGTATGACCTAACCATAACTCATATAAAGCTTTACATGTTCCTTTCTTAACTTGAACCTAGTTCAGTGTATACACAAAGGTGCTAATTAATTCTCTCTAGAAGTGATGTGGTAGATCCTTCTGAATCATTAGATTTCTTGCACTGTCTATTAGAGTCTTGTTTCTTCTTTCAGCAACTCCATTTTGTTGAGAGGTTCTCAGTGTATACATTTTCCTTTGTATCCCCTGTTCTTCACAATAGTTGGTAAACTCTTGAGCGGTATACTAACCTCCTCTGTCTGATCTCAGACACTTCAAGCTTTTACCAGTCTCCTTCTCCACTCAGGCCTTGTAAATTTCAAACATTTGTAAGGCCTCTAATTTTTTCTTAAGGAAGAGTGACCATATCATCCTTGAAAAATCATCTACAAAGAGCATAAAATACCTATCTCCATAGTAGCTCTTCATCCTCATTGGTAAATATAGATCTCTGTGAACAAGATCCAATAATTTTAAGCCAAAAAAGACTTGCTACTAAAGCTTTTACCTGTCAGTTTCCCTAACTGACATTCTTTACACATAGCCCTATCAGAATTTATTATGTCAGGAAGCCCTCTGACTGACTTCTTCCTACTTACTTTGACTATACTATCAAATTTTATGTGGAAGATTCTTTTGTGCCATAACTAGCTATTCTCATCTTTTTCCATGAGGCAAGTTTTCTCTGTCTCCCCTTTCATTGTAGCTATAAGGAAAGCCCCCTCAGTTGAGTTTAGATAGAACAGGTTCCCTTTGCTCTGTCTACTAATGGAAACTTGAGATCCTGATTGATTCTTGACAATACATGAACCCTGTCCAAACTCCAATAGGTATCCTTTTTTGTTCAGTTGAGCCATACTCATTAGGCTGTATATCATCCCTTCTACCCAGTACACATTATCGAAAACAACTTCATTGCTAAGTACTATTGATCCTTTGCCTCTAATAGCATAGGGATCATTGTTACCAAATATCACCGATCTACCATCATTAAGCTTCAAGCTAATGAACTTGTTTTTGTCACCAGTCATGTGGTGAATGCATCCACTATCAATGATCTAGTCGTCACATTGGTGGGATCTAGAGATAAGTGCCATTTCATTTATCACTAAGATTTCTTCCTTTATCACCACAAAGGCAATTTCATCATCTCCTGATTCTTTAGATTCATTGTCAGTGACACCTTCCTTAGCAAGGTAGCACTCCTTTCCTTTGTTCTTGAATCGGTTGAACTTTTCTTTATTTTCATTTTTTGGACACCTAGTTGTAATGTGTCCTATCTTATTACAAGAAAAGAATTTTAATGGAATTTTCCCTTTGTACTTCCCTTTTCCTCTTGGAAATCTCCTTGCAATGAGTTCTTCAAACTCATCCTCCTCTAATTCTTCTAAGCGCATATTTTCAAGGAAATGACCAGACCTTCCGGTAGAACTATTACTGGTATCTCTTCCTTTCTTGGTGTAAGCAATATTCATGAAAGACTTAAAAGCACCATCTAACATGGATAAGTTGTTATCATAATTACTTAATTCAAAAGCAGTTAACTTACCGATAAGAGAATCAAGGGTGAGTTGTAATGTGCTCACCGATCTGAGCTCCTGTATGGATGAGATCTTGATAGCATACTATGGCCTTAACGTCCTCAATATCTTGCTTATCACATCTTTCTCACTCAGTGTTCCTCCAGCCCTTTTGATGGAGTTCATCACTTCCTTTATTTTTTTGTTGTAGTGCTCAATCTCTTCTCCTTCATTCATCTTCATGTCATCATATTTTCCTCTGAGGCTTTGTACTTTTTCTCTTTAAACATGTACATCACCTCCGTACATAGTTTATAGCTTTGCCGACATTTGGTAAGTTGTAGTTAGATTTTCAATTTATGCAGAGACATGGTCAGGCAACATACTGGCTATCATATCCATAGTAGTCGTGTGTTCACTTCTGATCTTCATTTGATCAGCTATCAAGGTACTGGTGGGTTTGTTGTAATCTATGATTACATGGTTCCAAAATTGATCTCCTATGGTTTTCATATATAGCTTCATTCTATTGCACCACAGATTGAAGTTTTCCTTAGAAAACTTGGGTCCTTCCTTTCTCATCATTTGATCTTTTCCTTGTTGCAGTCAAGCAACACAGAAAAAGAACTTGGCTCTGATACCAATTGATGGTCCCATCTAGTGTCGAGAGGGGAGGGGTGTATCAACACCCACTAAAAATTGAAAATAATCTGATATAAGTTAACTATTACTACATGCATAACAGATCATATAAAATAAATAACTAGCAAAAGATCATAGCTGTATATAGCACCAAATGTATCATGTGGAAATCCAAAGTGGGAGAAAACTACGGTGTGAGTAGAGCTCACAAATTTTTCACTCTTCTAAAGTGTACCCTGTTAAAAGCCTTCCCTGTTAAGGGATTACAAATACACTCTTAGATGTGACCCGGTTAAAGGATTTAAGAAATAAGGCATGTTAAAGCCTGCCTTGTTAGAGGAATTTAGAACATCTACAAGATGTCACTTGGTTAAGAGATTTAATACAAGGGACCTGTTAATCTCCACCCAAATATTGGGATTTTACTATTGCAATTTTTAGAGAGCAATAGAGGGATTGATCTTTTGAAATGAGTTTGCTAAGCCTGATAAGATCGCTATTTCATCCACTGAGTCATCACCAGGCACCATAGGTATGCTTTCTTCAAATTGTTACGCTTCCTTGACACTCTTCTCTTCTTCTTCTTCTCTTCTCCTTTTCCCTTACTACAGCCTTGCTCAGCATATGGGTTCACTCTCTCTTTGGCAGAATGAAGGCAAATGATATTCTTTGCTGGATGAAGAATAAATAGACTTCCTTTTCCTTTCACACTTTTTGTGTGTTGTAGAATATACAAAGATCTCCTTTGGATCCATCATCTAGTCAAGTCTTAGTTATGAGAGGAAACATCAAATGCATGACAAATGATTTTTCTCAACAAGAGATCTTCTATGCAGTCATGTTTCTATTTTGTAAAGGAAACATCAGATGCGTGTCACATACTTTCCTTTACATGAGATTCTGCCATGATTTAGTGTCATAAATTTCAACATTAAATCCTTCAACTATACCTTACACTAATCTCTTCAGTAACACAAAATCCAGCATGATTTGTGCAACAAATCTCAGCAGAAAAGTCTCTTAAGTGTTTTGTGAACTGTGACTTTCACTGGTTTATCGGTCTTAATGATATCTCACCGATTAGAGATGATCGGTTTACACCCTTCCTTATTTAGTGTATAGGTCTTTGTCTTCACTTGTCACTTTTATTTTCTCTATCTATACTAGTTCAGTTCCGATCATGTACTTACCGATGAATCCTCTAGTTAGTGACCTCACTGGTCATAGTACTTCACTACATAGGTCACTACTCTGAGCAATAAGTGCATCTCTGCTCAATATGTGTCACCGGTTTTCTAAATAATTTCTCTTGTCAACTATTCACTATTATTGTCACTTGTTCCCTATTTGGACAATGGTAGCTAATGACATTAATGACAACACCACTTTACCATTTACCAATTGCGTCCTTACCGATTAATGCCAATAGCTACATCTAGGGGACTAATGTTACAATACCACCTATCACATGTCCTTTGGGATGGAACCATTGAAAGCTTTGTACGGGT
Organism: Chamaecyparis obtusa; assembly: GCA_027943335.1. Lineage (NCBI taxonomy): Eukaryota > Viridiplantae > Streptophyta > Pinopsida > Cupressales > Cupressaceae > Chamaecyparis > Chamaecyparis obtusa. The sequence continues at coordinate 1,392,984 of BSBK01000011.1, read as the reverse complement.
ATGAACCCCCATCATTCATGTACTTGGCTTTGGGTGGCAATCACGCGCCAAAGGCCAAAGATTGGCTACAGGAGGGAATATATATTTTAAGGTCCCTCAAGGAAAATCTCCAATGGGCTCAGAATAAACATAAAATGTATGCTGACAAGCACCAGAATCGAGAGAAGTTTTGAAGTCTGGGATTTGGTGTACCTCAGACTTCAACCATATAGGCAGTCCTCTCTAAAGCTTTCTGGAAAGGAGAAATTGAAGCCACATTTCTATGGATCCTACTGTGTGACTAGAAGGGTGGGCGACGTTGTCTACGAATTGGATCTACCTAAGGGAAGCCAAATCCACAATGTATTTCACATTTCTTTCCTAAAGAAAGTTGTGGGTCAACACATCACAGTCTCAACAGATTTGCCACCCCTTGATGATGGAGTGAAGTTAGTATTAGAACCAGAGGAGATTGTTGACATTTAGGAGAAAGGATTGAGGACACGCACGGTCAAAGAATTTCTTGTATGCTGGAAGGATCTACCGCTAGAAGATGCCACCTAGGAAGGTGAAGAGATTTTGGAACACCCTAGCTTGAAATTGCTTGAGGACAAGCAATTGTTGGGACGAGAGGACTATAATGTCCCCATCATTAAATCAATAAATAATAATTGTAGTTGGGTCCTGATCGATTTAGTTTATCTCGGGCCCATGTTTATTTTTGGTGTAGGTGTAGTTGTTGCCATTTGGCTCTATTTGTGCACCCTTAGAAGTTGTCTGGTGTGTAGGATGAAATTCTCACGATAAGTTTTGATATTTTCTTATATTTGTGAATTTCTACTGGAATTCTTCTAGCTTCCATTTTAGAGGTGAAAGATCCTCCCTATTTTGTATTCGCGATTTTTGTGGGATTCAACCCTCACCCTATTATGCTTGTGCTTCTGTATCAATCTAGCAAATCTAGAGTATTATCATTTATATAAATAAAATTGCCTTGCAAATATATTGGCTTACATCCTTGTTTTGTATCTGAATATATCAATTCGCAATATTCTAACTGCATCACACTCCTACTCCTACTGGCGACCATCATATTACACCAAGAATAGGACATCATACTCCTACTAGCAACCAACATATTAGACCGGGTGATGAACTAGCGACCATCATATTACACCAGACACTGGACATCATAATCCTACTAGTGACCATCATACTTCTACTAGCGACCACCATATTACACCAAGCATAGGACCTTATACTCCTACTAGAAACCTTACTCAACTACCACATGAACTCCAAACCACTCCATACGGCCTTCCCTTCTGACACCATACAACCTCCAAAGCATCCTTCATACGGTTGACACTGTATGGTCTCCAAAATACTCTGTACAACCTTCAATTTTTTTGTATGGTCTTCTATCCAACACTACAATACCTCCTTGCTTCACCATATGGCCTCCTTGCTCTAGTTTTCCCCCTTTGCATGGTCCAAATTTAGCGTGGGTAACTAGAACAATATTTTTTTCTTGTGAGCTGGTGGTTGGGAACATTAAAATTTTATCATGGTTTTCTCCCTCAAGTGTTTCCACGTAAAATAGTGGGTGTATCTTCTCTTATTTTGTTAGACATTAATTGTGTCAATGCTTTGTTAATTTATTTGAGATTAGTATATTAAAAGTTGAGAAAGTTGATCCCCCCCCCAGTATATGTGTGTGTTTTCTTTAATGTTTAGCCTTAAGATTCGAGGATAAAAATCCTTAGGTTTTGGAGACCAAAGGAAAAAACTCTTTTGATTTCCTAAGGGAAGTCTCATTCAATATTTGTGTTGAAATATTTTATTTTATTTTTGAGCAACCATTTGTATATGGAATAGCAAAATATTGTGATAACATATTTGATTCATATTTATAAGTTGTTTATTTGATGATATTTCAATATTCTTGAATATATTTTATTTAATTCCAATATTTTTTCCTATTGCTCATGAAATATATTGTTGCATCTTTCAAGATTGTTATTTATTTGAATAATACATATAATTGTTATTCATCCACTATATGCTCTCACCTCATCTTCATGAGATTTAGTGATTTTAATGTGTTTAATAATAATATTTCCTAATATTATTCTCTCACCTATCTGTCACAAGACCTTGGTGACCAAAAAGTGGTAAATATTTTTTATAAAACAATGTTAAGGTCATTATAATGGTATTAGAGCTTTGACATTACCAACCTAAAAGGTGAACCAAAATATTGATACCACTTAGTGAAAGATAAATAAGATATTTAATAAGAGGATAAAAGAAGTTGCAACAAACCCTTGATTCAAAACATGAATTAGGTAGACTGTGATGCCCCCTTTTTGAAATAGGATTTAATAATAATATTAAAATATAACAAGAAAATAAATAATATTTAAATTAAAATATAGAAGTATTAAGTTAAATATAATTAAGTGTAACAAATGATCAAAACGGGTGAAATGAAAATATGTGACTCCTTCAAACATGAGATATAAAAGGGAAAACATAATTTCATTTGGAAGAGGAGAAGGAGAAAAGAGGAAAGAAGGAAGTGGGGACTAAGGAAGGAATAATCAAAGAAGGTTGGAATGGAAATAATTGATGAAGGAATGTGACTTTTTCAAAGGGCATAAAGGATGAAGGGTTGTGACTCTCTTGAAAGGTTGTAATAGTGAAAGGTTCTGACTCTCCCATCTGTTGTCGAGAAAATGGGTAGTTAGATGGTTAGTCCGTCTGGTTCACCTCGCATCCCCTCGGACATTACATGTATGCATTATTCTCTTTGAGAAAGACATGACAATGGTGATGTAGAAATACACTTGTACTTGATGATTATTCTATGAATACAATGTTGTTATGTTCTCTTTACATTTCCTATTAAATACTTTACTCTCTATACGAGGGTAAACATAGACTAATTAATACAGAGAGTAAAGTATTCAACATGAAATGTAAAGAGAACATAACATCATTGTATTCATAGAATAATCATCAAGTACAAGTGTATTTCTACATCAGCATTGTCATGTGTTACTCAAAGAGAAGAATGCATGCATATGATGTCCAAGGGGATGCGAGATGAACCGTCACATCTGTGTAACTCCCTTAGATGGACTAACCGTCTAACTATCCATTTTCCCGACAACACCATCATAAAGATATAAATAGGAGGGAAAGTCATTTGTTGAAGGCAGAAAGAAGGGATCATCATAAGGAAGGTAATCATAGTAAGTTCTGTTCTAAGATATAAGACAGTTTTGATTTGCATAAAGGGAGCATAGGAATTAAGGAAGGATCAATGGAAGAAGGAGGAAGTAACTTCCAAAGGGGTAGAAATGATGGTGGGTCATGACTCTTTTGAAGGATGGTAATTGTGAAAGGGTGGGACCATTGAAAGGGTGGACATGGTGAAGAGTTGTAATCCTTCCTCACAAAAGATATAAAGAGGGAAGAAAGATCAATGGGGAGGAATAGAGGCTATAAAATATATTTAATACTCTTCACAAGGGAGAGATGAGAAAATAAATGAATCATTCATAGTATTGGCAAGCATTGTGTGATAGAAAATTATGCTGTAACATGTCTGTGAGTTTAATACCGATTTACAAAATGTTAGATTCGAATTCTATTGAGGATAATGAACCCGTATAAGGTCTAATATATGTTGGAAACTGCAATTGAAAAAATTGTTGTATTTTCATTGATGTCAAACCTTTACTGGTAAGACTGTTGCTACTTAGGAAAGTACTATATCTATTTGAGTGTTGCTAAGGAGCTAAGTAAGGTTGGTAACAATAGCACCTAAGGAAAGGTTGAGTTATCTTGATACTACAAAGTGTGCTTGACTATGTTGTACAATGATGAGCCAATGTATTGTTTATCTTAGTAAGACTGAAGACTAAACTAGTAGGCTTGACCGAGCAAATATGAAGAAATCATGTTTAAGCCGAGTAATGTTAGTGTCGACCGAGTTAGTATATGTTGAGAAAAATTCTAGTGCCGACCGAATGATAGTTAATTGCTGAGGAAGATAGTGTAAGCCAAGGAAACATTTTTAGTAATGATTGAGCTTTCTACATGAAGACCGAGTGGATGATCACAATATTGACTGAGCATCAGCAATTTTATATTTGAAGAGAATTTACTTTTGGAGCTGACATGGTTGAATTCTTGGATTATGTAAAACATGTTGACTTTATTTATTGATTGTCTGAAAGCATTAAATGCATTGTAAAACATTTTATTGTAAATCCTTAAGAGATTTGAGATGATTCTAGAAAAGTAGCTAAAGAACATGAAGCGGGTAGATTCAATGAATCTGACCTAACCCTAAGATCTACGAATGAGATTGAGCGGAATAAGATGAGTTAACCTAATTGAGGAAATTATAAAGTGACCTGAGCATTTGGATATGCAAGTGCATGGGTGAACAGAGAATGTTGAAAGATTAGAAAAGTTTTACTGACTGTTTAAGTAGGAAAGGCTGAAGGAGTATTGTGGTGGTTGCTTGAAGAAAAGTTTCGAGCAGATCAAAGATGGAGATGGAGAAGTTTCAAAGTCAGTAAACCAGGATTAGTGTATGAAATTGGATCTGATATTTCCAAAGTGAGTTGTATATTTTTTAGATAAATAATACTGCTACTTTCTAATGATTGTAACAATAAAAATCCTTTTAACAGAGGTTGACCTAACAGTCATATGTTAAATCCTTTGAACAAGGTTGCATTCTAATGGAGTGTATGTAAGTCCTATAGCAAAGCTCACTTTTAATAGGGTGATTGAAATCTTTTAACTGGGTCACACCTGACAGTGTGTATTATAACCTTTGACAGGGTTGGCTTTTTACTGTGCTCACTTCAGAAGAGTGAAAATAATAGTAGCATGTTGCAAAGTAGTTTTTCCCACATTGGGTTTCCACTATAAATCTTGGTGTTAATACTTGTGTGAATGTTTTGGTTTGAACATTTCTGTGTTTTACAAGTTAAGTTACGGCTAGGTAGTGGACTGCATTGTTGTATGTTTCTATTATTGAATCAGTGATGACCGAGTTTGTTTTGGTTATTGGATCTAATTTAAGGAAACATTTTTAAGATTATTTTATAAATCAGGACCTGAGAACAGCTGATTCACCCCCCCCTCTCTATTGTTCTAAATCATATTAATAATTGGTATCAGAGCTTTGTTTCTTATTATTAGTGTTTATAGAAATCAAGTTTAAAGGGGCTTGAAGCAAATGATTAGGATGCATAAGAAAGAGGTACCAAAGCTAAAAAAGGAAAACTTCCCTGCATGGCAAAGCTTGATGAAGCTGCATCTGGCCGATATTGGTGACTCTGCAAAGTACTACATTGAAAATAGCTATGTCTCACCTGTCGCACCTTTGACTACCGAGGAAATGAGAGCTAAGCAAGAACATAATCAGGCAATGTTGGAAATTGAATCTGCTCTAAGCTATCCAGAATTTGAGGACATTAAGGATTGTACAACTGTAAAGGATATGTGGGATACTCTTGCAAGAATCTATGGTGGTGATTTGAATGTATTGAAAGCAAAAGCCGAGAGTCTTAGAGGTAAGTTTGATGAAATGAGAATGCAAGAAGGTGAAAACATTGCACAATATTGTGGTAGAATAAAAGAAATTGTAAATGCTATTAGAGGAGCTAATGGGGTTATTGATGATGAAAATATAATTGGGAAAGTACTAAGAACCCTGCATCCTATATATGCTATTACGATCTCAGCTATTTAGGAATCTAGATGCAACTCTGCTAATGTGCTTACTTTGGAAAGTTTGGTTGGTAAGCTGACTGCTTTTGAACTCTCTAACTATGATAATTTCACTGTTGGAAGCATTGGAAATGTTGAATCTCCTTTCAAGTCATAGCTAGTTCTGAACAAGCCTAAGAAAGAAAAGAAAGATGCATCAGTGAAAGTGATAGTGACACTTCTAATGAAGAACTGGAAGATCTAGAAGCTCTTATGGCTAGAAGAATGAGAAGGGGAAAAGGAAAGTATAAAGGTAAACTCCCTATTATATGTTTTGCATGTAATAAAGTTGGTCATATAGCTGCTAGATGTCCTGAAAGGAAGGATAAAGATGATGAGAGGAATAGCAAACACAAAGATAGAAGAGATGACAGAAGCTACCAATGGAACAAAGACTACAAAGGAAAAGGTAACAAATCTTGTTACATTGCTGAAAAAGAAACTGACACTGATGGTGATGATTTTGAAATTGAGGTAATCTATGTTGCAATGAAAGATGAATTTGATGAGGATGAGAAAACTGCATTGATATCCTATGTGAACAAGAATTATAAATGTATTATTGACAGTGGTTGTTCACATCACATGACTGGTGACAAAAATAAGTTTGAGACCTTACATCATTACAGAGGTAAAAGTGTAAAATTTGGTAATGATGCACCATGTCCTATTAGAGGAAAAGGTTTGATTAAAATGATTGATAAGATATCTTGTGAAAATGCATATTGGGTTGAAGGTCTTAATTATAATTTGTTAAGTGTTGCTCAGCTTAACAAAACTAGTTATCAAGTGGAATTTCATCACAAGCAAGCTAAAATATTTGATGCTACTGGAGAACTAATTGGAAGTGGAGATCAGACTAGAGGTAATTTGTTCTATCTTGACCTATCTGAAGAAACATGTTTAATTGCACAACTTGATGACATTTGGTTATGGCACAAAAGGCTATGTCATGTTAACTTTGATAATCTGGTAGAGATAAGTAAGAAGAAAAAGGTAAGAGGTCTACCTAGATTGAAGAAACCTGAGAATGTGATGTGCAAGTAATGCCAGTTAGAAAAAATGAAAAAGTCAAGTTTTAAGAGAAAATCCTTTACTTCTGAAAACATTTTAGATTTGGTTCATACTGAGTTTTGTGGACCCATGGGTGTACAAAGTTATTTTTGTGCTAGATACTTTATCTTATTTGTTGATGATCATACTAGGATGATGCATGTAATGTTTCTAAAAGAAAAATCTGAAGCTTTTCAATTCTTTAAGTGGTATTTGGCTAAGGTTGAGAAGGAGACAGGTAGGAACCTGAAATGTCTTAGATTTGACCAAGGTGGAGAATTTACATCAAATGAATTTAATCTATTTTGCAATGATAGAGGAATTAAAAGACAGATGTCTGCACCTAGAACACCTCCACATAGTGGTATAGCAGAAAGGAGAAATAGATCTATCTTGGATTATGCAAGGACATTATTGATTGAAAAGAATGTGGCATAGAAATACTAGAAAGAAGCTATAAGCACTACTGTCTACACTCTTAACTAGGTACAGATCAAGAATGGTACAAATCTAATACCTTATGAACTATGGCATGCACATCCACTGAGTGTTAAATACTTTAGAATCTTTGGAAGTAAGTGCTATATATATAAAAAGACACTAGGAATGGAAAGTTTGATGCTAAGAGTGATAAAGGCATATTCCTAGGATACTACACAAAAAGAGCTTATAAGTATTTGAACTCTAACACTAACAAAATTGTGGAAAGTGTGAATGTGAGAATTGATGAGTATGAAGAAAGAAATGAAGATGATAGTAAAAGAGAACCAGAAGATTATAGATCTTTTGTGTATATTGAGGAAGAAGAAGAGGCAAGTAACAAAATTTCACCTGATGTCGAGTCTCAGGTAAGCAATACTGAGTGAAAGACAGACGCTACCGAGCATCAGAAAAATAGTGCCAAAAGAGAACAAGAACATGCCGAGCTACAAGAAAATGCTGTCGAGTATTAGGAAGAGGTTTTCAAGCATTCAGAAGTTGAATCTAACAATCTTGTTGGGGAACCTGATGAAATAGAGGAGAGAGGAGCTAAACCTATTTTGGAAAAATATGTAAGAAGACATCACAAGCCTAAACAGATAATTGGAGACAAGAATACTGGAATTCAGACCAGAAGTAAGATTAAGGATCCAACATGTCTACTGTGTGAATTTGAACCTAAGTCAACTAGAGAGGCATTGGAGAATGAAGACTGGATACAAGCAATGAATGAAGAGATTGACCAGATTGAGAAGAATGATACTTGGACTCTGGTGCCGAGACCTGAAAACAAAAATGTAATAGGAACAAAGTGGGTAGTTTGAAATAAGATGAATGAAAATGGTGAAATCACTAGGAACAAAGCTAGGCTGGTATGCAAAGGCTACGCATAAGAAGAAGGAATAGATTATGGGGAGACATTTGACCCTATAGTTAGATTGGAAGGAGTAAGAACTCTGCTTGCATATGCTGCTTATAAAGATTTCAAGGTATATCAAATGGATGTCAAGTCTGCATTTTTGAATGGTATACTGGAAGAAGAAGTTTACATAGAACAACTAGAAGGTTTTATTGATCCAAATAGAAGACACATGGTGTGCAAACTGAACAAAGCACTATAAGGATTGAAGCAAGCTCCTAGAGCATGGTATGAGAGGTTGCACAACTACTTGATATAGATTGGACTTTCAAGAAAAAATGACACATGCAATCTGTACATGAAAGATGAAGAAGGTAAAGGTATCCTGTTGGCAAAAATTTTTGTGGATGACATTATTTTTGGTGGACAAGATGCATCGTGTAAAAAAATTTCAAATGAAATGCAAACTGAATTTGAAATGAGTATGTTTGGTGAGATCAAATTCTTTGTTGGTTTACAAGTATATCAGAAGAAGAATGGAATTTTCATTACACAGTCTAAGTATGTTAATGAAATACTAAATTTTTTTGGGATGGAAGATGCTAAACCAGTGAGTACTCCTATGGTTACTGGACAAAAGTTATCTAAGAATGATGATGCTGCAAAAGTGAATCAGACTTTGTATAGATCCATGATTGGAAAGTTGCAGTATGCTATACATAGTAGACCAGATATTACTCTAGCTATTGGGATTGTGGCAAGATTCTCTGCCAATCCTAAGGAAACACACATGATGGCTGTAAAAAGAATTATGAGATACTTGAAAGGAACTACTGACTTTGGTCTATATTATAAGAAGGATGACAAATTTGAACTCAGAGTTTATACAGATGTTGATTGGGCAGGAAATGTAGATGACAGAAAGAGTACTAGTGGTGGAGCTTTCTTTCTTGGATAGAGATTAGTCTTCTAGACGAGCAAGAAACAAAATTGCATTTCCTAATCTACTGCAAAGGCTGAGTATGTTGCTACTGTAGTAAACTATTCAAATCTGGTATGGATAAAACAATTGTTGATAGGCATGAAAGAAGAAATCACTGAACCTATTGTTATTTTCTATGACAACACAAGTGCTATCAATATTTCTAAGAATCCAGTAATGCACACTAAGACCAAGCACATTGCAATCAAGTATCACTACTTGAAAGAATTAGTACAAGACAAAGAAGTCCAAATGGAATATGTGAATACAAAAGAACAACTAGCAGACATATTCACTAAAGCTTTACCTAGAGAAGCTCATGAGTATTTGAGAAGTCAATTAGGGGTCCTTCCCCTAACTAATGCTGCCTAGTCAAGCTAGGAGCACTGCAGCAAATATGCTACAACATAATATTTGACAAATTGATGCAAAAGATTGTCACACTTTAGGGCTGGCCTAGAGTTGTGAAAAAGAGCAAAGACAAGGAATCAGTCATAAGCAAGATGATAGAGGGAGAAACACTAAGCTGCACATATATTATCTACATCTGATGGATGTATGTTTTAGTTGCTACTTTGACATTTTTTTCAAAGAGGGAGATGAACTGATATGATAACACATAACACTAAAAGGTAAGGGAGATTGTTGGTTACTGAACTGAAATGAAGGATTAGGATAGAGGGAGATCTGAATACTTCTGACGATCACAGAATTGAGGCTTATAGGATTTTAAATCAGAATGAAGCTAAGGATATTATAAATAATTCTCTAATGGATAGATGAGTTTTTGGATTGGTTGGTAATCCATGTGTTATTCAGGTGATATCATATGGTGTTGCCATCAATGCCAAAGAGGGAGATTTTTGTAAACTACAATTGAAACAATTGTTGTATTGTCATTCATGTCAAACCTTTATTGGTAAGACTGTTGCTACTTAGGAAAGTACTATATCTATTTGAGTGTTGCTAAGGGGCTAAGCAAGGTTGGTAACAATAGCACCTAAGGAAAGGTTGAATTATCTTGATACCACAAAGTGTACTTGACTATGTTGTACAATGATGAGCCAATGTATTGTTTATCTTAGTAAGACTGAAGACTAAACTAGTAGGCTTGACCGAGCAAAAATGAAGAAATCATGTTTAAGATGAGTAATGTTAGTGTCGACCAAGTTAGTATATGCCGAGCAAAGTTCTAGTGTCGATCGAATGATAGTTAATTGCCGAGGAAAATAGTGTAAGCCGAGGAAACATGTTTAGTAATGACTGAGCTTTCTACATGAAGACCAAGTGGATGATCATAGTATTGACAGAGCATCAGCAATTTTATATTTGAAGAGAATTTAGTTTTGGAGCCAACATTGTTGAATTCTTGGATTATGTAAAACATTTTGACTTTATTTATTGATTGTTTGAAAGCATTAAATTCACTGTAAAATGTTTTCTTGTAAATCCTTAAGAGATTCGAGATGATTCTAGAAAAGTAGTCGAAGAACATGAAGCGGGTAGATTCAATGAATCTGACCTAACCCTAAGATCTACAAATGAGATTGAGTGGCATAAGATGAGTTAACCTAATTGATGAAAGTATAAAGTGACCTGAGCATTTGGATATGCAAGTGCATGGGTGAACAGAGAATGCTGAAAGATCAGAAAAGTTTTACTGACTGTTTAAGCAAGAAAGGTTGAAGGAGTATTTTGGTGGTTGCTTGAAGAAAAGTTCTGAGAAGATCAGAGATGGAGATGGAAAAGTTTCAAAGTTAGTAAACCAGCATTAGTGTACGAAATTAGATCTGATATTTGTAAAGTGAGTTGTATATTTTTCAGATAAATATTGCTGCTACTTTCTAACCATTGTAACAGTAAAAATCTTTTTAACATAGGTTGACCTAACAGTCATATGTTAAATCCTTTGAACAAGGTTGCATTCTAATGGAGTGTATGTAAGTCCTATAGCAAGGCTCACTTTTAACAGGGTGATTGAAATCCTTTAACCAGGTCACACCTGACAGTGTGTATTGTAACCTTTGATAGGGTTGGCTTTTTACCGAGCTCACTTTAGAAGAGTGAAAATAATAGTAGCATGTTACAAAGTGGTTTTTCCCACATTGGGTTTCCACTATAAATCCTAGTGTTAATATTTGTGTGAATGTTTTGCTTTGAACATTTCTATGTTTTACAAGTTAAGTTACAGCTGGGTAGTGGACTATATTGTTGTATGTTTCTATTATTGAATCAGTGATGACCGAGTTTGTTTTGGTTATTGGATCTAATTTAAGGAAAAGTTTTTAAGATTGTTTTATACATCAGGACCTGAGAACAACTAATGCACCACCCCTCTCTATTGTTCTAAAGCATATTAACAATATATACATATATCATATATGTCTATCAATAATAGTGAAATCAAAATTATATTTTAGTCATGTTGTGTTTTATATATACATAGCTGATTCCTTAATCACTCATTAATACAGTCAAGAAGATAGGTTGGTGTTGTGTAGGGACAGGAAGAGTAGAACCTCACAATGAAGGAGGAAACTCCCAAGATGGGATAAGGATAGGGTCTTCAATCCTTAAGGGATCCTACTTATAGATTGGTTTCAAGCGCCCTACGACAAGTAAATCCCCTTCCTTCTTAATCTTATTGATTGCAAGAGAAGTAAGGAAATAGAGCTTTTGTATTATGAATAAGTGATTATTTCTTAATATAATCTAATTTGAATGCATAGTGATGTGTGTTAATCATTGGGAATTTACATTTTCCATGTAGGGAATGTTAGAAATTGTAATTTTGAAACACAATCCAAATCCTAGTTGGAACATTCCAAAGAAGAAGAAATGGAAAAGGGAGAAGAGAAAAGAAAGAAATTGAAATAAAGAAAAATGAAGATTTCTTCCATCAAACTCTAATAGAAATTCATCAAGGACATTAAAGAATGGCAGAGTTAATGACACAAATGTTGTAATTTAAAAGCAGTGTTAGAGATCCAAACCATGCAAAAACATTTCACAAAGAGTGAAGTACATCCACAAATAACTAATATGTAGGTAGCTCCATACCAGGTCAATTAAGCCTATATTTTAACTTTTAATACAAGGAAGAAAAGAACCCAAGACTACTCCCAGAGAAGAGATTGATATAATATTTGAGTTTCAAGGAAATCTAAAGCATTTATACCAAAGTTCCAAAACTTAGACTTGGCAAGGCCGACTCAACTCGTGACTCGGCTATGATTCGGCTATGACTCAGCTATGACTCAGCAAAATGAAAAAACCCCTTGAAATTTAGAGATTTTTAATGATTTAAAGCTTGTTTCATGCACCCATTATTGAATAAAGCTTAATGACACTATAACATCATTAAATAGAATCTAATTTGATCACATACATAAACACACATCCATGATCCATCACATAAAGCTGAAGGAAATAGAAAACATAGATGTATAGAATTATAAATATTTTCAAATGTATATAAAATCTATGAAATCCATGATATCAAATGTTCCCAAACACATGTGTAAATAAAAAAAAGTCTATGGCTCAGGTTCTAGCTCAGCCTCAGCCTCAGAGTAGTCTCTTTGCCTCCTACAAAGGCATGTAAGGTAGGTCATGGATGACTGAGTAGCCATAATTTTTTCCTATAAGGTGCGACAATGATCAATATTAGTTGTGCCTATGCCAGATCATGCTCTATCCTCCTCCTCTACCATAGCTCGGAGATTGTAATGAAGTATTGGTCCTTTTGTGTTCGATATAAATGTTAGATATAAGTTATGTCTAACATGTATATCCAACACAAAAGGACCAATATATAACATTTATATCTTTGTTGGTGGCTGTTTTCAAGTCCCTTGGTCTGGCAAATGAGGGTTGAGTGATTTTGGCCTATTGGGAAGTCACGTCTGTCTGGGATTTGGGCGAGAGCTAAGATAAGTTTGTCATAGAGATGGAGTCAAAACCAAGTGATTTGTGATACAATGAGTTTAAACCCTTTGAAAATCCTTTTGCCAGCTTCAGTTTGACCTTAGAAAGCCATAATGGATTGTGGGAGGTAACCTTGCTAAATGCTTGCTGAATCTTGAAATTTGGCTAAGTCTGGAATTTTTCAAAAACCCCTAAAATCTAGAATTTGCATCTTAACTCCTATGAACCTGGAACCTATCTCAAACATCCTGGAAGTATTTATACAAATATAACTTAAAGTATACTTAAATGTTATATTTTTATAAATCCTCACGCCCCTGAACTAAAAAATATTAAAAAATTGTATGATTGTAATGATAAGAAAAAATATTAATAGCTTAACATCGGAGAGTCATGGAGCCATGACTCGGAGAGTTATGGCATAACTTGCGAGTCATGCAAGTTATGACCCATAACTCGTCGAGTCATGGAAATGAGTCATCATGACTTGTTTAGGCCTGCTTGGCTCATGAACTCACATAACTCGCTGGACTCGCCAGGAGTTATGGACCTTTGATTTATACTATCATACTCTTTTTCAACTACCTAGAGATCCTCAAAAAAATAAATTATGGTGGAAGGAACCCTAATGACAATAGAAATTATGAGAAGAGAGGGTTGCAAAAAATAGTAAGTAAATTTAATTCTCGTACCTTTGATGGCAGTAAGAAGATACCTATTTGGCCCTGGTTACAAAAATTACAAACTTACTTTACTCTCAATCACATAAAGGAATATGACATTCATTTTGTCATGCTATATTTAGAGCGTATTGCTTATAATTGGTGGCATCATGGTTTGGTCACATGACATAGGCTTAAATAAACCTTTGATGAATTTAGTCAAAGGATTCTAGACCACTTTGAGCAAAAACATTAAAATGAGTAATTCAAGGATCTTGAAAGAATTCAATACCAAAACTCAATAGAATCATATATGATTGAATTTCAACTTGTTGTAGTTATGGTACTAGATGTCTCTAAAAAGAAAATTATTTCTCGTTATCAAAGATTTGTTTGAACCTATCAAGTGTCTTGTTAAGGCATTTGCATTCCTTCACTACACGGTGATATCAAGAGGGCTTTAACAATTGAGCCATATTTAAAAGGAATCATCTTAATCTAAGGCACCCACAAAGAAGACTTAACTCACATTCCTAGAAAATCACAATCTACAAAAATAAAAAAGGAAAGTGATCACACCAAAAATAAACTAAAATGAAAGAAGTTGGGTTTTTCCTACAACGAGATATGAGAGCCTAGTCATAGATGTCTTTGTAAGGAATAATTCCAAAGTTATATCTAATGATGATATAGATTTTGAAGAACCTAACAACGAATCATAGATGAGAATGAAATAGAAAATTTGGAGGATGGAGATTCAAGCAAAGGGAACAACATACTTGAAACTATTTCAAGAGCTTCTCAATATCGTCCATTCGAGACTAAAAGGGCATTATTCAAACAACTCACAATGCTAATTGAGAGTGGAGCGACTGAAAACTTCATTAATAAATCCCTAGTGGTTAAGAGAGGATTGAAGGCTAAATACTTTGTTGGATTCAATTTCATTGTTGTTCATAGACTTCCTATTTCTACACACCTAGATAATTTGATAATTCAAGCTATCTATGGATGATCATGAGGCTGTGATGTATCCTATTTTGTGGGAAATGGGATACAGACATGGTCCTAGGTCTATAATGGTTACATTTTGTAATATACCAAACACAAATAGATGGGAAACACAATTTTTATCCCTGTAAGATACTCTCCTCATGAGGTGTACTTAAGGCCTCTGTACACCAATTGGTCTAAAATACCCCCTCATACAACATTTACACTCTAACCAATACTCGTATACAACTCCTTGCCTTTCTCCAATGACACCTCTTGGTACTTTACATGTATGGCCGATAGAGCCTCTCCATACGGAAAGTATATTTCCTACTCTGCACAACAAATTGTGTCCATACTGCACTCTTACTCCACACCTATCACGTACACTATCTGGCTCTCACACTTGTATAGTGAGGAGTACCCTATTGTCCTTAATCTTGAATTCACAAAATTGGGACAACACTACAAAAATTTTGTAGTTTAAACTCTAAGGCATTTTCTTGGTTGCTTGTTTTGTTTTTGGCTTTACTTTTACCCTAGGTTTGTTGTATTTTGAATTCTAAGGCTTAATGAAGTTAATGGTGATTTTTTTTAGGTTCAATATAAAGATGAAAAGAGGCGTCTTGTTGTGATGTTTAACATATCTCTACATGAACTTAGAACCATGATCTTTGAGCTCTTCAAGTTGAATGGGGATGCCCAAGAACTTGAAATAAGATTTACAGATGAAGATGGAGATGTGCTAACCATGTCCAGTGACGAGGATGTGGAACATACATTCAATCAGGGAGTATCCCCTTTACATCTTGAGATTTTGTGGATTAGAAAAAATATATTTCTTGCACTTCTTTGCATATATGATATATAATATATATATAATTATATATACATGCATCTAAATGCATCTGCATCCCCCCAAAAAAAATTCACGCATCTGCAGACTCGAATCTCACATCCGCATTCGAATCTACACCCAAATCTCACATCCACATCTGACTCTGCACCCGAATCGGTAATTTAGATATAATTTGTAAAAACTAAAATATATTTGATGGAAATCTCAAATTAGTATATGTTCTACAAATTTGATATATATGTATGTATTTTTAGGAATATTTTAAGAAATTATACATTTTCAAATGTTCAGTAAAAGTGTTGAGTTATTGCTAATGTTTTTGCCGAGTCTTTGGCAATTTCAAGTTTTTCAAAAATTTTGGGTTGGCTGAGTTATTGCTGAGTCCAAGTTTCTCAACTATGGTTTGTATTAATGTCTAGATTTTGTAGGTGCATATTTACATGTTGTGGGTCATCTATATGCATTCAAAAGTCAAAATGAATTGTATCTGCATTGCAGATATTTGAGTAGACATTCTAGTAATCATTCCAAAGCATGTTTGGTATCATTTCAAGCAAGAACAATCAAACTCAAATATGAAACAACAAGCACAAGAGTTTCATGACAACTGTTTGACAATATTCCTTGAGGTTCAATTTTGAAACATACACTTATTTATAACTTGGCATATTATATGTAAGATCTCCAATAGGTTCTAACTTTGACAAACACTGAATTTCTTTACTTTTCATAAGTTTGACATTTT
This sequence comes from Chamaecyparis obtusa, assembly GCA_027943335.1. Taxonomy (NCBI): domain Eukaryota; kingdom Viridiplantae; phylum Streptophyta; class Pinopsida; order Cupressales; family Cupressaceae; genus Chamaecyparis; species Chamaecyparis obtusa. The sequence continues at coordinate 1,376,649 of BSBK01000011.1, read as the reverse complement.
GTCAAACACTTTGCATGCAAGCTCTATCCTACTGTCTTTTATTTTTAGATTATTTTTGCTTTCTTAAAATGGTTTCAAATGAAGTATAAATGCTTGCAAATGATTAGTAAGATATCTAAGCAACGAACTAAAATGCAAATGCAATCCTTTCTATCTTTTTTAATGTATACATATGATTTCTGCATGTAAAATGTGCACCTACAGCCAATGGAAATTTTCACAAACACTTGGCACACATCTTTTCAATTCCCAAACACAAATATAAGACCAACACATGAGAAATGGATACCAATAGCTTATAGACATTAATGCAAACATTTGGCATGTAACATAGATATGAACATTGCAACAAACACTTGCCATGCCATTTACATTTCATCATTTATTTATGAACATATTTACAATGTCAGATGAAATGCATGAAGAAAATAATATTAATAACTATTTTAGAACCTATATCAGCAATGTGTAATCTAATTGGCATCAATTATGATAACACAACTTTCTAGAAAAGAGTGTTGCTTCCCTTTCATGAACCGTGGCTTCTGTAGCATCATGTTGTTGCTGTATACTAAGCCAAATGCAGGTCCAGAACATCTTTCAAGGTGTTCTAAGTCCTCTAACTAGGTAGGCACAAACCAACCTTATTGTAACAAATACCTTAACCGAGTTGCATCTAATAGTGTGTTGTAATCCTTTAACTAGGAAGGCTCCTAATAGGGCGTACTCCACAAGAGTACAGAATTTGTGAGGTCTCCTTACACTGTGGTTTTCACCCTAATCAGGTTTTCATGAGATAAATTTGGTGTCACTGTGTGATTGTTTGCTTGCTGTTATTATATGCTTGAATTTGTTTGACGTACAGTTATAAGTATACTTCACTAGATTTAAAGAGAAAAGTTTTAGAGGTGTTGATTCACCTCTCCTCTCTCAGCACCGGTTGGGACTGTCAATTGGTATCAAAGCCAAGTTTATTTTATTTACTGCTTAATTACATAAAGAAAAATTCAAGATGATGAGAATGGAAGGACCAAAGTTTTCAAAAGAAAACTTTACTTTGTGGTGCAACGGAATGAAGCTATATATGAAGACCACCGGAGATCAATACTAGAATCATGTAACCACTGATTACACTGAACCATTCGGCATCCTAACACCTGATAAATAGAAGATCAAGTCTGAGCACACAGTTGCTATGGATATGATAGCGAACACACTACTTGATCATGTCTACGCTAATATAGAACATCTAGAATCTGCTTTCAAGATGTGGGCCAAGTTGCAAGTGGTATATGGAGGAGACCCAAATGTTCAAAGAGCCAAGGTTGAAAGCCTCAGAGGAAAGTATGATGACATGAGGATGAATGAAGGAGAAGAAATTGAGCAATACAACAACCGAATCAAAGAGGTGATCAACTCCATCAAAAGTGATAGAGGAAAGCTCGGGGAAGAGGAGGTGGTTAGAAAAATACTGAGAACTCTTAGACCTCAGTATGCCATTAAGATCTCTTCTATTCAAGAGCTTATATCAGTGACCAAAGATCTAGTCACCCTTGACTCCCTAATTGGTAAGTTGTCTTCTTTTGAAATAAGTAATTTTGATAAAGCTTACCCATTCAGGAAGCAACATTTAAGTCTTCTGTCAACATCTCTTCCACAAAAAGGAGAAGAGAAACTGGTAACTTCTCTACTGGTATGATTGGTAATCTTGTTGAGAATCTTATCTCAGAAGAGATGGAGCAAGATGAGTTCGAAGCACTCATCACTAGGAGATTTCCCAGAGGGAAAGGGAAGGAAAAAGGAAAGCTTCCTCTAAAATGCTTCTCTTGCAATAAGATAGAACATATTGTTGCAAGATGTCCTGATAATGCTAATAAGGATAAGAGAGATTGGTTCAAAAGTAAAGAAAAGAAGGAATGCTATCTTGAAAAGGAAGGAGTCATAGATAATGAATTTGAAGACTTTGAGGATCTAGAAATTGCATTTGTTGCAATAAAAGAGGAGAGCTTAGTGGTAAGTGAAATATCACTTATATCAAGATCTCATTAGCATGATGATTAGATCATTGACAGTGGTTTCACTCACCATATGACCGGTGATAAGAACAAGTTTATCAACTTGGAGCTCAATTGATGCAGGAGCATCTCGGGCTTAGAGCAATCTTGCATCAACCAAAAATATTTCTTATTTTCTGTTGTTTGCATTATAATATTTTCATTTGATGGTTTCATGTTTTTTTAAGCTTACATGATTTTTAGGACCTATATGGGAACCTTCTCCTATGGGCACATAAAGATTGGGTGGACAGTTTCAAGCTTACAGTTGTTTTATTTGCTGTTAGAATAGTATTTTCTTGCAGTTTTGGAGCTGATTGTGGGATTTGGAGACCTTGATCCTTAATGAATCAGACTTTTTACACTTATGTCCTTAAAGAGGACCTAAATTGATATCATTTCCCAAAGGCACATCTCCCAATTCATTATGATTCAAAAGTTATGGCCATTTTGGCATGGGACCTATTTTATGCCGGTGTTCCCGTTGGAGCCGTTCCTGCAGTTTTAGTGCTGATTGTTCTTGTTGGAGACCTTGATCCATAGGGAATTTTATTTTGTGAAATTAAGTAATTTAAGTGGATGTAAATTAATATCATTTCCCAAGTGTGAAAACTCCAATTCATTATGAGTAAAAAGTTATGCCCGTTTTGCCTCAGGACCTATTTTCTAGCAGTTTTCAGGTGAAACATGTGGTGTTTCTTCTTGCGATGTTCTGTGTGATCAAATGGGACCTTGTGCACTTAAATGCATGTTATTGGGTCATGTGAGGACCTAAATACAAAGTCACATCAATTTATATTCATTCTAGCATTATTTTTGGTTTAAATCTTCCAGACTGGACCTATAATGTAATTAAAGCCTGACTGGCTGACTTGTGGCTTAGCTAGCTATATATTGAGGGCTTTGGTAGATGTTTGGTAGTCAATTGGATGGTAGATTGGTAGTGGCATGAGATTAGAAGAATAATTGGATCCTATGAGATCTTGTAGATAAGATGTTTTATATGATATTGTAACAACAGAGCTAGTGGTTTGCATACTTGGAGACAAGGAGATTGCTTGGAGGCTTGCGAGCTCAAGTTCAGATTTGCCTTAGTGTTTCCATCAATTGCTGATGTGCTTCAGAGCTGGAATAGCTAGGAGATTACTGATATACTTTGTAATTTCATTGTAATAGGCTGAAACCTGGAAGGCCTTACAGCCGGGCATGTTGAATGAAATTCTGCTTTGAATCATTATCTTGTATTATTTCACTGTGCATATTATTTTTATATTTGGCAGTGTAGGTTTGGATCATCCATTATTGGATCCTCCATCCCTGCCCTACATCAAGTGGTATAAGAGCTTGAAGATCTTGAGTGTGAAAATTGAGTTGATGCTATTTGCACCAGGACCTTGTATTGAAGATGCCTCCGAGAAGAGCTCGTGAGATGTCAGAGGAAGAACCTGCTACAGAATTCAGTTCTGATGAGTTTAGGGCTTTGCAGAAACAAGTGCAAGATCTGCAAGAGGAATTGAGAAAGAAGACTACCTTCAGGGATGAAAGTGATGAGTCTGAAGAAGATCAATTTGAAGAAGCCATAGAAGAAGTCAGAGATCCAGAAGAAAGTAGAATCCTAAAAGCTATGTCTAAAATTGGAAAGAGACCTAAGATTGAAGTTTCTACATTTGCTGGAAGCCTTAGGCTAGAGGAGTTGATTGATTGGATTAATGAGATAGATGAATACTTTGAGTATGAGGAAATAGAAGATCCTGATAGAGTTAGATTTGCAAAGACTAAGTTGAAAGGTCATGCAAATATTTGGTGGAGAGAAGTTCAATTGGAAAGAAGTAGAAGAGGAAAAGAAAAGATCACTAGATGGAACTGAATGGTTGAAAAGTTGAAGAAGCAATTCATTCCGGTGGATTATGAATTGGAGATGTTTAAAAAGATGCAAGCTTTGAAGTAGACAAACAAATCAGTGCAAGAGTATACTGAAGAATTTTACAGACTTCTGATTAGGACTGGTCATTCTGAAGCTGATAAAGAGAAGGTTGCTAGGTATGTTTATCGTTTGAGACCTAGTATTCAAGAAGAGTTACTTACGGTTCGGATGACAACTATAGGAGATGCTTATCAGATGGCATTGAAGATTGAGGAGAAGTTGAACAAGAGGTTTGAAGGAAGACAAAATAATAGGAACAAAGGTGGAAAGACTGATGAAACAGTTGCTGGAGGAAATCCTAAGAAGACTGATGAAGGATCTGGCAGTGGTCAAGCTACTAATAACTACAATATTGGACAGAGAGGGAGATGGAGAAATGAGTCTACTTTTACTTGTTATAGCTATGGTGAACAAGGTCATAGAAGTTTTGAATGTCCTAAGAAAAGAGTTGCATTAACTATTGAAGAAAACATTGAGAATGCTGCAGAACAAGGTGAATTTCTTCTCACTAGAAGGTTGGTTACATGTGTCCAGGAACCAGTACAAAGAAGAAATTTGTTCAGAACCAGATGTAAGTGCAAGGGTAAGGTATGTAATGTTATAGTTGATGGTGGTAGTTCTGAAAACTTTGTTTCAAAAGAGATGGTTAGTAAGTTGAATTTGGAAAGAAGGAAACATCCTAATCCTTATCAGATTAGTTGGATACAAGATGTGTCTAAGGTTGGGATTGAAGAACAATGCTTGGTTAATTTTCAGATTGGATCTTATCATGATGAAATATTTTGTGATATATTGCCTATGGATGCTTGTCATCTATTACTTGGGAGACCTTGGCAATTTGATAGACATGTTATGTTTGATGGTCGTGTAAATACATATGTGGTAATGCATGGTGGATCTAGGCATAAGTTATTACCTTTGGAGGAAATTGGAGCTAAGGGATGTGGAGTTATTAGGTGTTGTCCTTATGACAAACATCAGGAGTAGAGAGTTGATGAACCTATCCCTGTGAATGAAAGGAAGCTGAATTTGAAAGAAAAAGAGCATGACATAGTTGAGGAATTTATAGAGATTAAGAGGCAGATGGACTTTCTGAAAAAGATAGTGCAGCAAATGATAGCACTAGTGATAGAGAAGACTGTAGATGATGTTGAGATGATTAGTAAGTCTAGAGAAGATGTGATTCACCAAATTTCTAGCGTAATAAAAAATGGAAAAGGTAATCAGAATCAGAATCAGTCAGTAGCAGAAAGGAAAGCTGACAAAGGTGCAGGACAAGCTGATTTGCTGAGTGTGACAGTGGATAAAGAAAAGATAGCATGGAATGAAGGACAAGAGGAGATATGGATTAAGAATAGATATGGGATACTTTTTCCTATTCCCTTAAAAAGTCCATGAGAACTTTCTTTTATTTACCTGGGGTGTCTGATGCAGGAGCATCTCGGGCTTAGAGCAATCTTGCATCAACCAAAAATATTTCCTATTTTTTGTTGTTTGCATTATAATATTTTAATTTGATGGTTTCATATTTTTTCAAGCTTACATGATGTTGAGGACCTATTTGGGAACCTTTTCCTATGAGCACATAAATATTGGATGGACAGTTTCAAGGTTATAGTTGTTTTACTTGCTGTCGGAATAGTATTTTACTGCAGTTTTGGAGCTGATTGTGGGATTTGGTGACCTTGATCCTTAATGAATCAGAATTTTTTCACTTAGGGCCTTAAAGAGGACCTAAATTAATATAATTTTCCAAAGGCACATCTCCCAATTCATTATGATTCAAAAGTTATGTCCATTTTGGCACGGGACCTATTTTATGCCAGTGTTCCCGTCAGAGCCATTCCTGCAGTTTTGGTGCTGATTGTTATTGTTGGAGACCTTGATCCATAGAGAATTTTCTTTTGTGAACTTAGGGACTTTAATTTGACCTAAATTAATATCATTTCCCAAGTGAAAAAACTTCAATTCATTATGAGTAAAAAGTTATGCCTGTTTTGCCTCAGGACCTATTTTCTGGTAGTTTTCGGGTGAAACATGTGGTGTTTCTTCTTGCGATGTTCCATGTGATCAAATGGGACCTTGTGCACTTAAAGGAATTTTATTGGGTTGTGTGAGGACCTAAATCAAAAGGTGCATCAATTTATATTCATTCTAGCATTAGTTTTGGTTTAAATCTTCCAGATTGCACCTATAATGTAATTAAAGCCTGACTGGCCGACTTGTGGCTTAGCTGGCTGGGTGAACCCACAATAATGGGTTACACTTTTTTGCCTGAATGGACACCGAACTCTACATTTTGAAAAAAACTTCCAGATTCGAATGCATATTTTTGTTAAACCATTTGAAATCAGAAGATGAATTAAATTAGAGTCTTTTAGGATTTTATGTCTAGATTCTAAATATATTTTTTACTTTTATTTTTGAATTGATTTGAATAATTTTTTCTTTCTCCCATGAAAAATAGTATGTTTCTGAAAATGTCATTTTCAAAAAGTTACATTATTTTCATAGATCATAACATTTTTTCTAAAATAGATATCAATGTGATTCTTTTGAATTTTATTTGGTAGCATCCATACAGAGGGCATGCACTTGGTTTGATGACATTACCATGATTATTGCATATTTTATTAATGTTTGAAGTTGACTAAACTATAATTTTGACATACCTTGACTACATAGCTTATAACTTGTGTATTTGTCCAATTTAATTTTTATTTTTTATGATAGAAAGATAACTTCAATAGCTAGGGCATAGATATTTTTTAGATTTTTTTTTCTCTCATTTACTATTTTTCCATAAGCATCAAACATAGAGGTAGACATACGGTGAAATATCTATGTTTAGTAAAACTAAAAATATAAAGTCATAAAAAACTTAATATATATTAACATTATAATTATTGGAAAGATTATTCTCAATAGTACATTACTACATAGATAGATTTTTTAAATGGATTCATTTGATTTGTCAAAAGATAAAGTCGAAGTGATTTTTTGTTAGCATTTTAATAGGTGTGGAGGAGACTCCATTGTAGGTATGAATGAGGAGTATAAATGTGATATCAATGTTTTTTTAATCTAAGAGGCTTTGAGCTAACCATTTGTAATTAATTCCATCAAATGGAACCTATAAAGGCTTAAATCGTCATATTTTACTAAAAATGTGTTATTTCAGCAAAAATCAACATGTCTAAGAAAGTGTAACCCACTATTGTGGGGTCACCCAGCTATATATTGAGGGCTTGGGTAGATGTTTGGTAGTTAGTTGGATGGTAGATTTGTAGTGGCATGAGATTAGAAGCATAATTGGATCTTGTGAGATCTTGTAGATAAGATGTTTTTTCTGATATTGTAACAGCAGAGCTAGTGGTTTGCAAACTTGGAGACAAGGAGATTGCTTGGAGGCTTGCGAGCTCAAGTTCAGATCTGTCTTATTGTTTCCATCAGTTGCTAATGCGCTTCAGAGTCGGACTAGGTAGGAGATTACTGAGATACTTTGTAATTTCAATTTAATAGGCCGAAACCTGGAAGGCCTTACAGCCGGGCATGTTGAATGAAATTCTATTTTGAATCATTATCTTGTATTATTCCGCTATGCATATTACTTTTATATTTGGCAGTGTAGGTTTGGATCCTCCATCCCTGCCCTGCATCATCAATGAAAGAGAATTAGTAACCTTTGGAAATAATGCTCCCTTTTCTATTAAAGGAAAAGTCTCTATTGCACTCTGCAATAGTGATGTCTGTGAAGATGTGTACTAGGTTTAAGAACTCAAGTACAATTTATTGAGTGTTGCACAATTGAATAACCAAGGATTCCTATTTGAATTCGGACAGGGTTCCTGTATAGTCAAGAATCGGTCTGGAAGCCTTGTTGCAACTAGTAGATAGAGAAAAGATAATCTGTTCTACCTAGACTCAATGGAAGGAGCTTCTCTTATAGCTTTAGTCAAAGGAGAATCAAGCAAAATCTGTCTTATTTCTAAAGAAGACTATAGCTGGTTATGGCACAAGAGACTTTTCCACATAAACTTTGACAGTATTCTCAAGGTGAGAAAAAAGAAATTGGTTAGAGGACTCGCTGTGATTACAAAACCCATTAGAGGTGTTTGTAAAGATTGTCAGTTAGGAAAACTAATAGGAACAAGTTTCAACAGTAAATTATTCTCTATTGAAAATGTTCTAGATCTTTTGCACACAAATTTGTGTGGACATATGAAGGTAAAGAACTATTATAGAGATTGGTACTTCATGCTCTTTGTAGATGACTTCTCAAAAATGATGTGGACACTCTTTCTTAGAGAGAAATCAGAGGCCTTCCACATGTTTAAAATCTACAAGGCTAGAGTAGAAAAGGAGACTGGTAAAAGCTTGAAGTGTCTGAGCTCAGACAAAGGAGGTGAATATACCTCTCAAGAATTCACTCACTATTGTGAGGAACATGGAATAAAGAGACAACTATCTGCACCAAGGAATCCTCAACAAAATGGAGTAGCAGAAAGAAGAAACGGGACTTTGATTCAATGTGCTAGAAACCTGCTGATTCAAATGGATCTTCCTCATCACTTCTGGAGAGAAGCCATTAGCACTGTTGTTTACACACTAAACTAAGTTCAAGTAAAAAAGGGAACTGGTAAGACTCCTTATAAACTATGGTTCAAAAATACTCCTAGTGTAGGATACGTTAAAATCTTTGGTAGTAAATGTTACATCAAAAGAGATATGTACTCTAGGAAGTTTGATCCCAAGAGCGATGAAGGAACATTTTTGGGTTACTCTACCAAAAGCAAGGCCTACTGGTGTCTAAACAAGAGAATAGGAAAAATAATTGAAAGAATCAATGTAAAAGTTGATGAATCTTTAGAATCGATTAAGAAGACTGTTCGTAATGATCATGAAAATCTTGAAGGTCAAATTGAAGGAAATACCTTTGAGTTCAATGAAGAAACAGCTGAAGATGAAAGAGAACACCATATGAATAGATATCTAGAGTAGGAGACTCTATCTGAAGCATAGGATGGTGAACAAGAAGATGTTCAAAACCATGATGAAGAAATTGCTCAATTAGAAGAGCCTGACCAAGAACAACGACCAATTCTCCCAAGGTATGTCACATATCACTCCAATGACAACATTATTGGTGACAAACATGCTAATGTCTTGACCAGGAAAAAGGCCAAATAGAATATCCATTTATTTTCCTATATAGGGCCCAAATACACCAGGGAAGCTCTAGAAGATAAAAATTGGGTCAAGGCCATGGAGGAAGAAATTGAGAAAATTGAGAAGAATGATGCATGGGTTCTTGTACCAAGACCACAAGACAAGAATGTCATTGGGACCAAGTGGGTCTGCAGGAACAAGCTGAATGAATAAGGGGAAGTTATAAGAAATAAGGCAAGACTGGTCTGAAAAGGGTATGCCCAGGAAGCTCAACTAGATTATGGAGAAACTTTTGCACCAATGGACAGATTGGAAGGAGTAAGAATTCTTCTTGCTAGATGCTGCTCATAAGAAATTTAATGTATATCAGATGGATGTCAAGTCTTCATTCCTAAACAGAATACTGGAGGAGGAAGTCTACATTGAACAACTGGAAGGCTTCACATCTGCACAAAAAGGTGGTATGGTTTGTAAGCTTAAAAAGGCTCTTTATGGGCTTAAGCAAGCTCTAAGGACTTGGTATGAGAGGTTGCATTCATACCTTCTACCCATAGGATTCACAAGAACTGGGGACAACATCAACATGTATCTCAAGATCAGAAAAGATGGAAATCTGATTGCTAAGATCTTTTTGGATAACATCATCTTTGGAGGAGATGACAGGATGAGTAAAGCCTTTGCTAAAGAAATGAAGAAATAATTTGAGATGTCTATGATAGGCACCATAAAATTCTTCATTGGACTACAGGTCCATCAACTAAAAGAAGGTATTTTTATCTCTCAGTCCAAGTATATAAAAGAAATTTTTAAGACTTTTGGACTTGAAGAATCTAGACCGGTTGGAACTCCAATGATAACTAACCTCAAGTTATCAAAGGAGGATGATGCAAAAGAAGTGAATGAAACAATGTACCGGTCCATGATAGGAAAATTATAGTATGTTGTTCACGGTAGATCAGACATTGCACATGTGGTTGGCATAGTGGCAAGATTCTCTGCAAATCCCAAAAAGACACATCTAATAGCAGTGAAGAGAATTTTCTGATATCTAAAGGGTAATAAGGAATATGGCTTGTGGTTTCCACACAAGGGACAATTCCAAGTAAAAGTATACACTGATGCAGACTGGGCTAGCAATATCGATGACAGAAAGAGCACAAGTGGTGGTGCATTCTTTCTTCATGGGAGAATTGTCTCTTGGACAAGTAAGAAACAAAATTGCATATCACAATCTATTGCAGAGGCTGAATATGTTGCTGCTGCAATCAATTGTACACAGGTAATCTAGATCAAACAACTTTTGGAAGGAATTAAAGAATAGATACCTGAAACGATAGCTATCTATTGTAATAGCACCAGTGAAATTAACATATTCAAAAACCTTGTCATGCACTTCAAGAAAAAGAACATTGTCATCAAGTATCATTACTTGAGAGAGTTGGTACAAGACAAGGAGGTAAGAATGGAGTATGTTCCCACAAAGGAATAAATTGTTGATATCTTCACAAAGCCATTACCCAAGAGTACTTTTGAGTATCTTAGAGGTAACTTTGGGGTGATACCCCTTCATGATCTTCAGTAAACCTACAAAGGTGATCATCAATTCATTATGCTTTAATAGAGAACTTCACCTCATCTTATCTGAACTAATTAATGAAAATGACTGTTTCTCACAGGGGGAGTAGATATAATAAAGGTAGTCTTTCAGACTAGCCTTTGGCATTATTGTCAAAATGGGGGAGAGTTTGGAAATAAACATATAGTGGCTGTAGCAGTGATACAAATATGCAAGCATAGAAAAGTGGTGATATGATGGTGATATGATTGCCCATCAAGGTTTTCCCATCAATGCCAAAGGGGGAGATTGTCGGCATTAAGAGATGGTAATTAGTAAGCCTACTACCGGTACATGTATTGTCATGGATTGGAAAAAGAGGATAGATATTTTTCATCTCTCTAAAGTCTAAAGATCTAAGGAGATCTATATGAAAAGAGGCTGGTTTGGTAACCGGTGACAACATGCAAGAAAGAAAAGATTATAATCAAGAGCAACTGGTCACCACACAAAGCATCAGCAACCAAGTAATGTATACAGTCAAGGAAAGAAGGACTCAACCATCAACCAAGGACCTAGATACAACCGATGTAGAAAATCATAGAGGAAGTAAATGTACAAACTGATGTCAACAATACAACTGAGGAATGTGCAACTGGTAAGTAAAGGAAGGGACGGTGACAGGTCAAAGAATCTTACCTGTTCACAATATGAGGATCTCAACCAATCTAGTAAAGACTCTGGTATGAACCGATGAAGTCATAGTCAACTATCAGTTTCAACCAACTCTTTGACTAATATTTCTTGCAATAAATTCACAAGACTTTGAGTTAACATGGTGATTGGTTTGAGGTGCTTCTAGAGGTTTTAAAGCCAGAATCTATGGCTTTAAAAAAAAGAGTTATATCTTATGAAGGAAAGGTGCTTGACACACATCTATTATTTTGTTCATAAAGAAGATAAAGCAAGGGCATGCATCAAATGTTTCCTCACTAAACTGATACTCCAACGAGTGATGTATCAGAAATGGATCTGAAGTTAGGTCATGCATGAGAAGTGCAATTAGGGAAATAACTCTATATATTCTTCTACCTATTGAGAATATGAGTTGCCTTCATTCTACCGAAGAAAAGAGTGAACCTGAAAGCTTAAAAGAAGCTAGGGAAAAATGAGAAGAGAAGAAGAGAGAAAAAAGAGTGTGCAGAGAAGCACAATAGTAGAGGAGAACACACCTGCAGTGACCGGTGATGCTTTTGAGTTGAACACAAATAGAGATCTTATCAAGCTGTGCAAAGCCATTTGTAAAAGGTCAATCTTTCTATTGTTTTCTAGCAATTACAATAGTTAAATCCGAGTATTTGGGTGGACTCTAATAGGTCCCTTGTATCAAATCCCTTAACTGGGTGACATCTTTCAAGGTGTTCTAAGTCCTCTAACCAGGCAGGCACTAACTGACCTTATTGTAACAAATTCCTTAACGAGGTTGCATCTAACAGTGCGTTGTAATCCTTTAACCGGGAAGACTCCTAACAGGCTATACTCTAGAAGAGTACAAAATTTGTGAGGTCTCCTCACACCATGGTTTTCACCCTAATGGGGTTTCCATGTGATAAATCTGGTGTCACTGGTGTCACTGTGTGATTGTTTGCTTGTTGTTATTATATGCTTGAATCTGTTTGACTTACAATTATAAGTATACTTCATCAGATTTAAAGAGAAAAGTTTTAGAGGTGTTGATTCACCCCTCCCCTCTTAGCACTAGTTGGGACTATCAGTTTCACTAGTTCAAAGTGCATGAAAATCTGAAAGAATTCTCAATTCTTTAGACCATTAAAATTTGGAAAACCCTTGGCTCTCAAACAACAACACAAGTTTCCAAAATCAAATGCACAAGAATTCCTTTTGTTTTCTCTCCAAGGCTATTTTATAATATTTCCCCAGGAATCTTCATTAGCAAGGCTCTTTAATGACTTTGATATTTGCTTTTATAATAATGAGTTGACTTTATAAAATATTATTAATAAAGCATACTTTTGATCAATGATTATTAATTACCGGTGTAGGAGCACCCTTCTACAGGGCTTCCACCATTGTCATTTTGTTGATTTTCTTCCTGATGAAGCCTTGTAAATACAATAAGAGCCTTAGAGCTCAGTGTGTTGAGCTTAGGTCCTAGTTTGGGTCCTAGGAGGTAACAAATATCTTTGGTTTTGTATTTGCTAAGGGACTTAGTTGATGATGTCATCCTAATGTCACCTGGTCTTAAAAGAGGTATAAGTTCAAATATTAGGGTTTGGGTTCTTTTGTCATGTGTGTGCATTAGTTGTGACCTAATAAAGGTCTAGAAGGATAGAAAGAGCAAAAATTGCTCAAGCAACAAAAGTTGCTAAAAAGTTGCAGAACAACTTTTACTCTAAAGGGTTATAACCCTTAACCTGGTGCTTGGAATCCCTAACCAGGCACATACCCTAATTTGAAGACTTTATATACTCTAAAAAACCCTAAGTGAAGGGTTGGTGATTAGATTGTATGATAGAGTGAAGGAAAACCTAGAATGTTACTGTGTTTGGTATGCCAGTGTGCATGGAAGGAGCAACGATTTGAAGTTAATGAATAGATCATGAGCTTTCTTGTGTTGTGAATCTTTTGTTTTATATTAAATTTCATTTCAAGTTCATAGATTAGATTTCCTTTCAATTTTGTGTGTGCATTTATAATTGGTTTGAATATTTGATGCAGGAGCATCTTGGGTCTTTGAGCAATCTTGTATCAACCAAAATATTTCCTATTTTCTATTGTTTGCATTATAATCTTTGCATTTGTTGGTTTAATATTGTGAAAATCTTACATGATGTTGAGGACCTATTTGGGAACCTTCTCCTATGGTCGCATAAGGATTGGATGGACCATTTAAAAGTTATAACTGTTTTACTTCCCGTCAAAGTTGTATTTTCATGTAGTTTTGGTACTGATTGTAGGTCATGGAGATGTTGAGCCTTAATGAATCAGACTTTTCACTCTTAGGGAATTTTAGAGGACCTAAATTACTATCTTTTCCCAAAGGTGAAAGTCCTAATTCATTATCAGTCAAAAGTTATGACCGTTTTTCTTGGGGACCTATTTTCTGCCAGTTTACACGTGAAACGTGGAATGTTTCTTCTTGCGCGGTTCTGTGTGATGAGATATGGCCTTGAAAAGTTAGGGAAATTTTGTTGGGTCATGTGTGGACCTAAATGTAAAGGTGCATTTAGTTTTTATCATTCTTTCATTAGTTTTGGTTAAATCTTCCAGACTGGACCTATATTGTAATTAAATGCCTGACAGACCGACTTGTGGCTTAGCTGGCTATATAAAGAGTCTTGGTTGATGTAGAAGGTAGGAAATAAGATTGTAAGAAAATAATTATCAAGATAAATCATTGGAGATGATGATAGGATGCAAGCTGAGATTCTAATTTCATAATTTTTATTGTATAAGGCCGAAACCCAGAAGGCCTCACAGTCGGGCATGTTGAAAGAAATAATATAAATTCTCTCTTGTTGCTGTCAGTTGCTTGTCTCATATCCATTGTGTTTTCACTAATTTCATGTGGTGTTCATATTGCTTCCATGTGAAACTTTGAGCAGGGCTTGTTGTTGATTCAAGTGGAATCCATTCTACATGATTTTGCTTGTATCTACCCTGCACCTGCGTCAAGTGGTATCAGAGAAAGTTATTTCTTGTGGATTGGATTGTGGAGAACCTTGTTGGATTGGTTGTAGGGTGGAAGATCTGAGATCTGACCTATAACTTGCAGAAGGTTTTGATCTTGCTGGAACCTGATTATCAAGATGGTTCATGGTAGAGGAAATGGTAGAGGAGATAATAATGATATCATGGATATGTTGAGGCAGATTGCAACTAGGATTGAAGCTTTAGAGACAGCCCAGAGAAGAGGAGCATATCTTGAAGATATTAGTGATGAACAAGAAGAAGCAACACCTAATCCTAAACCTAAAGTTGAACAAGATGAGGAAAGACTCTTGAGATTTTTGTCTAAGGCTAACTCTAGACCTACAATTGAAGTTGATTTTTATGATGGAAGACTTGAGACCGATACACTTTTGGATTGAATCTTTGAGATGGAAAAATAATTTGAGTATTAAGGTACTCCTGATAATAAGAAGGTCAAGATAGCAGTCACAAAGTTGAAAGGTCCTGCATCTCTTTAGTGGGATCATTTACAAACTGAGAGACATAAGAGAGGAAAAGAAAAGATCAAGACATGGATGAAGATGCTTGGGAAGATGAAGAAGAAGTTTCTTCCTGCTGACTACCAAGTTATTTTCTTGAGAAAGATGCAAAATTTGAGATAAAAGGACATGAGTGTGAAGGAATATATTGAAGAATTTTACAAATTGAATATCAGATCTAGACATGTGGATGATGAAGTTGAGAAGGTGGCTAGATATCTGAATGGCTTGAGGACATTAATTCAAGATGAGATCAGTTATGTTAAAATAGATAATGTGGAAGAAGCATGCCAATTTTCCTTGAAGGCAGAAGAATGATTGACAAAAAGACATGATCAAAGACAAAGAGGAAGAGCTGGCAAGTTTAAGAGAAGTAGAGGCAGATCTTATGGAGAAAGTAGCAGATCTGACAATGCAGTGCAAGATAAAGGATGGGAAGATGACCCTACTAGTAGAAGAGGTAATTACTCTATATGTAGGTATACTGGTTACTCTAGGAATAATAAGAATGGGAAAAGAGAAGAGAAATCTTGGTTTAAAGGTACTTGTTACAAATGTGGTGAAGGACATAGAGCTTTTGAATGTACTTGTAGACACCTAAAAATCTTTGAGAAAATAAAGTATTTTTATTTTTTGAAAAATTTCTGATGACATCATCATTTATTAATTAATTAATTTATTTTTATGTCATTAAATCCCTTTTTCTTAATTAAAAATATTTAATTAAGAAATCCCTTCCAAAAATGTTTGAATCTTATTTAAACATTATCTCCTTATTTATTAATTATTTTAATTAATAAATTGACCAAAAATCCCAAAATAAATAATTTATTTATTTTTTGCCCAAAACTTGGCCAATTTCCTTTAGACCACTAACCTCTTCCAAAATCTTCTAATTCCTTCTTAATCTCGATTAAAAGGCTAATCCCATCTTTTCTAACCCTAATCCCAAGGCCAAATATTTAATTAAAATTAAAAATTTAAATTTCATATTTATTGAAAATATTTCAATAAATATTCCCAAACTTAAGCTTTTGGACTGAATAAACTTTTATTCCATGAAACCAAGGAGAATTCTAGACTCTTCTAGAACCTTCTCAAATCCAACCTCTTCACCCATCCTAATCCTAAAATCCCCTAATCCTTATCCTAATTCCTCCCTTAACCTTGTCACATTCCCTAAACAAGGTTAGCCAACTCTTAAGCTTACCCCAAAGTCAACAAAGAGGGCTTCCCTTTTTGAAATGCATTGAAGGCATTTAAGGCCTCCTTATCCCTCTTACATGCACTTATGGTGCATTTAAGAAGCCCCTCACCCCTTTCTTACACCCTTTGAACTTAGGCACATTTCCCAAATTGTGCACATTCCTCCCATCTTTCAATCCAATGCCCTTGTGACACTTGTCACAAGGAGGTGATCCCTAAACTAGCACAATCCATGTGCTCCCCTTTGAATGAATCTTCGCCTCTCTTAAGGATTTCAATCCTGGCCACTCATTCTTCCTTCCCAAATTCTATAAATACCCCTCCTTTCAAGAGCAAAATCAATTAGCTTACTTTCATTCTCATGCATTGTTATAATGCCATTTTCATGTTAGATCTTAGCAAATCATTCTAATTTAGTTTACTTTCAAGCATTTTTAGCTCATCATAGCTTAGTAATAATGGATTAACATAGCTTTTCTTATTGTTTTGCATAGCATAGCATCATATCACATCTCTATTTGGTCTAAAATCAATCCTAGATTACTCATCATGTAGCTTAAATCTCCATTAAAGCATAGCTTGAGTTCTTGACGCCTTAGGGGCAAATCAGGTGTTCCATACCTGTTTTGTGCCAATTTTGGGGTTTTCATGAGCTTCAAATCATCCTAAATGCATTAGAGCATGCTCCAAATGCTTAGAGAGCACATCCACATCCCTCTAATCTGAGCAAATCAAACAGTGCATGGGTGCAAACTGTTTCTAGCTCAATCTGAGGTGGCTTTGCTTAGAGCTCTTTGTTTTTGTTTTGATTGTATGCTAGATTAAACTCTTAATGTTTGATTGATTTGAGCCTTTCAAAACAGATAACAGGTACCCTCGAAAGCCTTGCTCACATTGTGGCACGCCCAGTGGGACCAAAACCATAATCATTTTGATGAGATTATACTTTATATTCTTGTATTTGTAGGAAACAAATGAAATGTCGCCTTCAAGCAATTAAATGTCGCCTACAGCAATTAAATGTCACCTTCAAGAAAAGAAATGTCGCCTTCATGAAAAGAAATGTCGCCTACACAAAATATAGTCACGCCTTCAAGCAATTAAATCACGCCTTCAAGAAATCAAATCACGCGTACAGACACTGTTTTCACGCCTGGTTACTGGAAGATTTCCGCCAGCCATAACTTCTATTCTGTCTCTACTTCTTCTTCTGTCGCCTGCATGTAATTAAATCATGCCGTCGAAGAAAGAAATCACACCGTTGCATAGTTATTTGTCGCCTGTAAATGTACAAAATGTCTCCTGTAAGAATGAAATGTCGCCTCTGCACTTTTCAGCGTCGCCTATAAGCTGGACAGTGTCGCCTTTTGGTGTTTTTCTATCTGGGACTGGATTTATTTTTTATTTTGCAAAAGGTCAAACTCAATCTTGAATGAAACTAAAGGAAAGAACTTAGGTCCTAAAGTGTCATTGTCATTTTGAAAATCAAACCCAATCTCGAATGCACTAAAGGGAACGAACACTCTATTCCCTCTCTTGTTTCAGATTTCAAAAGCAAGTAAATGAACACAATCTTGAATGATCTAAGGATAAAACAAAGCACATTTTCAAAGTTCCTAAATCAACTCGCAAATATCAATCTTGAATGCCCAAAAGGAAAGAACTTGCAAACGCTCAAATCATTTACGTTTTGAAGAAAAGAACAAATCAAAATCTAAGCACACGTGTCTTCAATTTCAAAGTTCCAAACACACGTAATCAATTTGGAAAAATGAACAAACTTGCTTGATGTGCATCTAGGAGTTTTCATTTTCTGTAAATCCTTGTTAAAGTAAGCAACGTAGAACATTTGGACTCGGACAAGTTCACTTGTTCTACTTTTAGCGAGGCCTGTCCGGGGAGAAAAGTGCTTCCTCCTCAGAGAATGACCTCAAACCGGTATCCCCCCCCGGCCGGTATATAAATAAAGTGAAGGCAAAAAGTACTCACTTACATCTCCTAATCGCCAGGCATCTTGTGCCAAATACAAATGTCTGGGGAAAGGTAAATGTTCCTCCCCCAGCGTTGTTGGCTAGGCTCTTAAGTGAGTCACAGGCGGTCAGCATAACCGGGTATGGAGACTCCATGGAACTACTAAAAACCTGATAAAATAGAGGCTACCCTATCTACATCCGAAAGTATCAAAATCCTTGTGCAAGGACCAATCCAAGGGGTTTACCGGGTCGCCTCAAGATTACTCACCATTTGTATTCCCTTCTGGGGGGTACCAAGTTGTGGGCAAGTGATTTTGATACTCACCTTCCTTAGGTAGATCTGCTTGAAGTACATGATAGTCAAATACTCCGTGAAAACACTTGTTGGAACATACACTTTTCAAAGCTTTATCAGAGTCAGTTATCTTGTTTGTATCCCACAAGGTTGCTTTGTCTCTTGTGGAGATTGCTTATCCAAAAATCTTTGTTGAAATCTATCCTTTGCCATTGGAAAAACATCAAATTGATCTACAACTTGGTTCAAGATACTCAGAAAAGCCATGCCAGTCCAAATCCTCCCAAAATCCAAAAAATGTCCAAAGCTTTCAGAATCTCAAAACATGGTCTTCCAGTCATATTCAATCCAGTCTTGTCATCCTTTCCTCATATCCTAGGTTAGCAAAGTCATCTTGGTCATCCCCCATCCCCTTGTCTGTCTTCCTCTAAAGTCAGTTTTCTTCCAATCTTAAGCCAAATCCAATCCTAGTCTGATCCTATTAGTCATCCCAATCTGAGTCTTAGTCTTCGAATCCATCTTCATCCTTCATTCCTATCCGACTCATCCGCAAGTCAGCATGTCTCAAAACTATTATGATGAGTTTGGTTATTATGTCTCTCCCCTCAATCCATCCTATCCCAAAGATGATGAAAGCCTTGCTCACAGTACTAACTCTGGAAAGAAGACTGGAGGTAATGGTAGAAATAATTTGGCCTATGAAGACACATGTTAGTATATATAATACATTAGTATATTATAATACACATGTTACTAATGTATTAAAATATTATATATATACTAATGTATTATATATACTAACATGTGTGTATATATATATATATATATATATATATATATATATATATATATATATATATAGTAATGTATACTAATATATTATATATAATATTACAAATTTTGGAGAATCTCTTGCATAAATATGGAAATTATAATCTTCCTCCTAGAGCATACATTAATGAAGTTCTTCGTGCCTTAGCAAAGGAAGCCGGTTGGATTGTTGAAGCTTACAGTACTACATACAAAAATGCGGTATGTATTTTTGGCCTTAATTTTTTTCTCATTTCTTTTAGGTCTTTAAAGGTGGTTAGCTAAATCTTTGTATTAAATGTGCCTTTTACAGGCGTCGTAAACCCTAGCTACATAGAAATGGAGGCTTTGAAGAATAGTTCATTGGAGGCGGAGAGAGATACTTCCTAGGGGTCCTAACGCATAATAAGGTGTACTAGGACCCCTAGGGAGTCCCTGTGACCCCTTTTGACACATTCAAACACTCAAGTGTGTCTTAAGGGGTCTTAGGACCCCTTAAGACACACTTGAGTGTTCCAATGTGTCAAAAGGGGTCATAGGGACTCCCTAAGGGTCCTAACACATGATAAGGTGTACTAGGACCCCTAGGGAGTCCCCTAGACCCCTTTTGACACATTGGAATGCTCAAGTGTGTCTTAAGGGGTCTTTGGACCCCTTAAGACACACTTGAGCATTCCAATGTGTCAAAAGGGGTTTTGTAATGCCCCTCCAACCCTATCAAGTCTTGGTTATGTTCACTTGAAATTAGGAAGGACTATATGTGAGAATGATCCTTCTTGAGATGGTTTCTTAAACCAAACCTCTTCCAACGTACCATAACTTCATATTTTAATGTGGGAAATAACAATACTTACATAAGTATGTCCCTTTATATCTTCATGTGTGTCAGTCATAGGATCACCTGATAGATCTGTATGTTTCTATGTGAAATGCTCATTATTAATAGTTATGTGTACATTAGGTTAATTGACTATAATCATTTAAGGGTTAGATGGGTTACCTTCTCTAATAGTGTTACTTGGGATTAGACATGATCTATGCATTTATGGTTATATGATTTGTTTATCTTGATTTGATAATGGGACAATTTTTAGTATATGTCTGATGGTTAAATGGGTTTGTGAAAGATAATAAATGATTTATATTTACATGATTATGTTATGATTTATTATTGTCATACAATATAGAAAAGAGATCATTTTGATACTAGCCACACTAATCCAATTATGCTTTGTTGATGTGACTGTCTGAAGAAGGGAGGCAGTCGTAGTTACTCCTCTAGGAGGTCCACATGATGTCCCGCTCTCCCTCCTTGTTTGCAATTGCTTGTATATATATATATATATATATATATATATATATATATATATATATATATATATATATATATATATATATATATATATATATATATATATATATATATATATATATATATATATTAGTGTACTTGGTGGGTGTTGCAGGATGCAGGTACCAGGCATCGACTCCACCTAGCTACACAAGTCTAAGCGTGCCTTAAAAATCCTCGAACTGTTGTTGTGTGGAGGTATTAACAAGATTACTCTCAAGGTTACCATGGACTTAGGTCTCTCTTTAGGAGTTTACCCTAGTTGGGGGATCCAAATGCACTATGTGATGTGGTCTTGTGAATTAGGATTTGATGCCATTTTGTGATTTATGATGTGAGTTAGATTTATCCCTAACTAGTATATATATGTATATATATATTTATTATATATAAGTGTACATTGATTGTGTGCTATATAGGTATGTGTATATGTGGGTGCACATGCATATACCCATGCTTATATAAATAATAATATTTGTATGGATTTATCGATTATTTTAGTGGTATGTTATCTAAAGTGAATTCAATGAAGTGTATTAAATAAATGTATTAAAAAGTGAAAATAATATTAATAATAGTAATAATAAAAAAATAAATGCTCTTTGTAGTAAAACTAGCTATCTAGGAGGGAGTTGAACTCGAGACCTCCTAGAAGTTAGGCTAGTTGGTTTCCATGTGTGCTAAGTGGTTTTCTTGAAAGTTACTTGTTGGATGTTCTTGTTATGTTTTCCTTCATGGTTATTTTTAATTAAATTCATTAAAAATTTGTTAAGTATTTTACGGGAATGATTTATTGGTTATTCAACCAATTACGGAAGTTGGAGAAGTTGCTTCCCATAAAGCAACTCCTCCAACCACATAGTTGGAGGATAAATGTTTGAAGATTTTGTGTGTGAAGGAGGATAATACTTTTTGGAAGATTTGTTTTTCCTTTATGGTTTCTCCAGAAATTTTTGGTGAAAGTTATGTGAATTTGAGAGTCTTTGGTTGGTGAAGTCTTATGTGTGAGAATTGCTTGGAGTTGATTGCCAAAGGAAGATTTTTAGAAGGATATCTACTCAAGGTTGGAAAGTTTGCAGAGAGTCTCCAATCTAGGGAAGATGATTCTTCATAGGACCCCAGGTAGGGTCTAAATTGGGATGAACCTCCATTTTTCCCATGTGCATGATTTTGTATATGATTGATATGTTACTTGATGAGAATGTGATGGTTTATTTCTATTTGAAAATGAGAACTATATATATGTTTTGTTTTTCTGTGTATTTGAAATATGTTTTTAGGAAGTAATTTTTATGAATGTTTGTTTGTTCACTATGGTGAAATCTCCCTGGGAGGGTAGAAGTGGTTCTAATCTTGTAGGATAGTGTATTATACTGTCATTGGATGTATTATGAATGCTTCCAAAATTTAGAACTTCTGTTGCAACCTTACTATTTCATATCTATTTATGTGCCACCTTTCTTTTCCTAGATCTAGAATATATTTGTTAGATAGATAGGGATGATTGATGGGCTGTTTCTAAAGGGAAACTAGGAGATCTCAAATGGGTCATGCTCAGATTAGGAAACCATAGTCCCCATAATGCCCAGTTTTACCCGCAAGTCAAAGTTGACAGTCATTTTTTGGAGTTCCTGTCAGTTTAGTGTTAACCGAGCTAGGTTGGTAGGGTGTCAACCGAGTTAGGTTGGTAGTATGTCAACCGAGCTAGGTCGGTAGTGTGTCAATCAAGCAAGGTCAGTATAGTGTTAACCGACCAAACCAGCATTGTCGACCAAAATAGTGTTCACCGAGCAAAACTGTGTCAACCAATCAGTCCAGTGTGAACCGAACAAGGTAGTGTCAACCGAAAGAGCTAGTACAAACTGAGGGAAATAGGATTCAGGCTTTATACAATTATAACATTAAAGTATAAGTTTATGTACTTTAATTTCTTATACTTTAAGTTATACTTGTATAAAGGGTTTAGGTACCTTCTGAGATGATTGAGATAGGTTCCAAATTCATAGGAATTATGATGCAATTTCTAAGTTTGAGATTTCTTTAAAAAAATTCAGACTTAGCCAAATTTCAGGCACAGGAGACTTTTTCCTAGATTTTTGGAATAAGCTATGGAATGTTGTTTCAATGAATGTGGAAAGGTTTATATTGTGTTTTGGCATATGAAACTTTGTGTAAACTTTAAATATGTTCATTGCTTGTTGTGTTGGAATTATATGGAGTATTTAGATGCTTTAATAAGGTTTAGGATGTGTTTTAGGGATCAAAATTAGGTTTAGGGTTGCCCAATGGACTAGGACTACTCTTAGGTCTCCTAAATGTTTCCCAAGTGTTCCTAAACTTTCCTATTCTTTTTCTATGCTTTGATTCTAGTTCTTGAAAGTGTTTATGATGTATTTTATTTCATGTATGATGTATTTGTGATATGTGAAGTTTGTATCACCTATGTACATTCGTTACTTGTTGAGGTTATGTGGTGTACTTATGATGATTTTTCATTTGTCTTATACTTGAGTTTAGTTTATGAGGCTAGGACTTGTCTCGGTGGCCTGTGTGCACGGGAGGGTTCCTTAGACCTATAAATGAGCCTTGTAAAGTTTTACTTGTGCATGAGAAAGGTTTTATGTTTTGAGGTGTCTTGTGATAGACATTCTTCCAATACTTCCTATTATGTATATGGCTAAGGTTAGGACTCATTCTGAGGGCCGAAGTGCACAGGGGAGTTTCCTAAACCTATGGATCAAGACTTGGAAGTGTTATCTAGTTTTGTGGCTTGTGATGGGGTAAGGGAATAGGAACCTTAAGTGAGTGGCTCACCATAGGTGCTAGAACCTTGAAATGGTTACCAGAGGATCCTATGGGTGGGTTTGTTAAAAAGTGATAACCTTTAAAATTAACCTGGGAAGGGGGGATTCAAAAGATAATGAAAGAAAATATAATAATGTCCACACAGACCTGATTGGAGTACCGGGACCAGGGATAACTACCAGGGTGGATCCCTATTCATAAAGGGGGGACTGGGGTTACATGGTTTCCAGGGTGGATCCCAATATATAGGTTGTGTGATGACACTCACTTAGGTGGTATCCTAGAACCTTAACCTCGATGTTATAGTATGATGATATTTTATGTGATTTATTCTTTTTCTTTTGAGTCTTTGATTTATTGGTATTTGAGACTTAGATTGCCTTAAGGACTTGCGAGTACCTTGGCTCTATCTCCTAGCATGGGGGGTGGAACTTTATCAGTTTCACATAGTTGGGTGGAAAATCTCTTTCGAGGTATTGTTCATGGTTCATGTTGTGGCTGAGATTCTGAGTTGTTTAGTGGTGAAGATTCTATTCTCATATCATGTATCTCTATCTTTTGTTATCAAGATGTAATTATCTTTCTATATGCCTTCAGGAAATGTGCAGTAACTGTAATTATGTTTGTAAAAGGAAATTGTAAGAAATAAGTTATGTAGATGTGAAGGGTAGAATTGTGAATCTAAAGAATGGATTGAATATGGTTAAATCAATGAGTAATTTCTTACCTTATATCTGTTGTGAATTTTAATTGAAATTGAAAGTAATGGTTCTATGAAAACCTTTGTAATGAAAGTACTTATGGATGTAAACTTCTTTAGAAGGGAACTTGTTTTGATACTTGGTTAGTGAAAAGATGTGCTAAGGGTTCAAGGGTATCTCTAGGTGAAATAATAAGGGAAAAAGGAACATGTATGTTATCGAAAGAAGTAATGGGATGAAATTTCTTAATTGTATATTTCAATGTGACTGATGTTGGGTTATTCAACTAGGTTTAATATAAATCATTTACTAGATGTTTACAAGGTTATGGTTGATAATTTGTGGAAGTTAAATGTATGGAAAAAATGATTCATTTAATGATTTATGTTGGTTGCCAATATATGATTAAGGACTCTTAATGGAAAATCTTAAATGAGTTTGATGGTGCCTTTCAGTTGAGCATAGTTATGGTTAAGGGGTAAATAAATATGAAAGAATAAATGTGCTTAGTGGATGTGATAAGTAACGTGTGCTTGTTTCACTTTTGAAGGTGAATTACGTGTTAGTCGGTAAGGGAAATTAATTCCACTAGTTCATTAATGTAATTGGTTATGATGTGAAATGGAATTAATGTTAATTGAAAATAGAATTTGTTAGATTAAGTAATTAAATGAAATACTTGATAATGGTAATTGAATTCATTAAGGGAACCTTAAGGAATGTTAATGTGATGTAGTAACGATTTAATGCTAGAAAAAAAAAATAGTTGTATTTTTAGGTCATTGACCTGATTCCTTATGGGTTCCCTAGTGGGAACATTACAGGTTTAGTGAACTCCCTAGGGCTAAGACCCCTTAAGACACACTTGAGCATTCCAATGTGTCAAAAGGGGTCTAGGGGACTCCCTAGGGGTCCTAGTGTGCCTTATCATGCGTTAGGACACCTAGGGAGTCCCCGTGACCCCTTTTGACACATTGGAATGCTCAAGTGTGTCTTAACGGGTCGTAGGACCCCTTAAGACACACATGAGTGTTCCAATGTGTCAAAAGGGGTCACGAGGACTCCCTAGGGGTCCTAGTATGTGTGATAAGGCATACTAGAACCCCTAGGGAGTCCCCGTGACCCCTTTTGACACATTGGAATGCTCAAGTGTGTCTTAAGCAGTCTTAGGACCCCTTAAGACACCCTTGAGTGTTCCAATGTGTCAAAAGGGGTCACGAGGACTCCCTAGGGGTCCTAGTACACCTTATCACACGTTAGGACCCCTAGGGAGTCCCCGTAACCCCTTTTGACACATAGGAATGCTCAGATTGTATTATATTATATTATATTATATTATATTATATGGTTAAATTATATTATATTATAATTATATTATATTATATTATATTGTTATGATTATTATTATTATTATTATTTATTATATCATATCGTTATGAATATAATTATATTATATTATATGGTTATGATTATATCGTATGGTTGTAATTATATTATATTATATTATATTATAGTATAAATAATTATATTATATATATATGATATGGTTATAATTACAATTTAAAAATATAATTGCAAATGCTCTATTTTTATTCATATTTATTATTTAGTTTCAAAATTAAAATATAATATAGTTATAATATCTATAAATTATTAAAATTTAACATATATTGAAAATTGTGATACTTGTTTATAAACTATTCTTCATCATTTAAAAGATTTTATAATGAAAAAAAAGTTAGGAATAGGTGACAAGATAGGTATGAAATAAAAATTTGACACATAGATTATCAAAATTATATTTAACTTTGTTAAGCTTATAATCTATTAATCTTTAGTTTTCCTTGAAGCTCCATTTGTTAACTTTTAACCAATCAGATTAAAGGAAAATAGTTAATTATTAACAGTTCACTATTTTTAACTAAGTCGCAGACTAACAGTAACATTTCAAGTTTCAACAGTGCATAATTTGAGAAACAACTTAACAAGATGCCAAAAACAACCTTACAAAGTCGTAGATTAAGAAGAACAACGACTTGAGATTAAACAATTTTTCAGTTTACCAACAAATGTGCAAATTTCGCTTTCAGATTAAACAATTTTTCAGTTTACCACTGAAGATTAGCCAAGACCATTATTATTCATTTTCCTACAAAACAAGTAATTCGCCTCTGAAATTATTAATTCATTTTTGGCAAGGGAAAAAATAACCATCATTTATATATCCATCAGTGAAAAAAAACATTAATTCACCACATTTAAAATGATTTTTGCTAGGGCAAGAAAAAAATCGCCAACATATAATATTTTATTTCCCTATATGGAACAAAAAAATCGCCCTTGATATTAAAATTTTCCTGCCCACAAGATGTTGGATTCGCTAGCATTTTAGGCTTTTTTTTCGGGAGGGGTTTCTTAAAGTTATCCCTGTTCCCAATTCACAACCTGAACATACACCCTCTGAATACTTAACTTGAGGTAGACCTTTGACCATATCCTTACTACTAAGCTGTTGAAGATATCTATAGTTGAGATGTCCAAATCTTTCATACCAAAGTTTACTTTGTGAATTTGAGTGTGTCAACAAGGCATGTGAAGGAGTCTTAGGTATGAAATTAGAAAATGAGTAAAGCCTTGTGTCATGATTTTCTTTTCCTATTGCCACCATAGAATCATCCTTAAGATTTTTGACTATGACTGAATCAGGTAGGAACTCAACTTTCTTTCCACCTCCATAGTGAATGATTTGGTAAATTGAAAGGAGGTTTGTGCTAAGGTTTCGAACATAGAGAACATCTTTGAAAGCTCCATTTTCAATCTCAACTTCCCCTTTCCCTTCAACTTCCACTTGAGTATCATCTCCTACATAGATGTGAGGTACCATAGATGGTTTCAAGGAAGAAAATTGCTCCTTTGTTGCACCCATATGATGTGTGGCACCTGAATCAAATATCCATTCCTCTGAATTAGTTGTACTTTCCACCAATGCTTTCCCTTTACCCTTTGAAGTGGAAGGTGTTGAATCCTTTCCCTTGTAGGCATTTGGCAAATCAATGTGATGCTTCTTTAGTATATTTGTCAACTCATCAATTTGTTTCTTGTGACATTGATGCTCATCATGATTTGGCTTCTTGCAATATGCACAAATTTTCTTCTCCTTCTTAGAATTATCCCCCTTGTTGTTGTTGTTGTTGTTGGGAGAAGAATTTCCTTGTTGTGAGGAGGAAGATTGTTGATTGTTTGATTGTGAATTGGCCTTCCACTTGTTTTGCTTCTTGTTGGAACCTTTACCATCTTGATTCCCTTGATTCCCATTATTAGCCACCAATGCCTTAGACTTTGAAGACTTGAGAATTCCCATACTCATCAATTTTGTTTGTTCTAAGATCAACATTTGTGAAAATGACTCAAATGAAGGCTTAGTGAAGGCACCACCCATTGTTAACTTGTGAGTATTTTAACTTGAAACAAAAGTCGCATATTCAGGAGAAAGATGATTCAACAAGTGACTAACTAACTTCACATCCTTCATGGGATTACCACAATCATCAAGTTGTGCTCTATAGTCATTGAATTTGTTGAGATAATCTTAGATTGTGTCAAAGTTCCTAGGATCTAATTTGAGGAGATCAGTCTCAATTTTGAATCCCATGTCTTCATCCACTTTACCAAACAATTCTTCAAGTTTATCCCAAGCATCTTTAGCATCTTTTATGGTTTTGATGTGATACATGACAGCTTGAGAAATATTCTCTCTTAAGACTCCTAATGCTTTATAATTTTTGTTGGACCAAATTTGTGTTGCAGCAGTATCATCATCAGCGGATTTTTTAATTGTACCATCCACGTAAGGATTTAAACATTTAACCATTAACTTGCTCCATACATTATCTTTCCATGTAGCATAGTTATGTGGAGTTAATTTTGCAATAGAACCCATGATGCAAAAATGAAAAGAGCACAAGAAAGAGAGACACCAACACAAAATACACCCCCCCAATTCACTTAATCAAAGAACCCCCCCAAAAATGATGATTTTGGCACTTTATAGCTAGTGCATGTACAATTGCCACTTGACAAAATGGATAAAAGTGGACTTTTGATTTTGATATTTACAACTAAAGATATGAAGCTATGACAAACTCAAGAAGATAGGATAGAAGATCACTCAAGGATCTAATCACTTACAAGTGCCACAATAGGCCAAAATAGACCATATTCTAAAAGTACTATGTCTACCCAAAATTTCTCCAAACTGATACCAGATCTGGAAAGTAGATGAAAAATCATGCACTTTCAAAAAAAATTCACCTAAAAATGTGTCTGTAAGAGCCCGTACGAAGCCTTTGAAGTTGCAAAATTAGGGATCAAACAAGTACAGTCACCAAAAACTATAATTTCTACAAAATCCATGATCCAAAACCAAAAAAGAACACCACCACTAAAAATCTCAGGAAATTTTAGCGAAAATAAAAAAAAATTGCACTCAATTTGGAGTCCGGATGACCAAGTTATGGCCTCCCAAAGTTGGACTACCAAATCCAAAATGCAATTGGTGAGGGCTACAAATTTTTGAAAACTACTGACATCACCGATTTCACACTATTAAATTTGACATTCAAATGACTGTCATCGCAGTGTTAAAATGCCAAATTTTGACAGTCAAATGGTCGTCAAATTATACCTCATAAAAGATGATGTGATCCATAGCTTAAATTTGACATCTTACGGATTGTCACCACTAAGCAAAATCTGCCTTGAATGACGTCCAAATGGCCGTCAATTTTAAACACATAAAAATCTACCAAAATTTGAATTTTTTTTATAAAATACCTAATTTTCTGTGGTGCCACCACTTGTCAGGGTTTGATTGGCCTGCGTGGGTTGGCATGTATTGGGGCAGCTATCGTGAGGTGACATGTCTTGGCGGAGGTGGCTTTCTCGGGGAGGTGCCACGCTATAGCAAGGTTGCAGATGATGTTTGTCTACCCATGGATGAGGTGGGCACGATAGAAGAGCTGCGTTGGCAGAGGTTGGGACTGGTGGCGTGGTAGCAGAGGACAACGGTGTCGGTGTTGTCCCACGTGAAGAGGACCGAGCGGCGCATGGTGGGACTGAGCGGTGGGTCAGCGGCATGCTGGCGGAGTGGTGGTGTGCCAGTGTTTGCAATTTTTTATTCTCTCCGACAATGTGATGAGGGTGTGAGGAGGTGGAGTAGTGCTGTCCGTAGAGGTGGCGAAGCGGCCTGTCAAAGCACTGCACTGAGAGTGTGTGGAAGGGTGTGGGATGTTAATCCCACATTGCTCATAGCAATGTGACTTTGCGCTTTATATTGCCTTGTGTCCTCTATATTAGTTAAAGACCTTGATCTCCCTGCTTAGCCTAGCTCGCTTGCTTTGAGCTTGGGTGACCTACACAGTACACCTATCATAGAGGCCTGAAAGGCAGAATTTTTGCCAAAAGCATATATATCCAGAAATGGAAAATTTGTCTAGATCTAAAAATTTACCAAAAAGGGAAAATTTTTCAGATCTAAAAATATAAGTAATTGCAAATCTGCAATATTGACAGAAATGGAAATAAATGCAGATCTGAAAATAAAAATGGAAAATAATTACCCAATTTTGCAGATCGGGCCTTAGAGGTCCGATTTGCAAAAAAAATTTGCCTCAGATTTGACTTTTGCCCAAGGTAGGCAAATTTATAGTCAAAATTTATAGAAACAACCACCTAGATGCAATGGTGAGGTCCGATCTTGCTCAAAATGCTCCCACAAAATGTTGATCCTAGATTTGATTCGTAGCCCTCCAAAAGTTGAAGCAATGAATCACTCTCCAATGGCTATGCAATGAAGACTCCTTTGGCTCTGATACCATGTAAGAATTTGCCTAAGGCAAAGAATAGAAACCAAGATCTAGAAGCTCAAGGGATAGCACAAACAAGAGAGACAAGACAATATGATCAAATGAAGAATTCAATAATGATCAAATGATAGATAATTGATTTATTACATACAATGTAGAAATGTCTCAATATATAGGCAATGCATGATAACTAGAAGATATGCAAGTGATAAGATCACAACTAGACATGGTGAAATCACATGTCCACCAAAGGTGGATCATCCTCCATTGTACATGAAAGTATGAGAAACATGAGTAACAATGAGAGGATGATAATGTGATAAGAGCACTAAAGGTGGATCTCACACACAAAGAGGTATGTGATGACACCTAAAGTGGAGATTCTCCTAACCTTGTGCTAAAAAGAAATACAAACTCCTAGGTGTCTCAAATACAACTAATTATGCAAATGCATTATCCTAAGTAAACTTAAGTAAAGTGTAATTAGTAAATACTTAATTACACCAACAAATTGTAATTAATCATTTCACTTTATCTTTTATTTTCAAACTAGTAACCTTCTTTCTTAGCCCTCTTATCCTTATAAATATTGGAATCAATAATCAAGTTGAACAATTGGTATTTAAAATGATGACTCATATTACCAAGGATTCTTCTAGTCATGACATTTGGCATTAACAACAGTTGAGTCATACGTGAGGTGGCATCAAAAAGTTTAAAAATAAAATCTTTAGTAAGCAAATAGCTATGAGGTGTCATTTTTGGAAGATTGCTAGATGTCTTAGTTAGGATGGGTTGATTTACCTATTCATTACATGAGTTTTTTAACCATATGGAAGCAATTAGTGATTGTCGATATTGAGTGCTCATCCAATATATAGAAATAATATACTTCAACTGTTAACCCCACTGAAATCAGTATTTTTCCTGACAGCAATTGGGTCTCCATGCCGGGGGCATAACTTCTCACTCCACCGTTGGATCGACCTAATTTTTGGATATGTTGGCCAAAACCTAGCTTTCTGCATTCTAACCTGAGCGATTTCTAAAATAATATGAGTCAAAATATATGGGATACTGTGTGAGGGTATAAATGACTATCATAAAATCAAACTTGCCAAAATATTGTTCTCAGTGACTTTCACATCTTCTGCTCTCAAATACACTACACCATAACTTTTCTATTTGTATGATTTTAGAAGAAATTTAGAGAGTGGATTTAAACTATCTGAGATAGAGCCACAAATTTATTTATAAAGCAAAAGATGACAACCTTGTTGTGTACTCACTTCTGCAGTGATACTATTTTCTACATTCTTGAGAAAGTCAGAAACTACCTCAAATGAAACTTTGCAGAACCGTTACCCAAATGAGCTTGTTCTCCTTAATACGCTCTATAATAGAAATTGTGAATTTGATATGAACTTAAAAATAGATCCCCTTTCATTGATAAGGTATAGAGTAGATTGTTTAAATCCAGTTGGGAAGGCACACATTGAATCTTGGAACTTGTTGAGTTTTTGACCTGAACTCGTGTGTTGAACTAGAATTATGAAATTGCAATTTGAACCCATGGGAGATGGAAAATTGAACTTTAAACCTTGAACTTGAGGTTCAAGATTCATGTTCAACAACTCCTCTTGTAATGCTACCCTTTTACAAAGTATAACTTCAAAAAAGCATGATCAACAAAACCAATATAAGGCATGAGAAAATTGAGGGACATTCTTCATGAGACTTGATTTTAAAAGTTTTGAATTTGGGTGTTAGAGGCAAGCCAACAAATGGCTCTGACTGGGGATATGGACCCTGAGGGACATGAAGAATCTAGCAATCTCTGGTTTGAGACCAGTGCTTAGCCATTGGGGAAACAGAGTCAAAGAAACACAGACAATCGGGAGGGGCTTTCCAAATGACCTGAGGGGAGGAGTACAACACCAAAACAACTAGGCTAAGAAAACAACTAAACTACCAACAAGCCACAAACCAGCAGAACTAAAACTATGCACAGCCAAAACTAGTAGGGACAAACTTATTTACAAGTATGCACATTGGTAGGAAACTCCTACCACAAGAGCTAGAAGCAAAGAGTACTTACGCAAAGCCGTTTACTAGCTAAGAAAAATAGGATCCCTTTCTGAACATTAAGTTGCATGCGAATGCAATAGATTGATATAACTTGCATGTGGCGAACTCCTCACTGTTGTAAACCAAACTGAATGTGTGCAAGAATCTTATAAACCAAACATCATGCCCGAAGAGCCATGATTCATCATAGAATTCAAAATTTTCTTGATTATTCAACATGAAATTCTGAAGACCATTTTCAATTGGTGACTGAAAAAAGTTAGGCTCAGACATTCTTAAAGAGAATATCATGCCATTCACACGATCAACATTCATAGGACCCCAATCTTTGAAAGAATTTTCAGCATTTAAAATATTTTCAAAGCAAGAAAAGACTTCATCCAGTATAGGGTGAGTACTCACAGGAATATCTTCATTGTGTTTTTCTGTAACTAAATCTGAAAACACCTTATCCAAGGTTAATGCATTTGGTAGACCCATACCTGAATTTTTATCTTTGGGATCTTCTTGCTTGATTGCTGATAAGAATCTGTCAATAATCTCTACCTCATGCCAAGAATCACCACCCGGGTAGGTCAATGATCTCTGGGACTGCGATACTTCAACAATCTCATCATCGTTAAGTGTTGCCTACATTTCAAATTTTTCTTTTCCATTAAGATCTACAGAGTCTAAAGAACTTTTAGCAAGGCATATGTTGGCTTCACTTCTAATCCAAGGCTGATAAAAATAAAACCCATCTCTCCCACAAGAATGGACTAGATATTTTTCATAGGATTAGTACACTTAAGAATACTATTTTTAGAAGAATTTCTAATATTCAAAATTTCCTCATAACATAGATTAACTTCATTTAGAATTAGGTTATCATATACTGGAAAAACTTCATCATGGTCTATTGGGACTAAGTCTAAAAACTCTTTATCCAAGACCAAAGCTTGGGATAGATCAATACTTGAATCATCTGTGGAAGAGCATCCTTTTTTAACAAGCACTTAGGATTGATCCAACTCATTAAACACTTTTTGGAGCTGCAACACTTCTTTTTGGGTGGATAACATGAGTCTCCCCATGGTCTCCTCTCCACAAGAGGTATCCTTCAAGCCATTTAGAAATTTATAGGGTTTTGATACTTCAATTGGATCATCAACATGCCCTTTATTTTCTCTAGAAAATTCCTTCCCAAGTAGATTTTCAGAGTTACCAGACTGCTCTCCAAAGCATGATTCCACTTCACTTCCATTACAAGCTTTGGTAGAAGGGCATGGAATAACTTCATCTCAGAAAATAGAAGGTTCTACAATAGGGTCATTACATTTTTTAAGGAAAGAAGAATCTTCAGCTTCTGGTATGGAGGTAAAAACCATACATTCTGGAAACATAGAAGTCTGAAATTCTTTATTTCCTATTCTTGTTGCAGCAATATGACTCTCTAAACCTTTGAAACTAAAGCTTTGAAATTATGAAAGGAAGGAAAAATCAAATGATTCATTTGCATCTAAACTCACCAAACTTCCAGTATTTGGATTGTCTTTTTCTGCACTTTCTTGCATCTCATGAGGCTGAAAGGTTTGATGATGTACATCTTGTTCACTCAAAACTGAATAGTTACAAGAAATGTAATTGGGTGAGATTATCGGGACTTCTTCTTCATTGACCTCCAAGTCTTTTTCAAGCTGATGCACTTTTCTTTTGTGCTCTTGCAAATCTTTTATCTTGTGAAATTTGACACAGGCTCCTCCATAGCAAGGCAAAAGTGTGGTCATCTTCAATGCTCAGGTTGGTTTTCACAGCATACGAAATACTTTCTTTGTAGTGGTCCAAGAAATCATGCAACACCTTGTCATTCATCTGGATGATCTCAAGAATGGTAGGGTTGGGTCTCATCCTTCTTGAGACCTTTCTATTTGGCATGGTCATTTCACATAGTCGCCAATCTCCTGCACATAGAGATAATTTAATAAACTGAGGAAAGAAAGCACTAATCTTTCATTTTCATTTCCCTAGTAGAGTCA
Source organism: Chamaecyparis obtusa (assembly GCA_027943335.1). Classification (NCBI taxonomy): domain Eukaryota; kingdom Viridiplantae; phylum Streptophyta; class Pinopsida; order Cupressales; family Cupressaceae; genus Chamaecyparis; species Chamaecyparis obtusa. The sequence continues at coordinate 1,342,607 of BSBK01000011.1, read as the reverse complement.
CCAAAAGTCTGTTAGTAAACAGATTTGTCCTTTGAAAATAAATACAAATAATGACTCAAGATGCCCGAATGAAGGCACAAATGCTACCAACAGTTGGATGAGTTATCACCGAATTGATAACACTCCTCTGAATTGTGAGGTACAATTCCCTCTTAGAAAGATTTACAATGAATAAAATAGTTGGTTATGTCTTTTACCAGAAGACAAAAAGGCTTTCTAACATTCACCCATCACTGTGGGGTGAATGCGATTATAAGATTTTCAAACTGAATAAGGAGAGAAAGACCAACAAATAGCCACATGACCATTTATTAAACCTCACACAACAGAGAAAATGAAAAGACTTAAATATCTTATTCTACAAAGAATGAGTATGTGAACAGACTGATTTACAAACGTATATGTATTGACACGATAAAACAGAACTGCATTTAAAATAGGAATAAGTGGCCACATGACCAATTTCAACCCGAGAAATAAATATTCAAACCTCAAGAATTGATATATATTGATTCCTCTTTGTTTCAAACACATAACAAAATAACCTTAAGATCATTTCATCTATGCTCTTACAATCAACATGCAGAAAACATAAAACAAAATAAATTCTTTCCCCTCTTCCCTTGTTATAATCAATATGCAGAAAAGTGATCTCCTTCCCCTGTAGCCTCCAGACAGCATGGAAAAGAAGAACCCTTTATTTGAGTATCTGTTCTCCTTTTATCTTCTCTTGCCTCCCAATGACAGTTATCAGTTTTTAATGACTCCTTTTAAAAAGTCTATTTTTCATAAATAATCTCTCTTAAAGTTTTGAGTTTTCCATTCATAACCAATTCTTGAAAATGATTGTAATTAATCATTTCACTTTATCTTTTATTTTCAAATCGGTAACCTTCTTTCTTAGCACTCTTATCCTTATAAATATTGGAATCAATAATCAAGTTGAACAATTGGTATTTAAAATGATGACTGATGTTACCAAGGATTCTTCTAGTCATGACATTTGGCATTAACAATAGTTGAGTCATAGGTGAGGTGGTATCAGAAAGTTTAAAAATAAAATCTTTAGTAAGCAAATAGCTGTCAGGTGTCAGTTTTGGAAGATTGCCAAATGTCTTAGTTTGGATGGGCTGATGTACGTATTCATTACATGAGTTTGTTAACCATATGGAAGCAATTAGTGATTATGGATATTGAGTGCTCATCCAATATATAGAAATAATATACTTCAATTGTTAACCCCACTGAAATCAGTATTTTTCTTGACAGCAAAATTGGGTCTCCATGTGGGGGGCATAACTTTTCACTCCACCGTTGGATCGACCTAATTTTTGGATATGTTGGCCAAAACCTAGCTTTTTGCATTCTGACTGGTATGATTTCAAAAATAATATCTGAGTTGAAAGATATGGGCTACTGTGTGAGGGTATATATGATTATCATAAAATCAGACTTGTCGAAATATTTTTCTCAGTGACTTTCACATCTTCTGCTCTCAAATACACTACACCATAACTTTTCTATTTGTATGATTTTAGAAGAAATTCAGAGAGTGGCTTTAAATTATCTGAGTTAGAGCTACAAATTTCTTCATAAAGAAAAAGATGACAACCTTGTTGTGTACTCACTTCTGCAATGATACTATTTTCTGCATTCTTGAGCAAGTCAGAAACTACCTCAAATGAAACTTTGCAGAATAATTACCCAAATGAGCTTGTTCTGCTTAATACGCTCTATAGTAGAAACAACGACTCTGATATAAACTTTAAAATAGATCCCCTTTCATTGATAAGGTATAGGGCAGATCATTCAAATCCAGTTGGGAAGGCACACATTGATTCTTGGAACTTGTTGAGTTTTTGACCTAAACTCGTGTGTTGAACTGGAATTATGAACTTGCAATTTGAACCCATGGGAGATGGAAAATTGAACTTTGAACCTTGAACTTGAGGTTCAAGGTTCAAGTTCAACAACTCCTCTTGCAATGCTGCCCTTTTACAAAGTATAACTTCATTAAAGCATGATCAACAAAATCAGTATAAGGCATGAGAAAAGTGAGGGACATTCTTCTTGAGACTTGATTTTAAAAGTTTTGAAGTTGGGTGCCAGAGGCAAGCCAACAAGCATGATGCCCCAAAATAGATTGTAAAAAGTTAGGAATTTTTAAGAAAAAATCACCAAACCCAAGGATTACAAATCACTATTTTTTTGGAAAAAATACAAAAACCCACAAAGGAAACCCACACAACTTTACAAATTACAGAATCCAAAATCAATTTTTGAGGATAAAATTGAATAACCAAACAAATAGCTGACACAAAAACTGAGACATGGATCAACATACAAAACATCATTTTGAAGGAAAAATAATAAAACTTTTCTAGAAACTAGAGAGCCCTCCCTGATAGGAGCAAACCCTCAATTTTTGAGGAAAACATTATAAACCCAAAATAAAAAATTTCAAGGGACAAGATTATTAAAACCCACCCAAAAAATATTAAAGGAAAAATTTTTTATGAAAACCCATCAAAACATTTTTAAGGGAAAAAATTATGAAAACCCATCAAAGAAGTCTCCATGCAGCAAAACACGAGACTTTGCATGGTAGACAACATATGCAAGCAACATGCAACTCACAAAAAGCACATGCAAACATGCAAGTACAAAGAGTTTTTCTCAAACCAAGAAATTGTGCAATCAAAACCCTCAACTAGGCTCATGATTTTCAGCAAAAATCTTTGAAGACAAACCACAAATTTTTCATAAAATACCTCCAATGATTTTTTTTAAACATTGAAAAAGAAATTTTTATAAAAAAATGCCACATCAGAAGAGTCTCAAACTTGTCTTAAAAAATTAGCCAAATTTTATGAAATTCCATCAACCCACTCTGATACCATGTTACAAGAGTAATTGGTAAAAATTGAATGAATGATCAAGCGATCATTTATAGATTACAAAGAGACAATATTTTTATCATGAAACAATCATAGAATTAGAAAGTTTCTAATATATACAGAATCTACAACATTGACCATTAAATAAGAAATAGTAAAGATATTAAGAATATATTATTCTAATATTTTTTGGTAGATAGTTTCATTAATACTTTAGTTGTTATCTTTGAAAAGGAAAGTGGTGTGTTGAAAATGGGTTCTTTGCTAGTGATATATGTTGAGATGTTTGATTTTCATTAAGGAATCTACTAGTTTATTTAGTCTTCTATCTCATAGTTTGAGCCTAGTGATCAACTTTGGGATTTGAGGACCAAAACTATTGGTTTTCAAAGATCAAAGGAAGAAACCTTATGGTTTCTTGAGCGAAATCTCATTTAAAAGTTATTTTCTAGAAAGAATGTATATGAGATAGGAAAAACAATATAGGAGATTTTGTTCATATTGATATGTTGTTTATTCGATGTTATTTTAACATATTTGAATATATTTATTCAGCTCCAACATGTTTGTTTTGCTCATAGATTCTATTGTGACATCTTTCAAGGTTGTTATTTATCAGAATAATATATATTAATTATTACTCATCCACAAGATTCTCTCACCTCACCCTCATGAGATCTTTTGATTACTGAGGGAAATGAATTTTATAAATAAAAAATGTTGAGGTTATTTTAACATGCATTCCAACTCATGGCCTCTTTTGCATGAACAAAATGACTATAAGGGGCAATAGAGTTGTGGGCTATATAAATCCAAATCATATTGACTTGGATGCTTCTTATTTCCAACATGCTTTATTTGTGGAGTCAAATGCCAACATACTTTTAGTGCAAGTGCCAAGAGCACTACTTGTCATTCTTCTAATCTTCCTACATTATCTAATGTCAAGGAGGATGACAATATTTTCAAAGACCCATATGACATTGAATGTTGATATTGTTTTCATTTTAATATTGAACAATAATATTTATTATAACATTTGAGTTTGGCATATTGACATTGAAGCAATACTTTTTGTCTTTATGGTGATTTTATTTATAATATGATATTATGTGGTATTATAAACTAGTCCATGTTCTTAGGCTATAAATACGTATTTGTTTGTGACTTTTTTAAAAAATTTGTATGAACAAACTTAAATCCAAAAAAAATTACTTCATCTACATACCAAACCCAAACCAACAACTTAAGAGAATTTTATATCATTACGCATATGCATGCATGTCCATATATATGTTTGCCTCAAAATAATATATGTAGATGATATTTTTACATACACATACTATGCACATGTATTATATATGTATAAAGAATACAATACAAATTGACATAATAACAAAGACATGATTGACAATAGAAGTCATATATTTGAATTTGAAACAATTTATTAATATAATACAAAATATCTTCATAATTCAAATTAATAAGTAATTAGTAACTATATTGCAATGTTGAATAAATGTTATAGATATACAAATTATTTGGTAGACTTTAACTTATCTTTCCATATTTAATTAGAATATTTGATTTAAAAATATAAAACTGTCCTTCCAAAAACAACGGTTCAAAGTGTTTTGAATTCACTCATCAAACAAGAGAGGATAGAAACAGTCAATTTCAAAGGTTTGTTTGTTGTTTTCAATTTTATTCCAACAATACATCTTGTTTTGATTAAACTATTTTCAAACAAGATAATAGTTTATCTCTTTAAAATTTGAAGATGTACTCTCTATTATATGTTCATATGTAATTCTACATTTTAATATTTAAATTTATAACCTATTCATTTTTCATGAGATCAATCTTATATATGGTTCTCTAATCTATAACCTTTTCATTTATTCTCAGATTAATCATAGATCTCTGATTCTCTAAGCCAATTTTGCATTTATATTTTAAACTTATTTTGTAAAAATACACTTCTCTTCAAAAACTTAAAAAGTTAGACTTCACTGAAAAAAATGGGTCATGCATCTCTTAAATTTTTTCTACTTGAGTGAAATTGAAAACTTCAGCTAACCCATAAAAAAATATATAATAATTTTAAAAGTTAATATCATGAAGCATATTATATATAATCTTCCAAACAAAGAGATTACCATTCATGATGTCATGGTGAATCCATTTAAGCACCAATTCCTCAAATATTCTTGTCTCATTGTTGATCATAAAACTCTAGGACTACAAGTCATCTCTTTAGAATTTGAAGATATTACTTCTCATTATAGATTTACACAACTCTTTCTCTCATAATTCAAACATATAATCTCTTCATATTCATGATGTCAGTGAAAGTTCATTTGAACACCAATTCCTCAAATATGTATGTCATATTGGTGATCAAAAAACCAGAACTACAAGTTATCTCTTTATAATTTGAAGATATACTCTTCATTATAGTTTACACAACTCTACCTATCAGAATTCAAACAAATAACCTCTTCATATTTGTGATGACACGGATAGTTCTTTTGAGCACTAATTCCTCTAATATTTCCATCACATTGTTGATCCAAAAACTAGGACTACAAATTATCTCTTTATAATTTGAAGATATACTCTCTATTGTAGGTTTACACAACCCTTTCCTCCCAAAATTCAAACATGTCACCTCTTTCTATTAATGATGTCATGGGGAGTCCATTTGAACACCAATTCCTTAACTATTTATGTCATATTGTTGATCAGAAAACTAGGACTAGAAGTTATCTCTATAGAGTTTGAAGATATACTCTCCATTATGGATTTACAAAACTCTTTCTCAGAATTCAAACATATAACCTCTTCATATTCATGATGTCGTAGAGAGTCCATTTGAGCATGAATTCCTCAAATGTTTACATCACATTGTAAGTCAGAAAACTAGGACTGCAAGTTATCTCTTTATAATTTGATTGTCCATTATAGGCTTACACAACTCTACCTCTCAGAATTCAAACATTGATATGAAAACTCCTAAGATATACTATTCATTATAGATTTCCACAATTTTACCTCTCAGAATTCAAACATATAACCTCTTTATATTCATGATGTCATAAAGAATCCATTTTAAAACCAATTCCTCAAACGTTATTTCAAAAATTTCTAATAACCTACTATTATATACGAAAATATACTCTCCATTATAAATTCACACAACTCTATCTTTCAGAATTCAAACATGTACCTCTTCATTTACCATCAGACCAATCAGTTATGTCTCTAGCTTTGTAGACTAACTTTCTATATACATATTAAACTTCAACATAAGAAAATCAAAAAAAGACTTAAAGAAGTCAGATTTCTCTTTTCAATTGAAACCTAAAAACAGCCATTCATCCCCACAAGTTTTTCTACTCAAAGAAAACCTAACTAATGGCAACAAATTGGAGCTGCATCTAACCCATTCTCAAAAAGAAAACATGCAGTTTTAAACATAAAATCATAAAGCCTATATTTATCTGACCTTCTGGGCATAGAGATTTTCATTCATGATGTCTTTCAGTGTCCATTTGAGCACAATCTCCTCGAGCATTTCTGCCACATTGTTGTTCCGGGAACCCCTTCTCCCACTGCACTGCCCTGTAGATTTCTTGGCTGCTCCCCTCGTACTACACATATCTGCAAATTCGAACTTCAAGCTCAAATAAGTTTATACAGTAGTGATTAGATAGTTGTAATCCGCCCTTCATAGATTATAAAGGAGACATCAATCTTGACGAAGAGAATGTTTTGGGTTAGTCTTCCTCGCTAAGCAAAAGAAAAATATCCTGATGGAAAGAAAAGTAAATGTTGATGTGACTGATTTGGATGGGTTATGATTCCGAATGAATGAAAAAAAAAAATCAAAGTTATTTTAATTATGCTTATCAGATTAATATAGTTAAATCGAATATAAAAAGAATTTGAAAATGTCCTGTGATTACAACTCTTCGTCCATTTTTTAACTTTATGAGACATTCTTTTTGGGTTTTCGTATTTTTGAGTTTTTATATTTTTTTCATATTTCCATCAATGTATGTTTTCCTATACATACAATACTTTTTAAGATATGCAATTCGAATAAAAAAACTTAAGCTTGATTATATTGTCATAAAGCTTTATAACCAGAGTATATCCACAGACCACAGGAGAAAAACAAGTGCAAGTTGCAATTTATTATAAGAATGATCACTTTTTTTCCAAAAATCTTATAGCCTATTTACATACATACATACATTGATCTATTACCATTACTATCAATTGTATGTTACTTAAACCGTTAAAAAAATTATAAAATGGATAATACCTTTTATCATTAAGATTTTTTATATTAAAAAATATCATTTCTAGAAAGCTGTTTATTCTCATGCTGCTTTAATGGCGGCAAAGTTAAAAAGATGCACAGTACCTTACCCATACATTCTAGTTTTATGGTTTCGTAAAGTTTTTCAGAGACAGATTTCACACGTACGATTTTCTCCACCATTCTCGAATTATTTTTCAGAATTTACCTCGTACATAGTTCCAAAGTATCTTATGAAAATCAATTAATGTCAGAGAATTCAATTTAAGGGACACAATATTAATGGTAGAGACGTGCATTGCATTTGTACAGCAGAGAATTTACTTTAATGAAATCCTTTCGGACTGCACAATAGAGAATTTACTTTAATGAAGTCCTTGGCCACAATATTATATTAATGGTGGAGAATAGTTGATTCCAACTGTACATCATATTGATTATGGAAAAAGTTTTAGAAGTAGGTAATTATTGAGAGTATTTTTATTAAGATTTTTTATAGAAGATTTCATATTTAAAAGTATTTTTTAAATTTTTGGAAGGTTTTTACAGATGTTTTTGTTTTATTAAAATTATTTTTAGATGTAAAAATTAGGGGAAGGGTACATCCTAACTTTGTGCTTATGTAGAGTTTAATTTATGTGTTAAATTTTGACATTTTTTTTATTGTCTTTATTATGCAAGTTGAGACCTTAAAAAATATTTCTTAGCTTCTAGTATTAATGAAACTCCATTTAAAGATTGTTGAGCATCGAAGGATCAAAAAGTGATCTTTTTCAAAGTGTCTCCTGAAACATGTCACATTTTGTACCATTAAGACTTCATAACTTTTTGTTGAAATTTGTTACATTGTTTAAGTATATGATATACGAACATTGTTATAAATATTTTGGGCTTGAAGAAATCTAACAGTGATTGTATGTTGTGAATCTTGTTGTCTTCAAGTATTTTGTTTGTATTGTATTGGGTTTCAATTTCTTCTTTTTCGTTGGAGTGTTGAAATCAATGTAAACTGAAAGACGTTAAAAGAAACATAATGTAAAGTACAACAAAAAACATTTAGAATAATTAGTTACTTTTTGTTCTTGGTAATTCAAAAGTTTGAAATTGAACTTTTCTAATCTTGAAATAATTGTGAAGTTTGAAATTGAAATTTTCTAATATTGAAAAAGTCATTGATTATTGAAGTTTGCCTATCCTACATTATTTTCACGCCTTTTGTAATTAAGCCCTTGTAGTCAGTGAACGAGACGATATTAGAATTCTTTTATGATTAGCAATTTGTTAGAGATGGCAACACTAATACATTTGGGCCATTTTTCCAACGGCCATTCGTCGGTATGTTCACTCCGGTTCATCGAACTATCGACATTGTAGGTCGTCGAAAACTTTGTGTCGTAAATTTTGATGCTAGTTTATTGCGTTGGAATATAGACGCCAAAAGTGTTGCACAATTGACAGGATGTTGCAACTGAGGTTTCTTGTATAACCAACTGTTAACGCGTCAGTGAAATTTTCACAGTCATCAATAGTTAGACACATGATGTCACCATATTGACACCCTTGAAAAGGTGCAAGACCAACGGTCACGCTGTCGAACAAACAACATCGACGCTGGTTGTACAACTCAGCCCCATTGGAGTGTCGACTCCACCCATGCACTACATTCAACGAAGATGTTGTCGCATATACAACATCCTCGTCGATTCAAGTCCACTGGGAGTCGAAGTGCCAACATCTATCATGCACTTGGTCCAACAGGGAGGTTGTCGTACATACAGCATCCTCGTCGATTATTTTTTACTTGGAGTCAAAAATTTGATGACATATTGAACTTTTTTTTCAAAAAAAAGAGAAAAATTTGAAAGCTTTGAGTGGGGGTATTAATGAGCATATTTTGGCCAACTAGAATATATACCCAACGAAACTAGGTCCTAGTAAAGTCTCAACTCCCTTAGTCTTTTCCTTCTCTCAAAACTAATTAAGATAAATAGCATTCATTTTTACAATCCCATAAAACTATTGTGCTTTCTTGGAATGCTAGGAGTCTGAGTAGCATCCCTTGACAAAAAGGTTTCTTGTGACCCTATCTATTAACATAAGATAGATATTATTTTTATTCAAGAAACACAAGTGTATTTAAATGATATGGCGAGAATCTCTTCTAGAATTGAAAGGGCTCTCAATGTTTATGTATTGAGGCTCTTGGTAATGACGTAGGAATTGCAGGCTTATGGGACCCTTATAGCACTGCCCCTTCTTGGAGCATGGGAAGCATGAACTCATTTTCATCGGTAGCTTCTTGTTTCAACACTAGAGAGGCTGAGAGACTATATTACTCACAAATGTGTATGCTCCTTTGGGTTTCTGAGGTAAAAAATCCATGTTTAAGTTCTGTCATGTGCACTTTACATGTTGATGTGGCAATGATAATGTGAACTTCCTAGGTGAGCAAACGTAGAAGAAGTCTAATAGAATAGATAACCCTTGCAACTCATTGCTTCAAAAGGATGTACATTCAAATTATATTTCACTCAAACTGATAAGATTGTCCTAGAAAAATAATTATCAATAGTTGCATTGTAATTTTCTAATAAATATATGCCTTTAAATAATCAAAACCATACCTTGCAAGCAAGTTCATCCCAAAAAGGAAAGCATCTATGAGCATCTTCCAGTTCAAACTGTGTAACTGCCATGTTTCTTTTCTCACCATTGATCAAATTTGTACTGAAGCATGCCAATTAACTAGTCAACTTAACCATGTTTCATGGAATTGAGAACCATTGCTAATTTACAGTTTTATTCAAATATATTATGTGTAGTTATTCTGAACTATATTTTATTGGAATGTCAGCAACAAATTTTATTTAATTCACAGTATTTAATTGAGAATAACAGGTTTTATGGGTTGGAGTTCAAGCCCCAAATCTAAATAAACCCAACGATGCAAATGTTTTCTCTAAACAAAAGGATTGTAACATTGTACCTCTGATAAAAACCTTTCATCTAGTCATTTAAAGTTCCCTAAAATTCAATACCCAAAATTGTCTCACCATGTGCCAATGCTTCTCCAAATTCTAGGACCAATATTTCATCTTCTGCATCAAAACCAACATTGCATGGAAATAGAACCTACAAAGGAAAAAACAATAATACATAAATCATAGTTTATTACTTGGTGCCCCAAACTTCAAGTTTTTTTGCATGCTAAACCAACCCAAAATTAGTACGGAGACATATGTAATGGAAAACCAAATATTAAAGAAACCTATAAATGAAATCATTATAATTTATAGTATCCTTGAAGACTCTCTACAAGGGTGCAAACACAACTATAAACCTTCACAGAGAGATGTGGAGGGAGACAACACAAGTATGTTATGATACCATGTTGAAGTGATCAACCTCTTGAGAGCGCGCACAACTATAAACCTTCATAGACAGATAAATAAATCATTAGAAAGGTAAATGTATTGAGATGAGATACAATGTACAAGAACTCTACTTATATAGGTAAGAGTGAGAAAGATGAGAGAACATAATAATGACATGTAACTCAATGAGATGCAAGGGTTGGTAGGGAGTAGTAAGAACCCAACTAATCAACTACTATATGGCACACATATTAATACAACGTAGGAAAAAATGATATCTTAGTTCACTTAAAGCTTAAGGGGGCATTAGGTTGATGGTCCACTATCCCTCTGCACCAAGGTGCCATCATAAGGAGGCATTAGGTTACATTGGTCCATTGATCCCTATTGATAATAAGTGATCATGGATTGGAGTGACTGATTTCATTATTGAGAAAAGTGTGTTATCTTAATGAGCTTTTCTTTGTTTCAAGAATAGTTTAATATTATCTACTTAACAAGGCCAGCCATGTCAAGGTGGAAGCTCATTCCCCCCCCCTAGTCACTCTAAATTTCCCTTTAACATCTAACATTAATTCATTCATTCATCCATTAATAAAATATAACATTCATTCATTATCACATGACATTCATTAACACGTAACATTCATTAACATTCATCAACACACAACATTCATCAATATTCATTAACACATACCATCCATGAACATTCATTAGCACATAAATACATTCATTAACCAACTCAGGATAACAAGGTAAACACGGACTTCCAAGACAAATGTAACCAAATGCACAAAGAAAAGAAAAGATAAACTAAACAATCTTTAGAACATAACCATGTTAACAAAAACAAGTACTTTGAATGATATATCTAAACATACCTTGACTAACAAAGATTAAAAAAATCAAGATCAAAATACTGTTTAACTCAAAAATCCAAAATTATTTATGATAAAAAAAATAGTTTATACCCTTTGAAAAATAAGAAAACCTAACTAGTGTTGTCCTAATTTGTAAATTACAAAGACTAGCGCTGGAAAGACTCATGTTAGGGTTTAACATTTACATATTTTTTAAGTATTAATTGATCTTACACACAAAGCCTTAGATTATAGTTTAACACAATGAGAGAAACATATCTTTAAAAAAACTATGATAAATAAGAAATTAATATAGGATAGGAACCATCTTATTTAGTCCAAAAGAAAAAAAAAACTACCATGTCAAACCATTGAACACTACCCAACTATCTAAGTTTTTCCCATCTATCACATTTAAGAATGTCAAATATGTAATATGTGTGTGTGTGTATATGTCAGTATGTACTGACATATGTATACACACATATATATATTTAATTATATATATTCATGTCATCATTTGCAATAAATTCTAGAAATCGGTGATCTCTTATATAACTGATCGAAATCTACTATATTCCAAGTATATGATCGATCTACATTTAGAGGTTATTACTTGTAGATTATTGGCATTTCATGTTTCATTTAGGATATATCTAAACATGTACTTTGAATGATATATCTAAACATGCCTTGACAAGTGTTTTGTCCCAAATAATGATACTTGAAAACAATGCGTGCCCTCATTAAATGTTCATACCTTCTTTGTATCCATAATCAAATGCACATAACTATTCCTAGTTTCTCAAATACTTATCATTATTGGTTAAATATGATTAAATTTCTTTTAGATTTGGTCTATTTATGGCTTTTCTATTTGCAGAATATGATTCTAATAATCACTCTACTTTCTTGCATATTATAATCAGAATATTGAACTTGATAAATATGAAGTTTTTGCCAAATCAATATTGATAAATATTGAACATGAATTCACAAGTCTGAAATTTTCCTTAATGGTATTCAATCTATAAGAGTAGAACATTTTTTGATTTTGATGTCTCCAATTGTGGATCAAATCTGCATTAAATATATTTCGAAGAGACACATCCCATGAGAGGACATGTCTCCACAAAGTGGAGGCAAGTCCATTCATGATATGTCTCATGAATTGTTCCTTTTCATCTTAAGTAAACACCTGATCTCTAATCGAGGTTTGTAACTTAATAAACATGAATGCTTACCAAGTTCGATATGTATTTATCTTGCACAAATAAATAATATCCAATCTAGAAATGATCATTGATAATGATGCTCGATCGGGATCCTAAATGAAACATGAAATGCCAATAATCTATAAGTAATAACCTCTAAATGCAGATCAATAATATACTTGGAATGTAGTAGATTTCGATCAGTTATATAAGAGATCATCGATTTCTAGAATTTATTGCAAATGATGACATGAATATATATACAATTAAATATATATATGTGTGTATACATATGTTTGTACATACTGACATACACACACACACATATTATCAAATTGATCATCACTTCTATACCTGATTGAAGCTACCATATTTTAACTCTTGTGATAATAAACATGATGGTATGGCTACTAAGAAGCAACAAGATACAAGGTGGAATTACATTACTAAGGGAGGGAAAACCTAAGGTGAAGATGAGGGATACAAACAAGAAGGAGCAAGCATGGAGCAATAGGGTCAAGCATGAAGACCTATTCAAGCCTAAGGTGAAAATGAGGCATAAATTTTCCTCTAGGCACAAGTGTTTTTAAGTATCATTATTTGGGACAAAACACTTGTTTAGATATATCATTCAAATTACTAACATGTCTTGACTAACATATCTATAATGATAAAAGGTATAAAAAATAGACTTGTATTATTACCTGTGTGCAATAAATGTGTCACACTTCTATGAATCATTACATGCGAGGAAACTCAAGAATGAGGCCTCATAAATCGATCCATAGCTCCCTAGGCATGGAGTGCAAGGGTTTTAAGAATGCTCTCAGCTAGAGCTATTTAGCCAATAACTTTGCTAGTAAACCATGCAATGGGAGATTCAATGAAGACAAGGGCAAGAATGCCAATATCCCCAAGAATCAAATGAAATGCAATGCAAGCTAGATTAAGAATGGAAATGCAAGCTAAACTATGGAAATGAAAGATGCAAGTATTACAAAGCCTCCTAGTTAAACTAGATGAATTAATCTAAAGCATAAAGGAAATCTAAGCTAAGAATGCCATGAAAATGAAGCTACTATGCAAGAAATGAAATCTAACTATGAAGCAAGAAAGCCATGATGATGCAAGAATGAAGACAAGAAGATAGAGTGTTGATGAAGATCCAAGATGAATGCCAACAATGCTCCAAATCTTCAAACCCTAGATGCAAGAATGTCTCCAAAAGCTCCAAGATGACCTAGAAAACCTGTAGCATAACAATAGCATAAAAAGTTGGGGATCCAGAATGAAGAAGAGAGCTCTTCTTTTATAGGAAATGAGAAGGAATGGACCATGGAGATTAAGAGGCAAAAGATTTAATCAACGGTGGAGCTTAAAAGAGGAGCAATCCATGTGCACAAGTATCCTCCAATAGGAAAATAAGAGTTGACTTTTGTGTCCATATGAGACAAAAAGTACTTTTCTCTTTTTATAAAATAAGAATAATGCTTTATTTGTGCAACTTAGGATAAGAGGAAAAGTGGGGGCTTTTTATTTATTAAAAGGGGAGGAAATATTCCTTTTTAAATAAATAAAAACTTAGGATAAAATGGTTAGCCCATAGAAAATAATCGAATAAATGATAGAACTAGGATTTGATCAAGAATAAGTAATTTATGATTTAGCAAAAGGGGCTAATAGTCTAGATGACCATTTTTAGGTGTATACATTACCAAGATGAAACATCATTGATTGATAAAATCAAGAGGATGTACCAAAAAATAAATTGTTATAAAGGTATACCAATCATGAATCAAGTATCATTGTCATATGTAAACCAAATTCTAAACATGCCAATACTTTCAATAATCAACATATAATCAACATTATTAATCATGCATCGAACTGACATAATGATGCATTAAAAATTGATCATGCATAAATTATTACTACTGATAAGTATGAGTATCATGCAATATCACTATTACATGTCAAGTATACCTATCAAGTATGTCTACTATGGATGTATTTCCAAATATCAAGAACCAAGCATCTGACCATATGTATCAAGTATGTCTACTATGGATGTCTATCCAAATATTAAGAACCAAGCATATGACCACATGTCAAGATATCAAGATTTGTGAATCTATGACATCAAGGACAACAACTAGGAGAAAAAAATCCAAATTTGTCCTTGATATAATTATAAATATGAAATGCTAAGCATGTTTTTTTCAATGAGTTATGTCACTATACTGAAGCAACATTAGATTTTATGTTTAGAACTTGTACTATCAAACTTATTTCTCCAAATAAAAAAAACTATGTACAACCAGACACATAAGCAATTTCATTACTACTTACTTGCAATATTTCTTCCTTCCGTATCAATTTTCCCATCTTCTCTTTTACCTCATCAGTTGGATTATCTATGGTTGACAAACCAATAACTTCTATAGTAATTTTTTAATATGCTTGTTAATAATTTAAAATGGGTTTGCAGAAAGTATGATGTCGTAATTGTCCAACAATGAGTCCAGCTCTATTGGGATGTCTTGAGATATTGCATGTGCCTTTCCCTTTCCCTGAACATCCATTTGTCACAAGAATATTATTAACACTATCAAAATTACTCCAAAACATTGAAGAAAAGAACATAAAAATACAACATTTTGCTTCTATCTAATTTGTACAATTACAATGAGGTTTACCTTCTCAGTAGAAGGGTTGGGAGTAACATCCATGTCTTTGCTATATGGTAAATCTATGATGTTGACACAATGCAAGGCCAAGAGAGTCCCCAAAGGAAATGTCCAAGCCCCCAGCTAAACAATCACACAACGGAATCACAACAAGAAGCCAAGATCTGATAACAATCTAAACTCCTTATTCATAAATAATTGATTACATGCAATGTGTCGGGTTGTAAGGCCTTCCTGTTTAGGGCCAAAAGAAAGTAATAGTTCTGCAAGATCCCCCAAAATCTAATCCACACTCTAACCATAGCTATCTAGATCTGAACAACACGTCAATCTGGTAGAAACATCCATCAATATCTAAACTTGTGTAACCAGCCACCAAGCAATCTCCTTATTCCTAGGTCTCAACCACTAGCTCTGCTCATAAATTCACAGCATCATATTTCTCACTTAAATCTCTTCTCTTCTACCTCTTTTTTTCTACAACTCTACCCAAACGTCCTTATATACTACTTCTTCAGCCACAAGTTGGCTGGAAGAAAGAAATAACTCCTAAACCAATTCAGATCCAAAACAAAAAATATTAAATACAACACAAGTCGGCTCTCAAATAGTCTTACAATTAATTAATTCTCCATGTCGACCTCCAGATCTACCTAGGAGAATGCAACACATGCTACACAAATTAAATGCATCAAGTCAGCCCAAAAAATCCTCAAGAACACCAATCGGCAATCCCAAACTATTGAGTGTCGGCAAAACAACCGAGAAAGCCATGCATAGCCAAGCACAAGTCGACCGATCGCCAGAAGCATTTCCAAGCATAGGTTCTACTAAGCACCAGAAGTGACTGAGTCCTTCAGAGACCGAGCTCCTCGGCCAACACTGTAACTGAGTCACACCTCTTCAACCGAGCCCCTTGTTGAACACTATAATCAAGCAACATAGGGATAAAACACCCCAACATGCAGGATTGTAAACTTCCCTAGGATGCTCCTACATCAGACACCCTAGGTGCAAAAAGATGTTCTTAAAGACTGGAAGAACATCTTACAGGATTCATGATGCAGGAGCATCCTGGGTGTAAGAGCAATCTTGCATCACCCAAAAATATTTCTATTTTTATTTTCAATAAGGGCTATTTTGTGCAGAGCTGCTATTTATGGAAAGTTACTATTTTTTGGTAATTTTTGTATGTGCTCAGAATGATATGATTTCTTTCTTGGAGGTTCATTTTGGTCATATAAGTCTGCCAGTAAAGTTTCATTGCCAAATCAAGTGTATATTGGAAGATATTGAAGATTTTCGGTATTGGCAGCAGGGTACAGAAACTTTGAACTCAATTTTGAAGGCTTTGGAGGCTCCGGATGAGGTCAAAAATTTGGGTGACGGGCGCTTGCGCAGGTCAAGCCTGTAGAGCGCTTCGTGGCATTTTCGAAATGGGGTTATAATAGCCGAGCGCGTCAACGGGTGATGACTTATGGTCTTCGAAAGTTGGGCCATCTGAAATGGCGAAAAATAATTTTCTTCAAAATTTTTGTTCGGGTTTCGAAGGTTATCTTGAACCGACTATGATGTAGTAAAATGTAAAATAAAATAATTCTAAGTTGGTCGGCCTTATTGGCTAAAATTTTGGAACCTTCCCAGGCAGTGAAAAATTGCCTATATAAGGAAGACTGTATTATTGTCTTAGGCAGTTCAAAATAGTTCTGGGTAGTAGATCTGGGTATTGATTTGAGGCTTTGTCCTACAGAATATTGTAAGGAATGCCCATGTGGCTTTGCATATTGTAATTCTGAAAGTTTGTAATTCCACATTTGTGGAGATAATAAGAAGCCAATTTTCTGTTCTTGCATATTATTGTTGTTGTTTCTCTATTTCTGTTATGTGTTTGTGGTATTAAGGGGAGCACCCTTCATCAAGTGGTATCAGAGCCAAGTTTTCTTGAGTGTGTAAACAGATCGCCGACTGTGAGGCAGTTTGCACCAAGACCGCGGTTAGGATTTCAGCGCGCATCGCCAAAATGCCTCCACGAAGAGAACGTGGCGGAAGAGCTGGTGCTGTGACACCTGAGGTTAGAGAGCTGCAGAGACAAGTGCGAGCATTGCAAGAAAAAATTCGCAGAGGAATGAATCTTAATGTCAGAGATGAAAGCGAGGATGAAGCTGAAGAAGAATATCAAGAAGGAGAAGTCGAAATTGTAAACCAGGAGGAAGAAAGACTTTTTCGGGCCATTTCTAAGATTGGGAAAAGACCTAAAATTGAGGTTCCTACATTTTCTGAAAATCTTAACCTAGAAGAATTGATCGACTGGATCAATGAATATGAGGAATATTTTGAGTATGAAGATGTTGAGGATCCTGATAGGGTCAAATTTGCAAAGGCCAGACTGAAAGGTCATGCGAAGATATGGTGGCAAGAGATTCAGTTGGAGCGGAATAGAAGGGGAAAGGAGAAAATCACGAGATGGGATCAGATGGTGGATAAATTGAAGCGACAGTTCATTCCTGTTGATTATGAGCTTGACCTACTGAAGAAAATGCAGAGTTTGAAGCAAGCAGGAAGATCTGTTCAGGAGTATACAGAGGAGTTCTATCGCCTTCTCATCAGAACAGGCCATGCAGAAGCTGATAAAGAGAAAGTTGCTCGATACTTTAATGGGTTAAGGATAAGCATTCAGGAGGAGCTGAATCTGGTTCGAATGAACAGTATTGAAGAGGCATACCAGTTTGCCCTAAAAGTAGAGGAAAAGCTGAACAAGAAGTTTGAGAGCAGACAAAATGGAAGAGGTCGTGGTGGAAGATCTGGTGGACGGTCATATGGTGGCCGAAATGAAGATCCGAAAAAGAAGGATGAGGCCAGTAGCAGCCAGAATCAGAGAGGAAACAATTGTAATCACTTCCAGGATCAGAATAATAGAGATCAGAGAGGAAGAGGAAGAGGACAAGGATCTAGAAGAGGTGGCTTCCGTGGAACATGTTTTCACTGTGGAGAAGAAGGTCATAGGGCATTTGAATGTCCTCAGCGCCAAGGCAGAACAGACAGGAGAAATGAAGGCCAGGCCAGAGTTGCACATGTAGATGAAGATGCTAGATCATCAAATTCTGAAGATGCTGAAAGAGGAGAAACGCTAATTAACAGAAGAGTCTTGCTAAGTGGTGAGAATGAACCTGAACAAAGAAAGAGCCTATTTCGCACTAGATGCAAGTGTGAGGGTAAATGCTGTGATGTGATCATCGATAGTGGAAGCACTGACAATTTGGTGTCAGAAGAGATGGTGACAAAGTTGAAGCTCAAGAGACAGAAACACCCACATCCATATCGGATTGCCCGGGTACAAGATGACCACAAGGTCATGGTCAATGAACAATGCCTGGTGAAGTTCAAGATTGGCGGATACCAAGATGAGGTACTATGTGATATCATCTCTATGGATGCATGTCATATGTTATTGGGTAGACTGTGGCAGTTTGACAGATGTGTTGTACACGATGGTCGTGCGAATACCTATTCCCTGACAAAGGATGGAGTGCGACATAAGCTAAAGCCATTGAAGGAGACCGAAGAAAAGGTATGTGGTAATGCAAGAATAACATTTGTTGATGGAAGGAAATTCCTAGATGGTATGAGGCATGAGCATGTGTGTTTTACTTTAATTCCAAAAGCTGGTAAAGAGGAAGTAGAAGATGTTCCTGTAGAAGTTGCAGATTTGTTGAATGAGTTTCAAGATATTGTATCCAATAACGTGCCTGATGGATTACCACCAGTCAGGAAGATCAGTCATCAAATGGACTTGATCCCAGGAGCGAGTTTGCCGAACAAGGCAGCACACAGAATGACACTAGCAGAAAGTGAAGAGTTGAACAGGCAAGTACATGAGTTGTTACAGAAAGGGTTGATTCGAGAAAGTCTGAGTCCCTGTGCTGTACCAGCGGTATTAGCACCAAAGTAGAATGGAGAGTGGAGGATGTGTACAGATTCCAGAGCAATAAACAAGATAACAATCAAGTATAGGTTTCCATTGCCACGAATGGATAATATTATAGACTGTTTGAGTGGGGCTGTGTATTTCTCAAAGATAGATCTAAAAAGTGGATATCACCAGATTCGAATCAGAGAAGAAGATGAATGGAAGACTGCCTTCAAGACAAAGGAAGGACTATATGAGTGGTTAGTCATGCCTTTTGGGCTAACCAATGCACCGAGCACTTTCATGTGGCTTATGAACGAGGTTCTGAAAGAATTTCTGGGTAAGTTTGTCATTGTTTACTTAGATGATATTTTGATCTTTAGTAAGATATTGGATGAGCATATGATGCATATTCGTATGGTGTTTGAGAAGTTGAGAGATGAGAAATTGTTGATTAATTTGAAGAAGTGCAGTTTTGTGAAGAAAGAGTTAGTGTATTTGGGATTTGTAGTTTCAGCAGAAGGTCTAAAAATGGACCCAGAGAAGGTACAGGCTATCCTTGAATGGCCTACTCCAAGGAGTGTTACTGAGGTAAGATCTTTTCATGGTCTAGCTAGTTTTTATAGAAAGTTTATCAAAAATTTTATCAGTATTTGTGGACCCTTGACTGAAACAATGAGAGGGGATAGAAAAGAGTTTAAGTGGGCTAAGGGAGCAGAAAAGAGTTTTCAATTATTGAAACAAAAAGTTACAGAACAACCTGTTTTAGCACTTCCAGATTTTAATAAGGTGTTTCAAGTAGATTGTGATGCTAGTGGTACTGCAATAGGAGCTGTTATGAGCCAAGAAGGTAAACCTATTGCTTATTTCAGTGAGAAGTTAAATGATGCCAAGAGGAAATATTCTATTTATGATCAAAAATTTTATGCTATAGTTTAGGCATTAAAGAAGTGGAGACATTATCTGCTTCCTAAGGAGTTTGTTTTGTATACTGATCATCAAGCTTTGCAATATTTGAATAGTCAAAGAAAATTGAATTAAAGACATTTTACATGGGTTGAGTTTTTGCAGAGTTATACATTTGTTTTGAAACACAGAAGTGGAAAGTCTAACAGGGTTGCAGATGCTCTTAGCAGAAGGCAACTATTGCTGACAGAAATGCAGATTGAAGTGGTTGGGTTCAAAGAGCTCAAGAATTTGTATCCAGAGGATCCTGATTTTGGTGAAGCTTGGAAAGCTTGTACAGAACCTGTTACTCTAGACATGACAAAATGGTTGGATTTCATCATCTAGGACGGTATGCTATTCAGAGGGAGTCAGTTGTGCATTCCACAAAGTTCTATGAGGGAGAATCTCATCAAGGAGAAGCATAGCGGAGGATTGGCTGGACATTTTGGTCGTGATAAAACCCTTGCTTTGGTTGGTGAGAATTATTATTGGCCACAATTGCAGCAAGATGTGAAGAAGTTTGTACAGAGTTGCAGAGTATGCCAGATGGCGAAAGGAGTGAAGCAGAATACAGGGTTGTATCAGCCATTACCTATACCAGAGAAGCCTTGGGAGGATATCAGCATGGACTTTGTTCTTGGTTTACCGAGGACTCAGTGGGGACATGATTCAATTTTTGTGGTGGTTGACAGATTTTCGAAGATGACACATTTTATTTCCTGCAAGAAGACTAATGATGCTGTTCATGTAGCAGGATTGTTTTTCAGAGAAGTGGTGAGACTACATGGTTTTCCAAAGACCATAGTTTCAGATCGAGATACTAAGTTTGTTGGATATTTCTGGCGGACATTGTGGAAGAAGTCGAAGACAGATTTGAAGTTCAGTTCATCACATCATCCACAAACTGATGGACAGACAGAGGTGGTGAATAGGAGTTTGGAAAATTTGTTGAGATGTTTAGTTGGAGATAAGCCAACAGGATGGGATTTGATTTTACCACAGGCGAAATTTGTATACAATAATTCTGTCAACAGGAGCACTGGTAAATCACCATTCCAGATTGTATATGGAAGTAGTCCAAGAAATGCATCTGAATTGAGGAAGATAGATAAAGGAGAAATAAGTAGTGCTGAAGCTGAAGATTTTGTAGAACATTTGAAGAACATCCATGAGGAGGTGAGGAAGCATATTGCCAAGATGAATGCACAGTATAAGGCTAAGGCAGATGTGAAAAGGAGGCATAAAGAATTTCAGGCTGGTGATGAAGTCATGGTTCATTTGCGGAAGGAGCGGTTTTCAGTTGGTACATATAACAAGCTGAAAATGAAGAAGTTTGGACCATCTAAGATATTGAAGAAGCATGATTCAGGAAATGCATATGGGGTAGAATTGCCTACCGAGATGAATATTTCACCAGTGTTTAACATTTCAGATTTGACAGAGTATCATGAAGGAGGTGTTGAAGATGAGGTTGGAGCAACACAGTGGAATATTCCAGCAACTAGTTCAGATATCAAGGAGATTGAAGACATACTGGACAGTCGTGTTGGCAGAAGCACAAGGAATAGGACATATAAAAAGTATTTGGTCAAATGGAAAGGACGACCTGTTGAAGATTCATCATGGCTAACAAAAGAGGAGGTTAACCGTCTTGGTTTTCCTCTGCACACCTGAGTCGTGACAGGGTCACTTCTCAAATAACCCCAGGTGTCTGATGCAGGAGCATCCTAGGTGTAAGAGAAATCTTGCATCACCCAAAAATATTTCTATTTTTATTTTCAATAAGGGCTATTTTGTGTAGAGCTGCTATTTATGGAAAGTTACTATTTTTTGGTAATTTTTGTATGTGCTCAGAATGATATGATTTCTTTCTTGGAGGTTCATTTTGGTCATATAAGTCTGCCAGTAAAGTTTCATTGCCAGCTCAAGTGTATATTGGAAAATATTGAAGATTTTCGGTATTGGCAGTAGGGTACAGAAACTTTGAACTCAGTTTTGAAGGCTTTAGATGCCCCGGATGAGGTCAAAAATTTGGGTGATGGGCGCTTGCATGAGTCAAGCCTGTAGAGCGCTTCGTGGCGTTTCCGAAATGGGGATATAATAGCCGAGCGGGTCAACGGGTGATGACTTATGGTCTTCGGAAGTTGGGCCATCTGAAATGGCGAAAAATAATTTTCTTCAAAATTTCTGTTCGGGTTTCAAAGGTTATCTTGAGCCGACTATGATGTAGTAAAATGTAAAATAAAATAATTCTAAGTTGGTCGGCCTTATTGGCTAAAATTCTGGAACCTTCCCAGGCGGTGGAAAATTGCCTATATAAGGAAGGCTGTATTATTGTATTAGGCAGTTCAGAATAGTTCTGGGTAGTAGATCTAGATATTGATTTGAGGCTTTGTCCTACAGAATATTGTAAGGAATGCCCATGTGGCTTTGCATATTGTAATTCTGAAAGTTTGTAATTCCATATTTGCGGAGATAATAAGAAGCTAATTTTCTATTCTTGCATATTATTGTTGTTGTTTCTCTATTTCTGTTATGTGTTTGTGGTATTAAGGGGAGCACCCTTCATCAAGTGGTATCAGAGCTAAGTTTTCTTGAGTGTGTAAACAGATCGCCGACTGTGAGGCAGTTTGCACCAGGACCGCGGTTAGGATTTCAGCGCGCATCGCCAAAATGCCTCCACGAAAAGAACGTGGCGGAAGAGCTGGTGCTGTGACACCTGAGGTTAGAGAGCTGCAGAGACAAGTGCGAGCATTGCAAGAAGAAATTCGCAGAGAAATGAATCTTAATGTCAGAGATGAAAGCGAGGATGAAGCTAAAGAAGAATATCGAGAAGGAGAAGTCGAAATTGTAAACCAGGAGGAAGAAAGGCTTTTTCGGGCCATTTCTAAAATTGGGAAAAGACCTAAAATTGAGGTTCCTACATTTTCTGAAAATCTTAACCCAAAAGAATTGATCGACTCGATCAATGAATGTGAGGAATATTTTGAGTATGAAGATGTTGAGGATCCTGATAGGGTCAAATTTGCAAAGGCCAGACTGAAAGGTCATGCGAAGATATGGTGGCAAGAGATTCAGTTGGAGCGGAATAGAAAGGGAAAGGAGAAAATCACGAGATGGGATCAGATGGTGGATAAATTGAAGCGACAGTTCATTCCTGTTGATTATGAGCTTGACCTACTGAAGAAAATGCAGAGTTTGAAGCAAGCAGGAAGATCTGTTCAGGAGTATACAGAGGAGTTCTATCGCCTTCTCATCAAAATAGGCCATGCAGAAGCTGATAAAGAGAAAGTTGCCCGATACCTTAATGGGTTAAGGCCAAACATTCAGGAGGAGCTGAATTTGGTTCGAATGAACAGTATTGAAGAGGCATACTAGTTTGCCCCAAAAGTAGAGGAAAAGCTGAACAAGAAGTTTGATAGCAGACAAAATAGAAGAGGTCGTGGTGGAAGATCTGGTGGACGGTCATATGGTGGCCGAAATGAAGATCCGAAAAAGAAGGATGAGGCCAGTAGCAGCCAAAATCAGAGAGGAAACAATTCTAATCGCTTCCAAGATCAGAATAATAGAGATCAGAGAGGAAGAGGAAGAGGATAAGGATCTGGAAGAGGTGGCTTCCGTGAAACATGTTTTCACTGTGGAGAAGAAAGTCATAGGGCATTTGAATGTGCTTGTTAGATTAGGTGAAATACTAATCTCCCAAGAACACCTGCATGCATAACCCTGTCACATGGAAGAAGCAAAGCACAGAAGCAAGAAAAATTATGGAGGCCAAAAGGCCAGAGACATCTTATTGACATGCAAAGAGCAAATTTTTATTATGATCCAATAAGTGAATTATCTAAAAGGATTGTACAAAGGGTTCAACCATATAGGTGAACAATAAAACCCTAAAGCTATAAAGCAAAAAATAAAGCTAGGTTGCACATTATAATTAATAAATATATTAATTATAATGCACCTAAAAAATAGCTTAAGTAAATAGAGTAATAAATGACTTAATTAATTAAACCAAAGTGATTTAATTAATAAGCATAAAGTATGATTACTCTAACACCCCCCCTTAAGCGTAGCTCAAGAGGGAAGCTAACCTAGCACAGCTATGAAAGCAGAAAATGGGTCCCGGCAACAAGGCCTGATCAGGTACCCAAGTACAAGAAATAAACTAGATGAAGGAAACAAAGCCTCCAATCTAGGGAATGTCCCAAAGAAAGGAACAAGAAAGAGCATGAGGCATCTCTGAAGCATGAAGCTGCAAACACTGTCAGAAGAATACTGCTGGAACCCCCACTGAAATAGTGCATGACCAGGTAGAGAAGACAAAGTCTGAAGAGCTGATCAATCAAAGAGGTGACCTCCAAAATAGGAATGAATGAGTGTCTATATAGTAGATGAACCATCTCACCGAAATGCATAGGTGCCTAGCCACTGCATCCGCCTAGTACATAGGAACAAAAACTGAATACGTAGATCACTCAACCGAACCAAGGAAGCAATAGAGCCAACAGGTGAACCCCCCCATAATGCTGAACGGGGTGACAGGAACACTGAAATGCAATGCCAGAAACATCTGCAAGAAGAAGAAACAGGAACACCTATGTGCAAAAGAAGGTACAAGCACAGGATAAAGGGCGGTGTCATAGACACAAACTACATGGGCTAATGTCGTGGAAGGTACGCTCACTTGACAAGAGTGGATGCGCCTATAGTGGCAAATGCATCAGAATCCCCCCATGGCACTTTATAACTGAGTGCGAATACAAACAACACATAGTGTTCAAGATCCCAAAATGCAAAAGTAGGCACTTTATCTCAGTGCGTTTACAGAACAAAGATGCAATAGAAGAGCATGCAAGCTCAAAAATCAGAAAGAAGAAAGAGCTATGAACTCAGAAGAAGAGATCCCCGGACCTGTAGAACCAAGCACACCACCAGAGGGCATAAACTGCATAACTCAGAGGAGTGAAAACCTAGAGTAGAATCTGAAAAAATAATCTCTGCCACTGAATAGCACACTGAACCAGCTTTCCGATGATATCTCGTTTGCCGAAAAAGGAGTCCGGATGAGCGAGATATGGCTCCCGGAAGGCAAAAAGAGATATCAGACTTCAACAGAAAAAAACACTGTTGAAACGGTGAAACCAAAACCCCTAACCTCCACCATCGAAAAGTTCTCGGAAAGAGCTTTCCGACGGTATATGGAAGTCAGAAAAAGACCCCCGTATGCTCCTTATAGAGCGAAAAAGGCCCAGGTACCCCCAAAAGGCAAGAAAAGAGCCCCAGGGGCTAAAAAAAATGAGCCCCCGGGCGCATGGCGCGCGTCGGGGGCTGGGCCGCAGCCCTCGGTTCACCATATGACCGCGCTTAGGGCCCGCAGGCTTAAAAACCCGCCGGGCGGCCGGCGGAGCGGTGGGCGGAGCGGGGCCGGCGGAGGGGAGGCCGCGGAGGGCGGAGCGGTGGCCGCGGATGGCAGCGGCGGCACGGGCGCGGGCGCGGGCAGAGCGGGGGCCGACGGAGCGGAGGCCGCGGAGGGCGGCGGTAGCACGGGCGCGGGCGCGGGCGGCGGCTGGGCGGGCCGTAGAGCGGGGTCGGCGGAGGAGGCCAGCGGGGCGGCAGAGGAGCCAGCGGCGGCTCTGCAGCTGCTAGCGGCTCGGCGGAGGCCGCGGGGTGGCGCTCGGGAGGCCACCCATTATTTTTTTTTTTTTTTTTGAAAATCGCCGTCTCGGAGTGCGTGCCAGGGCCGTACGGCCCTGGTATGCAAAAAATTTTTTTTGCCTCAGATGCCACTGTGTCCAAAATGAACAAGTTTTATATGGATTTAGGGGTTCTTGGGCCTTCCGGACACAATGGTGGTGTCCGTTTTTGCCTAAGGTGAGCCAAATTTTGGCTCCCCCCTAGATCCACAAAAAAAACTCTTGAAACCCTTGAAAACCTCCTGCTTTTGAAACACTTCAACAAAACACGAACAACGAGCAGCAAGATGGCTCTGATACCATGTTAGATTAGGTGAAATACTAATCTTCCAAGAACACCTGCATGCATAACCCTGTCACATGGAAGAAGCAAAGCATAGAAGCAAGAAAAATCATGGAGGCCAAAAGGCTAGAGACATCTTATTGACATGCAAAGAGCAAATTTCTATTATGATCCAATAAGTGAATTATCTAAAAGGATTGTACAAAGGGTTCAACCATATAGGTGAACAATAAAACCCTAAAGCTATAAAGCAAAAAATAAAACTAGGTTGCACATTATAATTAATAAATATATTAATTATAATGCACCTAAAAGATAGCTTAAGTAAATAGAGTAATAAATGACTTAATTAATTAAACCAAAGTGATTTAATTAATAAGCATAAAGTATGATTACTCTAACAGTCCTCAGCGCCAAGGCAGAACAGACAGGAGAAATGAAGGCCAGGCCAGAGTTGCACATGTAGATGAAGATGCTAGATCATCAAATTCTGAAGATGCTGAAAGAGGAGAAACGCTAATTAACAGAAGAGTCTTGCTGAGTGGTGAGAATGAACCTGAACAAAGGAGGAGCTTGTTTCGCACTAGATGCAAGTGTGAGGGTAAATACTGTGATGTGATCATCGATAGTGGAAGCATTGACAATTTGGTGTCAGAAGAGATGGTGACAAAGTTGAAGCTCAAGAGACAGAAACACCCACATCCATATCGGATTGCCCGGGTACAAGATGACCACAAGGTCATGGTCAATGAACAATGCCTGGTGAAGTTCAAGATTGGCGGATACCAAGATGAGGTACTATGTGATATCATCTCTATGGATGCATGTCATATGTTATTGGGTAGACCGTGGCAGTTTGACAGATGTGCTGTACACGATGGTCGTGCGAATACCTATTCCCTGACAAAGGATGGAGTGCGACATAAGCTAAAGCCATTGAAGGAGACCGAAGAAAAGGTATGTGGTAATGCAAGAATAACATTTGTTGATGGAAGGAAATTCCTAGATAGTATGAGGCATGAGCATGTGTGTTTTGCTTTAATTCCAAAAGCTGGTAAAGAGGAAGTAGAAGATGTTCCTGTAGAAGTTGCAGATTTGTTGAATGAGTTTCAAGATATTATATCCGATAACGTGTCTGATGGATTACCACCAGTCAGGAAGATCAGTCATCAGATGGACTTAATCCGAAGAGCGAGTTTGCCGAACAAGGCAGCACACAGAATGACACCAGCAGAAAGTGAAGAGTTGAACAGGAAAGTACATGAGTTGTTACAGAAAGGGTTGATTCGAGAAAGTCTGAGTCCCTGTGCTGTACTAGTAGTATTAGCACCAAAGTAGAATGGAGAGTGGAGGATGTGTACAGATTCCAGAGCAATAAACAAGATCACAATCAAGTATAGATTTCCATTGCCATGAATGGACGATATTATAGACTGTTTGAGTGGGGCTGTGTATTTCTCAAAGATAGATCTGAAAAGTGGATATCACCAGATTCGGATCAGAGAAGAAGATGAATGGAAGACTGCCTTCAAGACAAAGGAAGGACTATATGAGTGGTTAGTCATGCCTTTTGGGCTAACCAATGCACCGAGCACTTTCATGCGGCTTATGAACGAGGTTCTGAAAGAATTTCTGGGTAAGTTTGTCATTGTTTACCTAGATGATATTTTGATCTTTAGTAAGACATTGGATGAGCATATGATGCATATTCGTATGGTGTTTGAGAAGTTGAGAGATGAAAAAATGTTGATTAATTTGAAGAAGTGCAGTTTTGTGAAGAAAGAGTTAGTGTATTTGGGATTTGTAGTTTCAGCAGAAGGTCTAAAAATGGACCCAGAGAAGGTACAAACTATCCTTGAATGGCCTACTCCAAGGAGTGTTACTGAGGTAAGATCTTTTCATGGTCTATCTAGTTTTTACAGAAAGTTTATCAAAAATTTTATCAGTATTTGTGGACTCTTGACTGAAATAATGAGAGGGGATAGAAAAGAGTTTAAGTGGGCTAAAGGAGTAGAAAAGAGTTTTCAATTATTGAAACAAAAAGTTACAGAACAACCTATTTTAGCACTTCCAAATTTTAATAAGGTGTTTTAAGTAGATTGTGATGCTAGTGGTACTGCAATAGGAGCTGTTATGAGCCAAGAAGGTAAACCTGTTGCTTATTTCAGTGAGAAGTTAAATGATGCCAAGAGGAAATATTCTGTTTATGATCAAGAATTTTATGCTATAGTTCAGGCATTAAAGAAGTGGAGACATTATCTGCTTCCTAAAGAGTTTGTTTTGTATACTGATCATCAAGCTTTGCAATATTTGAATAGTCAAGGAAAATTGAATCAAAGGCATTTGACATGGGTTGAGTTTTTGCAGAGTTATACATTTGTTTTGAAACACAGAAGTGGAAAGTCTAACAGGGTTGCAGATGCTCTTAGCAGAAGGCAACTATTGCTGACAGAAATGCAGATTGAAGTGGTTGGGTTCAAGGAGCTCAAGAATTTGTATCCAGAGGATTTTGATTTTGGTGAAGCTTGGAAAGCTTGTACAGAACCTGTTACTCTAGACATGACGAAATGGTTGGATTTCATCATCTAGGACGGTATGCTATTCAGAGGGAGTCAGTTGTGCATTCCACAAAGTTCTATGAGGGAGAATCTCATCAAGGAGAAGCATAGCGGAGGATTGGCTGGACATTTTGGTCGTGATAAAATCCTTGCTTTGGTTGGTGAGAATTATTATTGGCCACAATTGCAACAAGATGTGAAGAAGTTTGTATAGAGTTGCAGAGTATGCCAGATGGCGAAAGGAGTGAAGCAGAATACAGGGTTGTATCAGCCATTAGCTATACCAGAGAAGCCTTGGGAGGATATCAGCATGGACTTTGTTCTTGGTTTACCGAGGACTCAGCGGGGACATGATTCAATTTTTGTGGTGGTTGACAGATTTTCAAAGATGACACATTTTATTCCCTGCAAGAAGACTAATGATGCTGTTCATGTAGCAGGATTGTTTTTCAGAGAAGTGGTGAGACTACATGGTTTGCCAAAGACCATAGTTTCAGATCTAGATACTAAGTTTGTTGGATATTTCTGGCGGACATTGTGGAAGAAGTTGAAGATAGATTTGAAGTTCAGTTCATCACATCATCCACAGACTGATGGACAGACAGAGGTGGTGAATAGGAGTTTGAGAAATTTGCTGAGATGTTTGGTTGGAGATAAGCCAACAAGATGGGATTTGATTTTACCACAGGCGGAATTTGCATACAATAATTCTGTCAACAGGAGCACTGGTAAATCACCATTCCAGATTGTATATGGAAGTAATCCAAGAAATGCATCTGAATTGAGGAAGATAGATAAAGGAGAAATAAGTAGTGCTGAAGCTGAAGATTTTGCAGAACATTTGAAGAAAATCCATGAGGAGGTGAGGAAGCATATTGCCAAGATGAATGCACAGTATAAGGCTAAGGCAGATGTGAAAAGGAGGCATAAGGAATTTCAGGTTGGTGATGAAGTCATGGTTCATTTGCGGAAGGAGCGGTTTTCAGTTGGTACATATAACAAGCTGAAAATGAAGAAGTTTGGACCATGTAAGATATTGAAGAAGCATGATTCAAGAAATGCATATGGGGTAGAATTGCCTACCGAGCTGAATATTTCACCAGTGTTTAACATTTCAGATTTGACAGAGTATCATGAAGGAGGTGTTGAAGATGAGGTTGCAGCAACACAGTGGAATATTCCAGCAACCAGTTCAGATATCAAGGAGATTGAAGACATACTGGACAGTCGTGTTGGCAGAAGCATAAGGAATAGGACATATGAAGAGTATTTGGTCAAATGAAAAGGACGACCTGTTGAAGATTCATCATGGCTAACAAAAGAGGAGGTTAACCGTCTTAGTTTTCCTCTGCACACCTGAGTCGTGACAGGGTCACTTCTCAAATAACCCCGGATGTCTGATGCAGGAGCATCCTGGGTGTAAGAGCAATCTTGCATCACCCAAAAATATTTCTATTTTTATTTTCAATAAGGGCTATTTTGTACAGAGCTGCTATTTATGGAAAGTTACTATTTTTTGGTAATTTTTGTATGTGCTCAGAATGATATGATTTCTTTCTTGGAGGTTCATTTTGGTCATATAAGTCTGCCAGTAAAGTTTCATTGCCAGATCAAGTGTATATTGGAAGATATTGAAGATTTTCGGTATTGGCAGCAGGGTACAGAAACTTTGAACTCAGTTTTGAAGGCTTTGGAGGCTCCGGATGAGGTCAAAAATTTGGGTGACGGGCGCTTGCGCAGGTCAAGCCTGTAGAGCGCTTCGTGGCATTTCCGAAATGGGGTTATAATAGCCGAGCGCGTCAACGGGTGATGACTTATGGTCTTCGAAAGTTGGGCCATCTGAAATGGCGAAAAATAATTTTCTTCAAAATTTATGTTCGGGTTTCGAAGGTTATCTTGAACCGACTATGATGTAGTAAAATGTAAAATAAAATAATTCTAAGTTGGTCGGCCTTATTGGCTAAAATTTTGGAACCTTCCCAGGCGGTGGAAAATTGCCTATATAAGGAAGGCTGTATTATTGTCTTAGGCAGTTCAGAATAGTTCTGGGTAGTAGATCTGGGTATTGATTTGAGGCTTTGTCCTACAGAATATTGTAAGGAATGCCCATGTGGCTTTGCATATTGTAATTCTGAAAGTTTGTAATTCCACATTTGTGGAGATAATAAGAAGCCAATTTTATGTTCTTGCATATTATTGTTGTTGTTTCTCTATTTCTGTTATGTGTTTGTGGTATTAAGGGGAGCACCCTTCATCAATTCAACATATAAACCCTAAACTGGTTCTTCACATATATGTCCTCCAAGTCTTCAACTTGAACACTCTTCCACTTCTGCTTTCTCTTCCTTTTCAAGTCTTTCCTTGACAATACACATGCCTTTTCTCCATATTGACCTCCAACTCTTTCAAGATCCTTCAACTCAACTTGGCTCCTAATACTTGGGTTCCTCCTACCGAGTTCTTGATTCTGCAAAGGAATCAGTGAAAACTTCCTGCCATCCTTCTCAACAGTAAATTTTGGAATTCTTATTTGGGGAAGTGAGATACTAAGAGGGGGTGAATCAGAATCTTGCAACTTATACACTTTGAAATGATCAATTCAACATATATATCATAAATATAAACTTTAATGTTGAAATGAATCTAACATGCTAATCACATTCATGAAATGAAACACATAACACAAATATTTGGTAACCCATAAACCCTTGAAAGGTAAAATTGGGGTGGGGATGACACCCACAAATCTTCACTACTACAGCAATAAAGTGTGCCTATTAGGGCTACAAAGTTTTGATCACTTCTGGTGATCTACCCTGTGAGGTGTATGCCCTACTAAGAGCTTAAAGACTTATACAATCTACCTTGATTAAAGGATTTAAAAATTACAACTAAGTGTGTGCTTTGTTAAGAGATTTATAAAGCCCTATTAGGACCACTCTATTAAGAGATTTACCCTGATTCACTTGCTATAATGTATCAGTACTTGATCCTTCGGTTTGAATTTCAAATGTTGATAACATATCTCCTCTTTTCAATACTTAAATGATCTCAAAATCAAATATAACTCTATTCTATCCTTCACTACTTTGCTCGGTCATTATGCTTTATCTCTGAATTTGACAATTAAAATACTCCTTCCATCTGCATACATGAGATCTCCTGACTATTACTGCTTTATAGGGTTTTGATGTCACCCTATATAAATAACTGATCAAGCTCATAGATCAAAATCAATGATTTAGATTCATTACTTATGTCGCTTAAGCATTCCTTTTTCTGATTGGTTACATTTCTTGCATAGGGTTAATGATTGAAATCACAACGTGTAATCAACTCCTTAATTCTCTCAACAATCATTAAATCAAGCATAGAAGTCAGCCAAAATAGTTTACCTAGGTGTTTGTGCCATTACAAACACATATATAAAAACTGGTTTACTCGGCATATGATGTCTCTGATGTTTGGTCAAAACTGTTCTCCATATAGTAGCGCTCAGAACTGACTCTTCTATACAACTCAGCATATATACTTCTCAATAACTGCTGAAGTACTCGGCAACCTTTGACTTGCTCGGCAGTAACTATTGCTTAGTACATATACAAAATATAAGTCTATACATAACTCGGCCTTAATAGGATGGCTCAATTGTAGTGATGACTGACCAACATTGCCTTGATAATGACTAAGTGTTGGACACTAATAGACAACATGAATTGGAGATCAACAATCTCCCCCTTTGACATTAGTGGCAAAAACACTTTGTCATGACTTCACATTACATAACCAAAATATTACTTAGTACTTGAGTACTCCCCCTAAGACTGTGACTCGGTCTTCATTACATTTACATGATATACATGAATTTGACATACAATGAGTTTACATTACATTTCAAAAATAGTATGTCGTACCTTTACATTTTTTCTTCTATTTCCCCTTGTTCTACTCTATATCCCCCTTGATATTTGTATATGCACGACTCATTTCCCCCTTGTTTTTGTCACTTTGAGTTGCTGGGGTGTTGGGGTAAGAAAATACTTAGCCAAAGATGGTTTGTGGAGTTGAAGAATCATTTCTAAAGCATTGTCCCATCCAGATCTTACAAACTCCAAAACATGTACATCTTAATTTATAGCTGAACAGCTAGATCAACCAAACTCTCGACAATAGAGAGACGAGGATCTCTCTGTACTAACTCCTTTTTCAATGCCAATTCTCTCTGAATAAGCTCCAAATGAGATGTCAACATTGTTTGTATAGAGATTAAATTGGCTCTTATCCCTCCATTATAAACCATCAACTCAGCTAATATCCCTTGTGCATGAAGAAATTTGGTGAAATGAATAGAGTAGGAACTTACATCCATGCTTAGTGAATGTCATGTTGATTCCAAGCCTATTTGTAGCTTCTCAATAAGCTCTTGATTATCCTTGGTAAATGTCTCTACATTATATAGATCTGTTTGTACAAAGAATAAACATTTTATACAACCTCTTCTAAGTTACTCACTAGGTTAGAAAGTTGTACCTGCTTCACTGCAATCTTTATTGAGACCTTTTCAAGTACCTTGGTCTCAAAATTTCTTTTAGACCATTGCATTAACTTCTCATTTGCTTCACTCATATCATTGTTCACCTTTGTGACAATATGTACCAATTGTTCTAGTATAGGTGAAGTTTCATTTACATCATCTAACTCAAAAGCCTCTATGAACATGTCCTTAATTTCACGTAGTACCTGCATTTTTTTATGTCCTCTTCTAAGGTCCTCTTTCTTTCTCTTCTTCTTCAATAAATCTTGCAATATTTTCTTCTATTCATATTTTAAGTTATCAATGTCCCACTTTGGGATCACTATAACTTCATCTAATGTTACTTGTGTGCTAGGAGATTTATCCTTTTTCTTATGTTTCTTCTTCTTCTTCTTTGGCTTTGGTGTGCTGCTACTCGACAGTTGTACTAAGGCTTGAATAGCCTCTTGCTCTTTAGGTTCTTGACTCTCCTTGGTTATTTTATGCTCAGTCTCCTTTTCTTCAACATGAGACCCTAAAATTTTTGGTGTAGACTTATTTTCTTGTTCTTGTATGCTCTCCTCTCCTTCTCTTGTATTGATTTCAATATGTACCTCGGTAGGTGTATTCTCTGTTGATGTTATCAGCTTACCCTATTCCTTGACACTTGTTCCTTATGTGAATTTCTCTTCAATTATGACTAAGTTGGACCTTGTAGGTACTGAGTCCATAGTTGATGCACTTTCAATCGTTGGATAATCATATACTTGTATTAGAACTGGATTGGTGTTTGTTAGAAGTGGATCTGAGGCTGCCTTGGTAAGAATTTGACTTTCAATTTCTTCCTTGGTCAAGGCATTAATGTCCACTAGTGTATCTTCAGGTACATCCTCAATGGTGATAACATCCTATTTTTCACTCTCTTTTACCTTTTTCCTTATCTCTTCTTCCTTATTTTGTGGCTCATTTATATCCTCGGTATTGTCCAGTTCAACTTATGTAGATGTTCCTTCATCTTTATATGCACTCTTATCAACTATCAATCCAAAGATTATCTTCCATATTTGTGTGCTCTGTGTAACAACTTCCTCAACATTATTTTTTAATATGGAGTAAGCCCTCAGTTTAGGAATAAACTTGTTTTAATGTTGCTCCATAAATTTTTCTATCTGCTTTAGTGTCAACTCAGGCATGATCTATGCTAGATTGCCTTCTCTGATTTGTCTCTCTGTCATGATAGCATACTACCATCTTTCATCAATTTTTATGAAAAAATCATCAAGGATCAAATTTCCTATCTCCAAAGGTGTCATCTTAAATGTACACAATATTTCTATCATAGCATCTTCAATATTTTCCTTATTAGTTTTTCCTAACTTTTCAAATTTAATAATCTTAAATCCTATCAAACCGGTTGTGCTCTTGATATTGTGGCAGATTTCATCCACATTAATTAGATTCCTATATGTTTCCACCATGAATTTGTTATTGGCATTTATATCAGTCATTTCTTCATCATCGTCATCCTTTTGGAGTACCAATTTCCTTATTGGCTTCTTCTTGGGATTGCTCAGCACAACATTTGTTTGAACTTGTTTCCTTTTCCCCGAGCTCTCCCCTTCAGTGTTTCTTACTAGTGTCTTCTTTTGTGGCTCAACAGTTGTAGCAGTTGATGTTTCTTGTGTTCTAGGTCTTGTTTCTATAGGAGTAGGCTTTTGTTTTTTTTCTTCTTCTTACTGGGCTCAAAAACTATGATCTCTTTGCCTTTCTTTTATGTATCTACTTCCTCCTCTCTACTTTCTACAGACTCACTAGATTTGTCCTCACCCAAACCTTGTGTGATTTCCAGAGGTGCATTATCCTCTTCTCCTTGGCCTAACATTTTCTCAAGGTTTTTAACTAGCTTCTTTCGCTTCCTTTCTAGGGTTGCAGACTTTAGGCCCATTGTAATCTTAAACTTTTCTTCTTCATAATTCCCAAAAACCTTGGCTTTACTATCAATCTCTTCTACAAGTAGAGCTGTAATAGATGTTGATTCTTCATTTATGTTTACTTCACAGGGAAATGGTCTCAACAATGCTACCCTAGGCATAATAGCTTCTACATAGGTGTTGTTAGTATCCACAAGAAAACATACATCATCATATAATTTCTCTACTAGGGATACTAGAATTCGGCTTCTCTTTCTCATTTTCTTCTTAAACTTTACAAAGTAACTCTCCATCACACTATCAAATTTATCTCCTAATTGTTGAATAAACTCATTAATCTATTATGTCACAAGTTGGTACTAACTCCATACTACATCTCCTATTTTAGGAAAATTATTTTGCACATAGAAAATATATAAACTATCAGGGATCCAAACTTACACATTAAGTTCTTTGCTTTTCTAATTGATGTTAGATTCTTAGCAAGTTGTGTTAGCTGCATCTTGGCAAGATCATATGTATGATCTTTCTTCACAATTTTCTATACTTGGTCCACTGCAATACAAGGGATGCTATCCATTCGACTTGACTCGTAGAACTTGTGAGTAATTACCCTCATTGAAAAATCAATCTCAGGATATGTGATCATAGAGATAGTCATTCCACATTTATTCCATACTACCATGGTATTCACCTAGATCACTTCTTTGCTCTGGCATCTCATTGTCTTCTTCCTAGTAAGAGTAGGGTAACTAGTGACTTGGTGAATTATGTCCTTATTTATCTTCACCGGCCCATTTTCCAACCATAATTGCATGTCATGAACTTGACTCAAGACAATCTTAATCCATTCTATCTTGAAATTGTGAGGGAAGTCTAGGGTACACACTAACCCTTTCTCAACAATGTGTTGATTCTCTACCTTCAAAACTCCATTTTCACAAATCTGTTGTAAGCCTCCCCTAGCTCATAGTCTCTGATCTCACTGATCTTACACATGTAGCATGCGCACACATCGTGTATCATCAAAACTTTAGGTGAAATTGATGACAGGGATCCTGAGAGATCTCACTTCACTGCACTCTCCGATACAACTTGGAATTTTGGTGGTTTGCATGCATCACTCCTGACTAACTGAACATTCTATATCTCTTTTCCTTGCTTCCTTACTGCAACAAATGAGCTTGATGCTATTTTCCAAAATTAGGGTTTGTAAAATGAATGTTGAATAGCTCGGTAATACCTGATTTCAACAGTTCTTCACAATGTTTTCCAATGACACACTGTATGAATCTTCACAAAATAACTTCACACAAATCGCTCCTCTTAATCACCTTTGACTCACTCTACAAATTCTCAAATCGACGATCACTTTAGGTCTTCAATAAATGCTTTGTACACTAGTAGGTGAAATACAATTGTCTCGACCTTTGCATGATAGCTTAGTTAACACATACCCATACTCGGTCAAAACCATGATTCAATCAATAATGACATTTCCACTTTAGCTCGGTCGATATAAAATCTCGGTCATTATAGGATCTCAGCACATACTAAGTGACTCAGTCACTATAGACATAAATACTGATGCTCGACATCAATTATACAAAATAATTATTTTCTCAAATCTATCCCAATACATTTGTACTCATGCAAATATGACTTTAACACATCTAATGTTAGGAACTAGTGTAAAATATATCATTTGAAAATTCAGTTCCTCACATACCTTATTTGCTTAGTTAGAAGTAGTGTGATCACCTAATCCATTGGATTGGGTGACCTTAGGTTCACTGGCTCCACTACTACTTTCTTCCTCTATCTTTCTTCATGTCTGGTTCATCTAGTTCCTTATTTGTTCAATAGTATCTTCACCTTTGCTTTGTTCATTACTCGGTGCTTGTGCTCTACAGTCTCTTTTTATATGACCAATATTTTGGCATGTGTAACAAACCAAACTTTGATTCATCCAACTCTTGGATTTACCTCTAAAATTTGTCCTTATGCAATTTTCTCCAATATGACCATATTCTCCACAATAATGACAACTATACCATGTATTGTAATCCCAATTGAATGTGTTACCTTTCCTAGGTGCATTACCTTTCTTCTTGGATGTCCACTTTGGTTTTGCATTGGATTTGCATTCTTGTTCTCTATGACCATATTTCTGACAATTGTAACAATCTCCTTGAAATCTAGGTGCAGTAGGTGTATTACTAGCATTTAACCTGCATTCATGTGCCTTATGTCCATGCTTCTTACAGCTAAAATAATATCCACTGAATTTGGGCTTAGGATTGGACTTACCATTCTTGCTTCTGCAAATGTTTGTTGTGTGTCCTAGTTTCTCACAATGCTGACATGTAGATTTGTTGTTCTTTGTCTTTGCATTCCTTTGTTCTCCACTCTTTGATGATTCTCCTTCTTCAGTGGATGGTAGGTGCTCATTATGTCCTAGTCCAAAGGTGTCACTGGATCTTCTTGGTGACCTTATCAGCTCCACAAATTATTTCATAGCTTCATTAGGTTTTTTCATCCTCTCATTGAGCTCCTTTTCAGATCTTAACTCATTCTTCAGTTGATTTTTCTCCGATCTTAAATTTGCAAGTAACAATTGATTTACCATGTCCAATTGATTGTTTGTCAACTTCTGCATATCACATGTGCTTTCATCAAGTCTTGCATCCATTTTTCTCTTATCCTCTTCTGTCATTGTCTTGTCTTCTTTGGCTTTCTTTTTCTATTCAATCACTTCACATAGTCTTACTGATTGGAATTCCTGTTCTCTCTTCAAACTTC
The DNA here is from genome assembly GCA_027943335.1 of Chamaecyparis obtusa. Taxonomy (NCBI): domain Eukaryota; kingdom Viridiplantae; phylum Streptophyta; class Pinopsida; order Cupressales; family Cupressaceae; genus Chamaecyparis; species Chamaecyparis obtusa. Next base: position 1,304,613 of record BSBK01000011.1, on the reverse strand, counting down.
AAACTTCTTCATTTAGTGTGTTATTTTTATCTAATAGATATGCTATTACTGCATCACTTTCAGTGGAGTTTCTATTATCAAATAGACCTTTAGTATCCTCTTCCTGATATTGAGTGTCATTCAGTTAGATTGCCAATTATTTCCTTCTCTTCAAAGATTTATTCAATTCTTCTCTTGTTGCTTCAAGCTGGTGCAATGCAAGTTGGATGTTGATCTTCTGATTCTCTATAATTTTTCCCAACTTATTAACCTCCATCTCCAAGATCTTAATTCTCATGTGGTTAGACTTCTTTCTAAGAGAACAAAGCTCTGATACCAATTGTTAGAAGTCTTATTTGGGAAAGTAAAATACTGAGAGGGGGGGGTGAATCAGAATCTTGCAACTTATACACTTTGAAACCAATTCTAAATATATATCATAAATATAAACTTTAATACTGAAATGAATCTAACATGCTAATCACATCCATGAAATGAAGCACATAACATAAAGGTTTGGTAACCTGGAAACCCTTGAAAGGTAAAACTGGGGTGGGGATGACACCCACAAATCTTCACTACTATAGCAATAAAGTGTGCCTATTAGGGCTACAAAATTTTGATCACTTTTGGTGATCTACCCTATTAGGGTTCTGCCCTGCTAAGAGCTTAAAGACTTATACAATCTACCTTGATTAAAGGATTTAAAACTTACAACTAAGTAAGCACTTTGTTAAGAGATTTATAAAGGCCTATTAGGACCACTCTGTTAAGAGATTTACCCTAATTCACTGACTAGAATGTATCAGTACCTGATCCTTTAGTTTGCACTTCAAATGATGATAACAAGTCTCCTCTTTCCAATACTTATCTGATCTCAAAATCAAATATAATTCTATTTTGTCCTTCACTACTCTGCTCGGTCACTCTGCCTGATCTCTGAATTTGACAATCAAAATACTGCTTCCATCCACATACATGAGATCTCTTGACTGTTACTACTTTTTAGGATTTTCCTGTCACCTTATATAAATAATTGATCAAGCTCATAGATCAAAATCAATGATCTAGATTCATTACTTATGCTGCTTAAGCATTCCTTTTTCCGATTGGTTATATTTCTTGCATAGAGATTAATGATTGAAATCACAACACATAATCAAATACTTAATTCTCTCAGCAATCATTAAATCATGCATAAAAGTCAGCCAAAATAGTTTACCTAGGTTTTTGTATCATTACAAACACATATATAAAAATGGGTTTACTCGACATATGAAGTCTTTGATGCTCGGTCAAAATTGTTCTTCATATACTAGCACTCAACACTAACTCTTCTATACAACTCAACATATATACTTCTCGGTAAATAGGAAAGTACTCGATGACCTCAAACTTTCTTGGCAGTAACTACTACTCGGTAAATATACAAAATACAAGTCTATACATAACTCGGCCTTAATAGGATGGCTTGGTTGTAGTGATGACCGACTAGCATTGCCTTGATAATGACTAAGTGTTGGACACTAATAGACAACATGACTTGGAGAAACACCTCTTTGACCGAGCCCCTCAACCAACACTGTAACTGAGAAACATAGGGAAAAAACACTCCAACATGTCAGATTGCTAACTTCCCTAGGATGCTCCTGCATTAGACATCCTAGGTGCAAAAAGATGTTATTATAGATTGGAAGAACATCTTACGAGATTTAACACATAAACCCCGAATTGGTTCCTCACACACATATCCTCCAAGTCTTCAATTTGAAAACTCTTCCCTTTGTTCCACCTCTGCAAATGCTTTTCATCCACAAAGAATCAAATAGGAGCATTGCATCAAATGTATTATTCATAATATCTGACAAATTGATGCAAAGGAGGTCACACTTTAGGAGTTGCCTAAAGTTGTGAAGATTAAAGCACAAGATGTTGATCAGTCATAAGCAAGATGATAGAGGGAGTATGAAGTTCACGGAACTGACTAGAAGATATCTACATGGTGAAGATGAAATTTTCTTTGGCATTGTTGTCAAAGAGGGAGAGATTTAGTGAACCTGAGGGCAAGATTCAATAGAAGTTACCATGAATGAGATGAGGGATAAATTTAGTAAACTGATGAACAGACAAAGGGAGAAATCTATATAAGAGGGAGATGATATTTGGATGAGAATCAGAATGAAGCTAAGGATATTATTAAAGATTGGATCACGGAGAAAGTTGACAGACATGGCTTCATTACATACTTTTTGGATTGTTCAGTAACTTGCATATGATATTGCATGTGGTGTTTCCAGTAATGCCAAAGAGGGAGATTGTTAGAAACTACAATTGAAAAAAAAATTATATTGTCATTGATTTCAAACCTTAACTGGTGAGACAATTTCTATCTAGTAAATTACCATATCTTTTGATTGATGAAGAGGATTTGAAAAGAGGAGATAACAAGAAGACCTATTGGAAAGGTTGAGTTATGAGAAACTACAATGGGTACTTGATTACTTGGCACATTGGCAAGGTAATGAGTTGTTTATCTTTAACACTAAGTGAAGAAGTCAGTTGATTTGAAGCTTAGAAGAAATGAGGAAAGAAGGTCTGAAAGTTTAGCCTTAACTGAGCAAAAGAGAAGAAGATAAAGAAATTTTAGTGTAAGATGAGTGATGGTAGTGTTTACCTAGTGTCAATATAAGCTGAGAAAATTTAGCGTCAACTGAGCATCAGTAAATGTCAAGTATCAGACAATTAACCAGGCGAAGACAGTAATTGCTAAGAAGAACAATTTTAGCAATGACCGAGCTATCTAGTGATGACCAAGCATATGAACATAGTATTGACCGAGTGTCAGTAATTTATAGTTTATGAAAGAATTGACATTCCCAGCCAACACAGTTAAATTCTTGGGATATGTAAAACATGTTGAAGATAAGGATGAATGACCTAGAGCATTTAATGCATGGTAAACCATTTTATTATGGATTCAAGGAGAATTTTTGAGAAGTATCTAGAATGATAAGGAGGAGAACAAAATGTTGGAAGGATTTGATGAATCTGACCAAAACCTAAGATCTACGAAGAAGATTAAGAGACAAAAGATTAAACTACCTAATTCAAGGAGGTATAAGGATGACCTAGTTGTAGGTTATGCAGAGTGAGGAAGAGGTTGATGTTATTGATTGGTGAACCTATGCAAAACATTGAGAAGAGATGAACATAATTGTGGTGATTGCTTGAAGGGATTTCTGAGTAGATCAGAGATGGAGATGACAATGAAGGCCAATTAGTAAATCAACATATGATCTTATTGGATCTGTATTTGCAAAGTGAGTTGTATGTTTTCGATCAAAACCTAATGTTACTTTCTAACCATTGTATCAGTTAAAATCCTTTAATCAAGGTTGACCTAACATTCATTTGTAAATCCTTTAATCAAGGTGACATTATAATGGTATTTTCTTAAGCCCTCTAACAAGGCCACTCCGAACAAGGTGATTAAATTCTTTAACAGGATCACACCTAGCAATGTGTATTGTAACCTTTAACAGGTTTGGCTCCTCACAGAGCTCACTTTAGGAGAGTGAAAATTTGGTAGCATGTTACTGGTGGTTTTTCCCAAATTGGGTTTCCACGTTAAATCCTAGTGTCATTTTTGTGTGAATGTTATTTGATGTTTTATGTTTTATATACTTTAAGTTGATTACTTTTAGACAAGTGGACTACAAGTTTTATATTACTAGATATATTCTAAAGAGATCGAGTGGATCGCTGAATAGATCTAAGTTGGTTAAAATGTTGAAAAGCTCAATTGGTACATCTGACACTATAACATTTGGGATCAAATTATGATGCCAATTTGCGATGACACTACCATTTGTGTGTGATTTTTTTATGTTTTTTGGTAAGTACCCTCAATGCCATCATAATACCGACAGTGCCGTCGTTATTTTGACACCCGCGTGATTATAAATAAAAAGAAAAAGAAAAAGAATGGCTCATTCCTAATTTTCCCCAAATCCTAGTTGCAGGCACGAAGAGGTGGAGGCCGCATTGTCTTGTAGCTTTTCATCATGAGATCTTCTTTGAGCTAAATGAACATATTACTCTGGAAAATTATCTAGAGAGGCTTTGTTTGAATGACGATCTATTGTAGGGTTCTAGGTGTGGGATTCACTAGATCGTTGTTGATGGAATCAGTGATGAGGGAGTATTGGTCATTCTTTCCTCCCAGGACTCTGTGACAATGGCACAATTTTCTAGTCTCTACCAGTCCATTTTCCAATTAGGGTCACAATGCCAACAATCGTCAATTAGATTTCCTATTCCATAGTTCACATAGCTCAGTTGTCATTGTGAATCGTTAATGCTCCTGCACATCCATTTTACAACACTAGTACTATTAGAAGCAGGTATAGCAGTAGCATTTTCTATTAATTGAAGCCCATTAAATACAAATGCTTCAGTCTAGACATTAGGTTTTGATTTTGGAATGAAATCCACACTAGAAAACAATACTCAGAGGTAGAACATACCTCCAAATGGGAGATTTTAGTCTAGTCTTTTCTTATCCATGGAGATTTAGGGTTTCTAACATACAAATGCTCGAGCACAGAAATGTGGCTTGACTATAGGGTTTTTGGAAAAGTTAAGGTTGAAAAGAACCAAATGGGAAATCACATAGTATTAGACCAAATTGAAAGACCAAATAGTCCACTAAACAATTAGGGTTTAATAGGGCACAACTACCTTAAACAAAACAAGGCAAACTACAACGAGAGTAACGCTTTCAACATTACGATCAATATCAAATCGATTAGGACAATTAAAAACCATTGTTATGCATGGGATTAAAATGCATCATGGATCATAGAGTATGATAAAAAATGTACAAATGTTAATGAAGCCTAACATGAAATTAACAGCTAATTAGAATTAGACAGGTATATCGCCAATTTGTATTCCTGCATAGACACAGAACTCAATGTTTGCATTTCCAAAGGTGAGGTTTATTTGCATTTAAATTCCCTAGATAGTGATTAGAAAAGAAGATCACAGGAGCACCTTGACAACATTTTTGGTACTTTTCTTTATCTCCAATAATAGAAGAAAGATTTCAATAGCCACAAATAAATGATATTACTAGTTCTGTTACATTATCTATTGCTTTATTTCTTCTCAAACAAACAATCACATTTATTTCTATCCTCCTACATTGATCTTACATAAGTATTAAAGTCATTTGAATCCTATTGTAATGTATAGAAACACTTTGACTAGATAAAACTTGAAAAGTCTATTCCTAACAAGGCCATCAAACTTTATATAGACCTTTTACAATAGGGCCCAATGCATTTTATACTTTTTTTTCTATAGTTTCTAGTAGTTTGATTATATCTACATAATTAACTTCTTGTGTATACATTTAATAGTGAGGTATATTTTGAGCTTTGTTTTGTGTATATTGTGAATATTAGGAGTAGGGGAAGTCTTATATGTTGTAAGTCATATCTAGATCCAAAATCTGATAGTCTGGTATCATACAATATGTAGATCCAAAAATATATAGTCTGATATTATATATTATAAAAACATAATTAACTAGTGAATTAATAGAACTACTAATGTTCTATATAAGAATTGTACAGGTCTTATTCAATGTAAATTTTTAATTATCTTGATAGTAATTTATTTCAACTATTTAGTTTTTGTTCAAAAGTTCTACATTAAATTTGGATTTCTCCTTACAATGTTTGTTATAGCTTTAAGATGAGTTTTTTCTTTTAAATTGTATTTTTTAAGGATTTCATTTTTTTATAGAAAGCATAATTTATCACCCTCACCAATAATACTCAACTAATTAAATTACAATCCTTAAATTTATAATTAATTTTATTTAAATTCTACTTTATACTTATCACAGTCCAATATCTCATAGATTCCTTATTGGTGCTTACTATTAGACTTTTTCTCATTTAATTTGAGGATAAATTGTTCAAAATTAGTGGCCAATGTAGTTAGATTGATGCCCATCAGATAAAGGCATAACCAGCATTATAGGATTCCAATGGGGTGTCCCTCTCATATGAAGATGGGAGCAGTATAAATTTGACTTATTTTTCTTTGAATATGATTCACTTCTACTTGCTGTATATACCCAATATATAACATACATAGAAGATTGCCATATTATGTATAATCAGAACATTTGTTAATAGAAACAAATATATAGGTAAATATTATTAATGATATATGTTTCCATCATCTCTAAATAGATTGGTAGTTCCAAATATATCACAAATTTTTGGGTAGAAACAATGCTCCTATCAATTAATTGGGAGTTTTCAAATCAGGAAGTAATTTATCTAGTCATGTATGGATAGAATTTGAGGCTAAGGTCAAAAGAATACAACAATGTAAAGATAAGAGTGATGTGAGCTTCCCAATTATTAGTTGTTAAAATTTACACACCAACTGTCCTTCTTTATCTTTTTAACCCTGAACGTAATCTATCCTTTTGCCTCTACCAAAACAAAGAAATACTATAGTGGGAAGGCCCACTTTCCATGCAGTTTTTGTCTACTTGTCTTTGATGGCTTTGAAAAAAGAGACATTTCCATGCTTAATAATATTTTGCATGTGCTATCTGTCTTCCTTTCTTCCAAATAAATCCTTGATTTTAGTAGCATTGATGAATATTGAAATAATTCACTTTTGAAATTATGTTATTTAGTGCCTAAGAACTCATCCAACAAGAGGGCACAAGTTCAAATTTAAGGGGTAAGGTAGTATAATTAGATGTCTCTAAGAAGAAGTATAAGGTAGTAGAATAAGATAGTACCAATATTACTGTAAGTCATTTGTATTCTCATATACAAACTTTGAAGTATTATAGACTAAAAGAATTTGTCTTTCTTTCTTTATTTCTTACAAAAAAAGACACTTCCTATTTTTAAAAAGCATGTGATTATGATGGACCTAGTGATCATCTTTAAATGTATTTAATTAAGAATTTTTAAAATAGTCTAAATATTTTTTGATAAAGTTATAGCTATAGAGTATTATAGTGAAATATTTAAAATACACTAGCTGATTATAAACAAAAAGAAAGAAAAAGAATGGCTCATTTCTAATTTTCCCCAAATCCTAGCTGCGCATGCAAAGAGGTGGAGGCCGCATTGTGAGGGCAAAGTTGAGCTAGGCAAGGACAAAAACATGCTCCCTCTTGTTGTTCAGTATGTGCTTTGTCTAGTCATTACTTTCCATGCTGCAATGTTTGATGATTTGAATTCCATTCCTTTGGGTTGCATCCAATTTATTTGGGTTTCACCCTTGTCTTAGGTTGAAAATGTTGGAAACTGCAATTGAAACAATTGGTGTATTGTCATTGATGTGAAACCGTAACTGGTAAGATTGTTGCTACTTAGGAAAGTACTATATCTATCTGAGTGTTGCTAAGGGGATAGGCAAGGTTGGTAACAATAGCACCTAAGGGAAAGGTTGAGTTATCTTGATACTACAAAGTGTACTTGACTATGTTGTACAATGATGAGAAAATGTATTGTTTATACTAGTAAGACTGAAGATTAAACTGGTAGGCTTGACCGAGCAAAGAATGGAGATAGTGTATGCTGAGAAAAATTCTAGTGTCGACTGAACAACAGTTAATTGCCGAGGAAGACATTGTAAGCCGAGGAAACATTTTTGGTATGACCGAGCTTTCTACATGAAGATCGAGTAATTGATCACAGTATTGACTGAGCATCAACAATTTTATATTTGAAGAGAATTTAGTTTTGGAGCCGACATTGTTGAATTCTTGGATTATGTAAAATGTGTTGACTTTATTTATTAATTGTTTGAAAGCATTAAATGCACTGTAAAATGTTTTATTGTAAATCTTTAAGAGATTTGAGATGATTCTAGAAAAGGAGCCGAAGAACATGAAGTGGATAGATTCAATGAATTTGACCTAACCCTAAGATCTATGAATGAGATTGAGTGACATAAGATGAGTTAACCTAATTGAGGAAACATTAAAGGGAACCTGAGCATTTGGATATGCAAGTGCATGGGTGAATAGAGAATGTTGGAAGATCAGTAAAGTTTTATTGACTATATAAGTAGAAAAGGTTGAAGGAGAATTGTGATGGTTGCTTGAAGAAAAGTTCCAAGTAGATCAGAGATGGAGATGACAAAGTTTTAAAGTCAGTAAACCAGCATTAGTGTACGGAATCGGATCTCATATTTGCAAAGTGAGTTGTATATTTTTCAGATAAATATTGCTGCTACTTTCTAACTACTTTCTAACCATTGTAATAGTCAAAATCCTTTTAACAGAGGTTGACCTAATAGTCATATGTTAAATCCTTTGAACAAGGTTGCATTCTAATGGAGTGTATGTAAGTCCTATGACTAGGCTCACTTTTAACAGGGTGATTGAAATCCTTTAACCGGGTCACACCTGATAGTGTGTATTGTAACCTTTGACAGGGTTGGCTTTTTACCTAGCTCACTTCAGAAGAGTGAAAATAATAGTAGCATGTTACAAAGTGGTTTTTCTCAAATTGGGTTTCCACTATAAATCCTGGTGTTAATACTTGTGTGAATGTTTTGGTTTGAACATTTCTATGTTTTACAAGTTAAGTTACAGCTGGGTAGTGGACTGCATTGTTATATGTTTCTATTATTAAATCAGCGATGACCGAGTTTGTTTTGGTTATTGAATCTGATTTAAGGAAAAGATTTTGAGATTGTTTTATACATCAGGACCTGAGAACAACTGATTCACCCCCCCCTCCCCCCCCCCTTCCCCTCTCCGTTGTTCTAAATCATATTAACAATTGGTATCAGAGCTTTGTTGCTTATTATTAGTGTTTACAGAAATCAAGTTTAAAGGGGCTTGAAGAAAATGATCAGGATGTATAAGGAGGTACCAAAGCTAAATAAGAAAAACTTCCCTGCATGGAAAAGCTTGATGAAGCTGCATCTGGCTGGTATTGGTGACTCTGCAAAGTACTACATTGAGAATAGTTGTGTCTCACCTGTCGCACCTTTGACTACCGAAGAAATGAGAGCTAAGCAAGAACATAATCAGGCAATGCTAGAAATTGCATCTGTCCTAAGCTATCCAAAATTTGAGGACATTAAGGATTGCACAACTACTAAGGATATGTGGGACACTCTTGCAAGAATCTATGGTGGTGACTTGAATGTACTAAAAGCAAAGGCTGAGAGTCTTAGAGGTAAGTTTGATGAAATGAGAATGTAAGAAGGTGAAAACATTGCACAATATTGTGGTAGAATAAAAGAAGTTGTGAATGTTATTAGAGGAGCAAATGGGGCTATTGATGATGAAACTATAATTGGGAAAGTACTAAGAACCCTACATCTTATATATGCTATTAAGATCTTAGCTATTCAGGAATCTAGATGTAAATCTGCTAATTTTCTTACTTTGGAAAGTTTGGTTGGTAAGCTGACTGCTTTTGAACTCTCTAACTATGATAATTTCACTGTTGGAAGCATTGGTAATGTTGAATCTACTTTCAATTCACAGCTAGTTCTGAACAAGCCAAAAAAAGAAAAAGAAAGATGCATAAGTGAAAGTGACAGTGACACTTCTAATGAAGAACTGGAAGATCTAGAATCTCTTATGGCTAGAAGACTGAAAAGAGGAAAAGGAAAGTATAAAGGTAAACTCCCTATTATATGTTTTGCATGTAATAAAGTTGGTCATATAGCTACTAGATGTCCTGAAAGGAAGGATAAAGATGATGAAAGAAAAAGCAAACACAAAGACATAAGAGATGACAAAAGCTACCAATGGAACAAAGACTACAAAGGAAAAGATAAGAAATCTTGTTACATTGCTGAAAAAGAAACTGACACTAATAATGATGATTTTGAAATTAAGGTAGTCTATGTTGCAATGAAAGATGAATCTGATGAGGATGAGAAAATTGCATTGATATCCTATGTGAACAAGAATGATAAATGGATTATTGATAGTGGTTGTTCACACCACATGACTGGTGACAAAAATAAGTTTGAGACCTTACATCATTACAGAGGTAAAAGTGTAAAATTTGGTAATGATGCACCATGTCCTGTTAGAGGAAAAGGTTTGATTAAACTAATTGATAAGATATCGTGCGAAAATGCATATTGGGTTGAAGCTCTTAATTATAATTTGTTAAGTGTTGCTCAGCTTAAAAAAATTGGTTATTGACTGGAATTTCATCACAAGCAAGCTAAAATATTTGATGCTACTGGAGAACTAATTGGAAGTGGAGATCAGACTAGAGGTAATTTGTTCTATCTTGACCTATCTAAAGAAACATGTTTAATTGCATAACTTGATAATATTTGGTTATGGCATAAAAGGCTATGTCATGTTAACTTTGACAATCTGGTAGAGATAAGTAAGAAGAAAAAGGTAAGAGGTCTACCTAGATTGAAGAAACCTGAGAATGTGATGTGCAAGGAATGCCAGTTAGGAAAAATGACAAAGTCAAGTTTTAAGAGAAAATCCTTTACTTCTGAAAACATTTTAGATTTGGTTCATACTGACCTTTGTGGACCTATGGGTGTACAAAGTTACTGTGGTGCTAGATACTTTATCTTATTTGTTGATGATCATACTAGGATGATGCATGTAATGTTTCTAAAAGAAAAATATTAAGCTTTTCAATTCTTTAAGTGGTATTTGGCTAAGGTTGAGAAGGAGACAGGTAGGAACCTGAAATGTCTTAGATCTAACTGAGGTGGAGAATTTACATCAAATGAATTTAATCTATTTTGCAATGATAGCGGAATTAAAAGATAGATGTCTGCATCTAGAACACCTCCACAAAATGGTATAGCAGAAAGGAGAAATAGATCTATCTTGGATTGTCCAAGGACATTGTTGATTAAAAAGAATATGGCACAGAAATACTAGAAAGAAGCTATAGGCACTACTATCTACACTCTTAACTAGGTACAGATCAAGAAAGGTACAAACCTGACACCCTATGAATTATGGCATGGGTATGCACTGAGTGTTAAATACTTTAGAATCTTTGGAAGTAAGTGCTATATATTAAAAGACACTAGGAATGGAAAGTTTGATGCTAAGAGTGATGAAAACATATTCCTAGGGTATTCCACAAAAAGTAAAGCTTATAAGTGTTTGAACTCTAACACTAACAAAATTGTGCAAAGTGTGAATGTCAAAATTGATGAGTATGTAGAAAGAAATGAAGCTGACAACAAAAGAGAACCAGAAGATTATAGATCTTTTGTGTACATTGAGGAAGAAGAAGAGGCAAGTAATAGACTTGCACCTGATGCCGAATCTTAGGTAAGCAATGCCGAGCAAAAGATAGATGCTACCGAGCATCAGGAAAACAATGCCAAAAGAAAACAAGAACATGCCGAGCTACAAGAAAATGCTGCTGAGTATCAGGAAGAGGTTGCCAAGCATTCAGAAGTTGAATTTGACAATGTTGTTGGGGAACCTGATGAAATAGAGGAGAAAGGAGATGAACCTATTTTGGAAAAATATGTAAGAAGACATCACAAGCCTGAATAGATAATTGGAGACAAAAATATTGGAATTCAGACCAGAAGTAAGACTAAGGATCCAACATGCCTACTGTGTGAATTTGAACCCAAGTCAACTAGAGAGGCATTAGAGAATGAAGACTGGATACAAGCAATGAATGAAGAGATTGACTAGATTGAAAAGAATGATACTTGGACTCTAGTGCCAAGACCTAAAAACAAAAATGTTAGAGGGAAAAAGTGGGTGTTTTGGAATAAGATGAATGAAAATGGTGAAATAACTAGGAACAAAGCTAGGCTGGTATGCAAAGGCTACACACAAGAAGGAATAGATTATAGGGAGACATTTTCCCCTGTAGCTAGATTGGAAGGAGTAAGAACTGTACTTGCATATGTTGCTTATAAAGATTTCAAGGTATATAAAATGGATGTCAAGTCTGCATTTTTGAATGGTATACTAGAAGAAGAAGTTTACATAGAACAACCAGAAGGTTTTATTGATCCAAATAGAAGACACATGGTGTGCAAACTGAATAAAGCACTATATGGATTGAAACAAGCTCCCATAGCATGGTATGAGAGGTTTCACAACTACTTGATATAGATTGGATTTTCAAGAACAAATGACACAAGCAATCTGCACATGAAAGATAAAGAAGGTAAAGGTATCCGGTTGGCAAAAAATTTTGTGGATGACATTATTTTTGGTGGACAAGATGCATTGCGTAAAAGATTTTCAAATGAAATGCAAACTAAATTTGAAATGAGTATGTTTGGTGAGATCAAATTCTTTGTTGGTTTACAAGTATATGAGAGGAAGAATGGAATTTTCATTACACAGTCTAAGTATGTTAATGAAATACTGAAAACTTTTGGGATGGAAGATGCTAAACTAGTGAATACTCCTATGGTTACTGGAAAAAAGTTATCTAAGAATGATGATGCTATAGAAGTGAATCGGACTTTGTACAGATCCATGATTGAAAAATTATAGTATATTGTACATAGTAGACCAGATATTACACTAGTTGTTGGGATTGTGGCAAGATTCTCTGCCAATCCTAAGGAAACACACATGATGGTTGTGAAAAGAATTATGAGATACTTGAAAGGAACTACTGACTATGGTCTATATTATAAGAAGGATGAAAAATTTGAACTCAAAGTTTATACTGATGTTGATTGGGTAGGAAATGTAGATGACAGAAAGAGTTCTAGTGGTGGAGATTTCTTTCTTGGATAGAGATTAGTCTCTTGGACAAGCAAGAAACAAAATTGCATTTCCCAATCTACTGCCGAGGCCGAGTATGTTGCTGCTACAGTAAAATGTTCAAATTTGGTATGGATAAAACAATTGTTGATAGGCATGATAGAAGAAATTACTGAACCTATTATTATTTTCTGTGACAACACAATTGCTATCAATATTTCTAAGAATCCAGTGATGCACACTAAGACCAAGTACATAGAAATCATATTCACTAAAGCTTTACCTAGAGAAGCTCATGAGTATTTGAGAAGTCAATTGGGGGTCCTTCCCCTAATTGAGGCTACCTAGACAAGCTAGGACCACAACATCAAATGTGCTACAACAAAATATTTGACAAATTGATGCAAAAGATTGTCACACTTTAGGGCTGGCCTAGACTTGTGAAAAGGAGCAAAGACAAGGAATCAATCATAAGCAAGATGACAGAGGGAGAAAACACTGAGTTGCACATATATTATCTACATCTAATGGATTTATGTTTTAGTTGCTACTTTGGCATTTTTGTTAAAGAGGGAGATGAACTGATATGATAACACATGACACTAAAAAGTAAGGATGATGAACTGAAATGAAGGATCAGGATAGGGGGAGATCTAAATACTTCTAACGGTCACATAAGTGAGGCTTATAGGATTTTGAATCAGAATGAAGCTAAGGATATTATAAATAATTCTCTAATGAACAGATAAATTTTTGGATTGGTTGGTAATCCATGTGTTATTCAGGTAATATCATATGGTGTTGCCATCAATGCCAAAGAGGGAGATTCTTGGAAACTGCAATTGAAACAATTGTTGTATTGTGTAACGCCCCACCAGGCAACCCAAGAGGACAAGACATAAAACCTCTATAAAATGCAAGTAGTGAATTTTTTTATTTTTTTATTTTATTTTAACGAGAATAATATTCATCATTCCACTTCATATTTCTAAAAGAAGAAATAATTTTCTACTACTTGAATGTAATATTTATACAACTTAAGTCCTCCTGGGTTCCCTAACATTGCTACTAAAGCAACATCATATAAACCATTTACATGCATAAGATATTCACGGAATCATGAGCTTAAAAGATCTACATTCATTTTAATGCACCAAGTTAAATGTCCCTAACTTATTTCTTATATTAAACATAGGTTAATCATCCAACATCATTATTCCTTTTATCAACTCATTCCATAAATTCATATTGATTTCATCTACATCTACTATCCTTTATATCACTTTTCTCTAGTAATTTAGGTAAGAGATTAATATTCATTAAGGTAGGCATTATCCTAGGTACTTCATTAACATGAACCAAGTATTAACATTATAATCAAGTTACTATTTTATTTCATTATTTCATAACCATTCATTGTTAATAATTCCAATCACTAACCTATCATTTCTCAATAATTTCCTTGGATCCTTTCATCAAGAGAGAATACATTATTTTTTTTGTGATACATCATTATATATAACTATATTTAAGATCATTTCCTTTACATATGGACAACATAAGAGGATAGGAGAAATAACATAAACACTTTCTTTTAATGCTAGTAACATGTCCAATATTCCACATTCTTTTCCCTTTCTTTTACCTAGAACTACCCATTCCCTTCTGCATTGCTTTGAATTGAGATTATATCAATACTAAAAGACTCCTTTTAGGAGATTAAAATTACATGAATACAAATACATAAGTACATCTCATATTAAAATATCCAATAAGAAATCTTCAACTGCAGATCTGGAATGGAATATGTGCTAGGATCATCCAAAGAATCACGATCAATACCTCGATATAAATATTAACCACCCAACCATGTGGAACCAATAGGCCCACTCTCCCGAGCTAGGAGATAGAACCAAAGGCCCATACAAGAGGTAACAACTAGGAAATTCCTAAGGTGGTGATAAAATTTCTCCAAAGTCACAACACAAAAGAAAAGACAAGAAGACCACAAGGACTACCAGAGGCATGATCAAATTTGGTAGAGACTCTAAGCTACAAGCTAGGTGAGTGTCATCGCATAGCCCTCACCCCTTGGGTTGTCTTGGTACTAGCCACTCTTGGCCCCGGCCCCCAAGTAGGCACATGCGGAACCGAATGCCTCTCGTACAGACAAGGTCATCCAGTCATACCTACGCATAGGTACCTTCTCCCACTCCCATCCTTAGTCTTTACTAGCACTAAAGGCATGGACGAGGCACAATTAATCTTGATTAGTGTGTAATTTCCCATTCCAATAATCTCCCATTCCCAATTCATTTATTTAGGTTATCACTTGATTAAATAACTCATAGTAGGTTATCCTGGTACTAGCCACTTAGGGCCCCGGCCCCTCACTATGAGCCACTCACCTAGTGTACATAGGTTCCCTAACATACATATAAAAATCATAAGAACATAATAGATTCATCATCAAGAATTCATAACAACATTTGATTGAGTTTAGGAAAACATATGTTGTCCCTAGTCCACTTGACAACCCTAAACCCAATATGGCATTCAGAATGTTCCAAACATATAAGAAGACATCCAAGTGATATTATAAAAATATTTAGAGTATAAATAGATCCAATTAACTAAAAAAAAAATTTTAATAGCCTCTGGTAACCATACAAAACCTTAAAACTTAATGATGTTCTTAAACTGAATTATTTCAAGCAAGGATTAAATGCAAAGAATAGTCATCATAGAACAGTCAACCATATCTTCCACAAAACAAATAATAAAGGAAATCTCTTTGGTAGAGATTTAGATAACATAATTATGGGCTCTCAATTTTATTTTTGGGAAGATCCAACGGTGGGAAAGAAAGTTATGACTTCTGGTTTAGAACAGAAAATTCTGGTTAGGGTTCAGACCTGCCTTCACTAAAACAGTTGTAATTTTTACAAAACATAATTAAAATTCACCAAACTAATTGGAAATGAAATATAAGACTTAGAAAGATATCTGATATCAAATTCAAACTTTTATATGATCATATCAGCCTGTAGCATACGAATACATTTGACAGAAAATTCAGAATCAAGAATGGACAGGCATAGTCTGCCAAAATGTCAAAAATAAGGCATTAATTTGACCCTAAAAATAAAATCAGAGAGATACCCATTTGAGATCTATGAATTTTACTTCTAGAAAATCAATTTAGTAAAACCCTAGATGCAATTTAAATTATTATAATAATAGATCTCCAAAAATGGGTTGTTAAAAAACCCTAGGAAAACACATGCCAATTCTTACAAACAAAAACTCAAAACTTTAAAATAACCATAGAAATGAAAAGTATATATATAATAAATAATGATAATATATAAATAGATCCATAATCTATCAGACACATAAAGTAACTAAAATATTCAATCCATACCTCATGTCCTACGAAGGTTGAATCGAAGAAGGAAGGAAACAAAAGAGAAGACAATTCCAAACTTGAGATGCATCCTTCAAACCCTATCCACTTTCAGAAATCTCCATGAAACAAAGAAATAATTGCACAGCAAATAATCCCTCTCTCAACTACTGAAATTCTCACAAAAATGTCTCTCTCCCAAAAGCAAAGATAGCCAAAAATTCTTAAAGACATGCTTACAAACTTTCCCTCACATCTCCAAGTTTTCTCTCCAAAATCTCCATGAAAAGTAAGGCCATCCTCTCCTCAATGCTTCAGCCCCAAAATCTCCCCTTTCAAATGAGAAAGTAGTGCATATAAATAGATTTCCAAAGGTTGAGAGGAAAAGTAACCAACTCCCAACTAACTCTTAACTAAAGGGTATTATAAAATAACTTAATATCATACAACTATATTACTCAAATATACAATAAAAGATTATTTGTATTCATTCATACACATATGTAGTATTATCCTAACATATATGCATATGCCATCATTAATTACATAAATATCTATATATATAACCTATCCTCATTATTAATAATTAACAATTGAGAATAATATACCTCGCATTATTTAATATTTAATTATTAATAATATTATACTTTACATTAATCCCAAAATATACACCATCAACAATATCTACAATAATTAACATATAATCACATATAAATTATATATATATAAATACATATATGTGTGCACCCATATATATATATATATTTATATTTATATAGATACATGCCAAATACCAAACACTATAATCTATAAGATTATGAAGTAATAGATCACAATATTATTACCTATTTATAATTACTATAGGATATAACACTGAGGTAGAATAAAATCGCATGCCTCAAAATAAATCTAATCATCGAAAGAGGCCATAAAATCAACTATGAAACATATTGAGAAAACCATAAGATCAAACAAGGTCAACCAAAGTCAACAAGGAAAGTCAAGCCAAACTCCTGAAACACAACATAGAAAGATTAACTAAGAATCATACCAAGAAGGATAAATAAATAAAATGAGTAAACAAATCATACAACCAAATGAATTCAAGTGGCCACAAGGCACTAACTACAACTATGCCCAACCGGGTGCGTTGGATCTGGGTTTTTGACCCAAAGGTTGACTAACAAAGAAGGAACCCTAATATTCCCAAATTGGAATAATGACAAAGGAAGACTCATGTAGGGGCCTTAGTACTATCTCCATAACAACAACCATCGAGGATTTGAGGGCATGTTCAGACCTATGAAGCCAGGTGAAGTCGATGCCCGGTACCTGCAAGCCTGCATCACAAAGAAGAAATACATATGCACGGATATACATATAAAAGAAAACATTGCAGACAGATGACCAGGATCGATACATCGTGTGGACCTCAGCTATGTGAGTAACTACGAATTCATCCTGAATCATGAAAACACATCATGTATATATATAGACTCAAAGCATGTAGCATCATCATAACGAAGGTTAGAATCTCAAGCATTGTGTTAGTCTCTTATCAATACTAATAATAAATCAACATAATCAAATCATCAAGTGAGATACAAGATTCATCCAAAGTAACCTTAATAGAAGAAAATATAAATAACCACTCAAGTACATATCATATAACATCCTAACTATGTTCATAAAGGTCTTGTAGGTACTCAATACATACATGGAGATAAATACATACAAAAATGATACCTTTAGATAGTATGTCTGATATTAGAATCATTGAGTACTAGCTTATGAAATTATTATAAACAACTATAGGAATAGATCAAACAAGTATCATGTACAACTTAAGCTGTAAGAAAACATCGAAGGATCTTAATTCTTTCAAAAACACAAAACTTATATTAGGGTTAGAGGGGTATTACATATTGTCATTGATGTCAAACCTTAACTGGTAAGACTGTTGCTACTTAGGAAAGTACTATATCTATTGGAGTGTTGCTAAGGGGATAGAAAATGTTGGTAACAATAGCACCTAAGGGAAAGGTTGAGTTATCTTGATACTACAAAGTGTACTTGACTATGTTGTACAATGATGAGACAATGTATTATTTATACTAGTAAGATTGAAGACTAAACTAGTAGGATTGACCGAGCAAAGAATGGAGAAATCATGTTTAAGCCGAGTAATGTTAGTGTCGACCGAGTTAGTGTATGCCGAGCAAAATTCTAGTGTCAACCAAACAATAGTTAATTGTTGAGGAAGACAGCGTAAGCCAAGGAAATATTTTTGGTAATGACTGAGCTTTCTACATGAAGACCAAGTAGTTGATCACAGTATTGACTGAGCATCAACAATTTTATATTTGAAGAGAATTTAGTTTTGGAGCCGACATTGTTGAATTCTTGGATTATGTAAAACGTGTTGACTTTATTTATTGATTGTTTGAAAGTATTAAATGCACTGTAAAACATTTTATTGTAAATCTTTAAGAGATTTGAGATGATTCTAGAAAAGGAGCCGAAGAACATGAAGCGGGTAGATTCAATGAATCTAACCTAACCCTAAGATCTATGAATGAGATTGAGCAGCATAAGATGAGTTAACCTAATTTAGGAAAGCATAAAGGGAACCTGAGCATTTGGATATGCAAGTACATGGGTGAATAGAGAATGCTGGAAGATCAGTAAAGTTTTATTGACTGTATAAGCATAAGCAGAAAAGGCTGAAGGAGAATTGTGATAGTTGCTTGAAGAAAAGTTTCGAGTAGATCAGAGATGGAGATGGCAAATTTTTAAATTTATTAAACCAACATTAGTGTATGGAATCAGATCTGATATTTGCAAAGTGAGTTGTATATTTTTCAGATAAATATTGCTGCTACTTTATAACCATTGTAATAGTCAAAATCCTTTTAACAGAGGTTGACCTAACAGTCATATGTTAAATCCTTTGAACAAGGTTGAATTCTAATGGAGTGTATGTAAGTCCTATGACTAGGCTCACTTTTAACAGGGTGATTGAAATCCTTTAACCGGGTCACACTTGATAGTGTGTATTGTAACCTTTGACAGGGTTGGCTTTTAATCGAGCTCACTTCAGAAGAGTGAAAATAATAGTAGCATGTTACAAAGTGGTTTTTCCCAAATTGGGTTTTCACTATAAATCTTGGTGTTAATACTTGTGTGAATGTTTTGGTTTGAACATTTCAGTGTTTTACAAGTTAAGTTACAACTGGGTAGTGGACTGTATTGTTATATGTTTCTATTATTAAATCAGTGATGACCGAGTTTGTTTTGGTTATTGGATCTGATTTAAGGAAAAGTTTTTGAGATTGTTTTATACATCAGGACCTGAGAACAACTAATTCACCCCCCCTCTCTGTTGTTCTAAATCATATTAACAGAAAATTGTATATATTATAAATTTATCTTTCATATTACCGTTTGTACCTTTGGTTGTAATATAGTATTCTATGCTTGGGTATCCAAGATATGTAACTCTCAACATAGCTCATTAAGTTGTATAGAGGCTATATATGGTTGGAACTCAGACAATTTATCTTGACAAATTGGCCTCATCTTGACAAATGAGTAGCAAAATACTTTACCTGGTTGGATAAGAACAACATTTCCTTTAAAATAATTGTAAACCTTACCTTTTCTCTCCTATCACCGTATACTTTGAACACCCTATAGATGTAAGTGATAGTTTTCTTCTTCTGTTAACATTTACATCGTCTTCTCTTTGGAAAGAATGCACAAACAATGTTTTTGAGGATTTCTCACACTTCTGTTATGAGTTGCATTTATCAAAAAACAAGTCAAGGTGAGACACTAATTTTTTTCTCGAATAAGTACCAATGTCACATAGATTTGAATACTTCTTCAATAGTCAAATCAATGTTGGAATAATGTGATTTTAAATTGCAAGCTGAAAATGGGGCTTGGTAATGTGAAGTGGTCCATTAGGTCTAAATCCTATCTAGGATTTATAAATTTAAATTGTATTATACACAAAGTGTTAAATTGGTGGCAAATGTTGTCCTTGGGTGTAGTCATTTAATCTTTGGTTTGTATGTGAAGCCAACCAGACTGAATCAAACTCTCATTGTATGCTCAATGTAGGGCTTGGTAATGGCCCATTGCCTATGATTCTATCCAAGTTTTATATTTTACATTGGTGGAGACATATATTTTTAGTCAAGAATTATAAATTGATGATTAAATTTGTACAATATATGGATCTCATCCTTCTCTAGCGTTGAGGGTATCAAACTATTAAAGTAAGATTCTAATGTTGATCTGTAGATCATCAGCACGCAGAGATGCACAAATAATTTGGACACAAAAAAATTCTTGATAAAAGGAGCATATCAAACTACTATAGTTGTGCAATAGTATTCGCAACTAAATCCAACTAATTAACTTATGTCAAAACTCTCCGCAACTAACATAAACTAATTGCAATGTTTATTATCTTTAGCAAGGAACTTAGCTATAGATATAATCACCAGTAGTCCAATGATATACTACTACACAAGAAAGGAGGTTGCAGAATAATGAAGAGTATGTCATTGAACTAGAAGCTCCACCCATCAAGAAAGGAAATTTGTAGAAAATTTGATGAAGAAAGGAAATTGAGGCTATCACCTAACTAGAAAGTCAAGAAAAATTTCTTGACTAGAAAGTGAAGGTGATTCAAGAATTGTCTCACCCAAATTTGAAGAAAACTCATTGCCAATGGGTGATTTATATTAGAGGAAGCTACAACCAAAAGTAAGTTCATCACATTAGAATTCAATTGAAAATAATAGAATACTCACTTGGTAACCCTTTGGTTGGCTGCAACTATGATATCAGTATTAAGAAATAAAACTTGGTCCTTTTGCAACTCATTTTTGCTATGTAATCATAGACAAGAAAGCCACTAGAACAAATGACACAAGAAGTCATTTAAGGGTTCATGTTGGGTAAATTAAAACATCTGTAAACAAAGATAGAACAAAGCAACAAAAGTATTTAAATCCAAATTCTAAACATTCTAACTCACATAAACCTTTGTTTGAGCATTGAATGTGGATGTGGTTTGGGTTGGGATGATATGTGGGTTCTCTCAACATTGACAACATAACAATAGCATTCTTTGGATGATTAGCTCGACAAAAAATTATCATATTGGAAATGGATGTATGAAAATGTTGGATGAGGGAAAATTTATATATTTTCAAGAGAATGATGTCACATCCCAGCAGTCAATATCCAAGTTGTCTGAAGATATTACGTTAGGATATGAGTTGTAATTATGAAGAAAGGGATGCAGGTATACAGGATGCACCCAACAATTAATGAGGTGTGGTGTTCATGTCTTAGGCCATCCAATATGGCAGATCATGTGGAAAATAAAATTAAGGTGTGGCATCTTTAATTTGCAGTTGGTCATCCAATAAACCTTCAACAACTATTGTGCCTTATGAAACATTTGTTAAAGAGCCCATTTTAGCTCCTTAATTGATGAGTAGGACATATATTCCATAACAAGTCAAATTGTGATATTGCTATCAAGATTCAACTATATTGTTTTTGAGTCAAACTCATTGACCCATGTTTCATGACTAGAGACTCACATAAACCCATCTCTTCACTTCCAAACAATCTACTCCACTTCTAAACATCATAATATTTAGCAGAAGATTCTAGACATGTTAACAACTTAACACATACTCTCTGCTCAGCAGATACTATCTACTCATAAGCATACATATATTCATTAAAAATTTAGTTTCCTGTTAAGAAATTGGTATTCTTGATCTTGGAGTATATGTTACTTAAAAGTTGCAATTACCAACAACTTCAAAGATTGATGTTATGTTAGAATAACTAAGAGGGGGGTGAATCAGTTATCTACAGTCCCAAATACAAAATGTATAACTTCAAAAAAAATTCAGCTTATTCTATAGCTCGATAAACAATAATACTGAACTGTCTGTGCATTTTACCGATTACCAGTTAATTGTCCATAGTGATTACCAACCAAATTAGATATGCAATATGTAAAGTATGACAATCAAACAATCACCACAATAAACACATAACACAAGAGATTTAACGTGGAAAACCTGTTAAGGGAAAAACCACCTGGGACTGGTAACCCAAAAACTTTTCACTCTTCTAAAGTGAGCTCGATGAAGAGCCAACCCTGTTAAAGGTTACAAACACACTATAAGGTTTGACCTTTTTAGAGGATTTAACACTAACGATTATCGTCCAACCAGCATTCACTATGGGGTTGACAGGATAACAATGTACATTCTATGAATGACATATAAGACTTTCAAGTCTACTCGGTTAAGAGATTTCTCTATATACAATGGTTAAACTGTAACAATAGTTGATCTGAATACAATACAACTTGATTTGTAGATGTTCAGATCTATTCTTAAGCTCATAAAAATCTTTGATCAATATTCCTTATTCAGTTCATCAACATTCAATAACTTACTGTCCCTCAATAAATAGCTCTCTAACGCTCGATTAACTTTATAGTTTAGTTCTCCTTCAACCAGTTTGATTAGGCATGCATGAAGCTTGTTCACATGATATCTTTATAGTTTTCCTTCCTTCGACATCCTTATTACAATGAAATCACTATCTCTTAAATAGACAAGTAAACCGTTTTCTTTTCATCCATCAAATTTTGCCGATTAATCTCCTTTGTTGATTTTTTCGCTTAAGCTTTCCTTGGTAGTTGTGTCAGTAATACATTTTGATTCCATCCTTTAGATCTTCCTTAAATTTTTCTAGCCATTGATCTCATAAAAAACTTTATCTTTCACTTTGAATTCATACACTTTACAGCTCATCAATTTCTGTTGGCTAAACTAATCATTTAGTTCTTTTGTTCATACTCGGTCAACAAAGAAATGCATCGGTGAACACAAGCTCAGTTTATAATGTGCTCGTCGGTATACACTACACTGCTCGGTGTACACTAGAATGCTTCATTAACCGACCACACTGCTTTGTAACAATTTTCTTCTATCTCCATAATAGATTAATGCAACATAATCAAGTCAACAATATGAAGTCATAGACTCATCAATAAGTTACCAAGAGTAGTCATTTTCCTCATCTATCATATCCATCTTCCTCAATGTAGATATCTCAGTTCCTTACCTTTTCATTCCTCTTTACAGATGTGTAGATATTTGCAACTACCATGATAAGTACTATCAAAATTAGTTTAACATCAATGACAACATAAAACTAATTCAATTATCTTTACATAATAATTCCCGTGCTCGGTAAGTGATCACCAATCACTTGTAGTTCTTCAATCATGTTCTCAATCAGTTGTATATCAACAATCTCTCCCTTTGGCATTGATGGCAACACAAATTATGAAATAAGCCATGCGCATACCAACATCTATTCTACAACTATATGAACAAATGTTGTAGTACTGTGAGCTTTCCCTTAGCTTGACATTTAATATGTTTAATCACTACATTACTCAACAACATTACTAGTGCAAACTTTCTTCTACAGATTAGATCTTTTCAACTTCTTGTTTCCTTCTGTTCTTAGCAAAAAATCTTCAATGCTCTCCATGATGTTGTTTCTTCTCTCCTTGTCCTGTTTCATAATGTTTCATCTCTCCCTTTGACAATAATGCCAAAAAGAAAACATAAAACATACAACTTTGTAGTAGCCATGTAACTCTCTATTGTCTGGATACAATGTTTGCATCAAATGTATCTTTGTATACTGATTATGCCAATCTATGTTTAGACTCCTCAAATATTTCACAACTTTAGACATAATCCAAAGTGTCAACTATGCTACATCAACATGTATGATCTTCTGATAAGATTAGGCTGATGCAACCTCTAGATCATATTAGTGGCCGGTAGACAGGGGATGAACCCCAAGTCTAGTCCTCAAGTATTCAAATATATCCTTCGGTAGAGGCTTGGTAAATATGTCTACAAGTTTCTCTTTTGATGTAACATATTCCAACTTAACTTGCTTCTCATGTACTTGTTCCCTTAAATAGTGATACTTAATAGATATGTGCTTTGTTTTTAAATGCATCACTGGATTCTTTGAAATGTTTATGGCACTTGTGTTGTCACAGTATATAATCACTAGCTCAATGATTATCTCATTCATCCCTTCCAACACTTTCTTGATATATGCAATATTTGAATAGTTTGTAGCAGCAACAACATACTCTGCTTTGGTTGTAGACTAGGAAATACAAGGTTGTTTCTTACTTTTCTAGGTAACAAGTCTTTCACCAAAGAAAAATGCTCTTCCGATTGTACTTTTTCTGTCATCTACATTTCCAGCCCAATCAGCGTCAGTGTAAACTCTAAATTCAAACTTGCCATCCTTAGGATACCATAATCCATAGTCCTATGTCTTTTTTAGATATCTTAGGATTCTTTTTGTAGCAACCATATGTGACTCCCTAGGATTTACATAAAATATTGCAACAATCCCCACATCATGTGCAATATCTGGTATACTATGCACTACGCACATCAACTTACCAATCATGGATCAGTACAGTGTCTGGTTCACTTTTGTAGTTTCATCTTCCTTAGTCAGTTTGCAGCCTATGACCATTGGCGTTCCAATTGGTTTTGCATCTTCCATGCCAAATGTTCTTAGTACTTCCTTGATATACTTGGACTGTGTGATGAATATCCCATCATTTTGCTAAATAACCTGTAGTCATAGAAAGAACTTAATATCTCCAAACATAGACATTTCAAATTCTTTTCTTATTTCATCAACAAATGATTTACATATTTGATCTTGTCCTCAAAAAATAATATCATCCACAAATATTTTAGCAATTAAAATAGTATCATCAGACTCACCTTTCATATACAAATTGTCGTTCTCACTAGTTCTAACAAATCCAATACTTAACAAATAAGTATGCATCCTTTCATACCATGCTCTCGGTGCTTGATTTAAACCATATAAAGCTTTATGTAATCTACATACTATATCTTTCTTGTATGGATCAACAAACCCTTCTGGTTGTTCTATGTATACTTCTTCAAGTATCCCATTCAGAACTGCAGACTTAATGTCCCTTTGATAAACTTTAAACTTCTTATGTGCTGCATAAGCTAGTAACATTCAAACTCCTTCTAGTCTAGCAACAAGTGCAAAAGTTTCACCATAATCAATTCCTTCCTCCTGAGCATACCCCTGGCAAACTAGTCTAGCTTTATTCCTTGTAACTTCTCCATTTTCATTCAGCTTGTTTTTGAAAATCTATTTAGTACCGATAACATTCTTATCTTTAGGTCTAAGTACTAAGGTCCATGTCTTATTTTTCTCTATATGTTCAATCTCCTTAGTCATTGCATTTATCCATTCCTCATTCTCTAATGCAACTTTAACATTCTTCGGTTCAAATTCACAAACTAAGTATGTATCTTGCCTTGACTTACGTCTTGTTTGCATGCCAGCTTGCTTGTCACAAATAATCTGGTTCTCAAGATGGTGTCTTCTGACAAATCTAGCCAATATATGATATCTTCTTTCTTGTTCATCCTGTTCAGGTTCATTTACTTGCTCGGTAGCCTCTTCCTGATCGTCGGTGTTGTTTTCATGTTTCTCGATGTTATTTTCCAGTTGACTAGTTGACACAGTCTGTGGCTTCGATAGATGCTATGGATGTTCAATGTATGTGAATCTACCATAATCTTCCGGTTCCCTGGTGCTCTCTTCATCATTCTTATTATCAAACTCATCAACCCTGACATTAGTACTTTCAATCATTTTATTAGTCACTTTATTTAGACACTTATAAGCTTTGCTTTTAGTGGAATATCCAAGAAATATCCCTTCATCACATTTTGAGTCAAACTTTCCATTTCTTTCATCTTTTAGAATAAAACATCTACTTCCAAAAATTCTGAAATAACTTACAATCAATTTGTGACCAAACCATAACTCATAGGGTGTTTTGTTAGTGTCCTTCTTCAGTTGTACTCAGTTCAGAACATAAACATATGTGCTAACTGTTTCTCTCCAGTATGTCTGAGCAACATTCTTCTCTATCATCAGTATCCTTGCGCAATCAACTATTGACCTATTCCTCATTTCAGCAATACCATTCTGTTGAGGTGTTCTCGGTGCAAAAACCTATCTTTTTATTCCATGCTCATTATAATAGTTAGTAAATTCATTAGAAATAAATTCACCACCTATGTCAGATCTCAAACATTCCAATTCCTTACTGGTTTCTTTTTCTACTTTTTCCTTGTACCATTTAAACATCTTAAATGCTTCTGATTTTTCTTTTAAGAACATCACAATCATCAATCTAGTATAATCATCAACAAACAAAATGAAATACCTATCTCCATAATAGCTCTATGTTCTCATGGGACCACATAGGTCGGTGTGAACTAGCTCAAAAATTTTCTTTGTTGAATGGTCTTTGCTCTTAGAACTAGATTTTGTGATCTTACCTTTCTGATATTGATGACACATTGCATGATCAGGCTTTGTTAGGCTAGACAGACCTCTAACCTTTTTCTTTTTACTGATCTTGATCATGTTATCAAAGTTTACATGACATAACCTTTTATGCCACAACCATGCATCTTCATCTTTCATCATTAAATAAGAAGATTGATCATTATCAAGATAAAACAAGTTACCTTTTGATTGCGCTCCTGTTCCAACAAGTTTTCCTCCTTCATCAAATATTTTTACCTTTTTACTCTCAAAAGCTACACGATGGCTTGGATTGTTAAGTTGTGCCACACTTAGAAAATGATAATTTAGTCCTTCTACTCAATAGGCATTGTCACATCTAATTTTATCATTTATTAGTAAGGTTCCTTTTCCTCTAACCATACAAGGTGTATCATTGCCTATTTTTATAGATCCTCCATTATATTGCTCAAGATGATCATATTTTTCTTCATCACCAGTCATGTGATGGGTACATCCACTATCTATTATCCATGTATCATTTTTATTAACTTTAGAGATAAGAGCTATCTCTACATACCTATCTTCTTCCTCAGATTCATCCTTCATTGCAACAAACTCTACTTCAACATCATCATCTGTGTCGGTCTCGGTATCATTTTCTTCAACAATGTAACATACCTTCTTGCCCTTATCATTGTTGTCTCGGTTGTTTCTATTGTGGTGTTGATAACTCCTGTTAATTCTTCTCCCATAGCTTCCTTCACCATATCGATCTTTGTTTCTATCATCATCTTTCTTGTTTGGACATCTAGTAGCAATATGACCAACTTCTTTACAGTTAAAACATGCTAAAGGTATGATGAAGGGTGCTCCCCTTAATACCACAAACACATAACAAAAATAGAAAAACAACAACAATATGCAAGAACAGAAAATGGGCTTTTTATTATCTCCACAAATGTGGAATTACAAACTTTCAGAATTACAATATGCAAAGCCACATGGGCATTCCCTTACAATATTCTGTAGGACAAGGCCTCGAATCAATACCTAGATCTACTACCCAGAACTGCCCCGAACTGCCTAAGACAACACTACGTGCCTTCCTTATATAGGCAATTTCCACCGCCCGAGAAGGTTCCAAAAAATTAACCTTTAAGGCCGACTATACATAGAATTATTTTATTTTCACAATTTTTACAATAGGGTCGGCTCAAAAGAAATACAAAATATGCTTTTAGGTAGCCTAACTTTTAGAGGCCATAACTTTTTAACCATAGCTTCATTTTTCTATTGTAACCACTTTTCAAAAATGCCATGACGAGATCTACAATGCCTGAAAGGCACTAGCACCAGCCAGCCAGGGGTTGATTGTGATCTAGAGCCTCTAAGGCCTTCAAAATTGACTTGAAAGATTTTGTACCCAAAACTTCAATAACTTCAACAATACAAATGATGTGGCAATGAAACTCAACTGATAAGCTGAAATGACTAAGATGAACCTCCAACTGTGAAATCAGAACATTCTGAGATCATATGACCAACTTACTAAAAATAGTAAGTTTCCATAAATAGAAGCTCCGCACAAGATAGCCCTTATTGAAAGAAAACCAGAAATATTTTTGGGTGATGCAAGATTGCTCTTACACCCAGGATGCTCCTGCATCAAACACCTAGGGTAATTTGAGAAGTGACCTTGTCATGACTCAGGTATGAAGAGGAAAACCAAGACGGCTAACCTCCTCCCTTGATAGCATGATGAATCTTCAATAGGTCATCCTTTCCATTTGACCAGATATTCTTCATATGTCTTATTCCTTGTGCTTCTGCCAACATGACTATCCAGTATGTCCTCAATCTCTTTGGTATCTGAACTAGTTGCTCGAATACTCCACCGTGTTGCTGTGATCTCATCTTCAACACCTTCGTCATGATACTCTATCAAATCTAAAATGTTAAACACTGGTGAAATATTCAGCTCAGTAGGAAATTCTACCTCATATGCATTTCTTGAATCATGCTTCTTCAGTATCTGACATGGTCCAAACTTCTTTATTTTCAACTTGTTATATGTACCAACCATAAATTTTTCCTTCCACAAATGAACCATGACTTCATCTCTAGCCTGAAATTCCTTATGCCTCCTTTTCTCATCTGCCTTAGACTTATACTATACATTCATCTTGGTAATATGCTCCCTCACCTCCTCATGGATGTTCTTCAAATGTTCTACAAAATCCCTAGCTTCAACACTACTTATTTCTCCTTTATCTATCTTTCTCAACTCAGATGCATTTCTGGGACTACTTCCATATACAATCTGTGGATGATGTGATGAACTAAACTTCAAATCTATCTTCAACTCTTCACTTTCTACTAGTGTCATTCCGTGTGCTACCTTATTTGGCAAATTGGCTCCTAGAATCAAGTCCATCTGATGACTAATATTTCTTATTGGTGGTAATTCATCAGGCACATTATCAGATATAATATCCTGAAACTCATTCAATAATTCTACAACTTCTATAAGTACATCTTCTACTTCCTCTTTCCCAGCCTTTGGAATTAAGGTAAAATAGATATGCTCATGTTGCATACCATCTAAAAAAATTCCTCTATCAACAAAAATTATTCTTGCATTACCACATACCTTTTCTTCTATTTCCTTCAATGGTTTTAGCTTATGTCGCACTCCATCCTTTATCAGGGAATAGGTATTCCCATGACCATCATGTACAACACATCTATCAAATTGCCAAGGTCTACCCAACAACATATGACATGCATCTATAGATATGATATCACATAGTACCTCATCATGGTACCCGCTGATCTTGAACTTCACTAGGCACTGTTCACTGACCATGACCTTGTGGTCATCTACACCCAGGAAACTTGATATGGATGTGGATGTTTCTGCCTCTTGAGCTTTAAGTTTGTCACCATCTCTTCTGACACCAAATTATCAATACTACCACTATCAATAATCACATCACAACACTTACCCTCACACTTGCACCTTGTGCGAAACAAGCTCCTCCTTTGTTTAGGTTCATTCTCACCACTCAGCAAGACTCTTTTGTTAATCAATATTTCTCCTCTTTCAACATCTTCAGAATTTGAGGATCTGACATCTTCATCTACATGTGCCACTCTGGCCTGGCCTTCATTCCTCCTATCCGTCCTTCCTTGGCATTGAGGACATTCAAATACCCTATGACCTTCTTCTCCATAGTGAAAACATGTTCCATGGAAGCCTCCTCTTCCAAATCCTTGTCCTCTTCCTCTTCCTCTTTGATATCTATTATTCTGATCATGAAAATGATTGAAATTATCTCCTCTCTGATTCTGAATATTATTAACCTCATCTTTCTTTTTCAGATCTTCATTTCGATCTCCATATGACCGTCCACCAGATCTTCCATCACGACCCCTTCCGCTTTGTCTGCTCTCAAACTTCTTGTTCAACTTTTCCTCTACTTTTAGGGCAAACTGATATGCCTCTTCAATACTGTTCATTCGAACTAGATTCAGCTCCTCTTGAATGCTTGGCCTCAACCCATTAAGGTAACGGGCAACTTTCTCCTTATCAGCTTCCACATGGCCTGTTCTGATAAGGATTCAATAGAACTCCTCTGTATACTCCTGAACAGATCATCCTGCTTGCTTCAAATTTTGCATTTTCTTCAGTAGGTCAAGCTCATAATCAACAAGGATGAACTGTCACTTCAATTTATCCACCATCCGCTCCCATCTTGTGATTTTATCCTTTCCTCTTCAATTTCACTCCAATTGAATCTCTTGCCACCATATCTTCGCATGGCCCTTCAATTTGGTCTTCACAAACTTGACCCTATCAGGATCCTCAATATCTTCATAGTCAAAATATTTTTCACATTCATTGATCCAGTCGATCAACTCCTTTGGATTAAGATTTCCTGAAAATGCAGGAACTTCAATCTTAGGTCTTTTCCTGATCTTGGAAATGGCTTGAAAAAGTCTTTCTTCCTCCTGGTTCATAATTTCAACTTCTCCTTCTTGATCTTCTTCTTTAGCTTCATCCTCGCTTTTGTCTCTGACATTAAGATTCATTCCTCTGTGAATCTCCTCTTGCAATGCTCACACTTTTCTCTGCAATTCCCTAACCTCAGGTGTTACAACACCAGCTCTTCTGCCATGTTCCCTTTGTGGAGGCATTTTTGTGCTTCTCGCTGAAACCCTAACCACGATCCTGGTGCAAAATGCCTCACAGTCGGTGATTTGTTTACACAGAAACCCTAATCCACGGTCCTGGTGCAAATTTCCTCACAATCGGTGATCTGTTTACACACTCAGGAACTCTTCTGATACCACTTGATGAAGGGTGCTCCCCTTAATACCACAAACACATAACAAAAATAGAAAAACAACAACAATATGCAAGAATAGAAAATGAGCTTCTTATGATCTCTACAAATATGGAATTACAAACTTTTAGAATTACAATATGCAAAGCCACATGGGCATTCCCTTACAATATTATGTAGGACAAAGCCTCAAATCAATACCCAGATCTACTACCCAGAACTGTCCCAAACTGCCTAAGACAACACTATGAGCCTTCCTTATATAGGCAATTTCCATCGCCCGAGAAGGTTCCAATAAATTAGCCTTTAAGGCCGACTATACATAGAACTATTTTATTTTCACAATTTTTACAATAGGGTCGGCTAAAAAAAAATACAAAATATGCTTTTAGGTAGCCCAACTTCCAGAGGCCATAACTTTTTAACTGTAGCTCTATTTTTCTATTGTAACCACTTTTTGAAAACACCATGACGAGATCTACAGTGCTTAATAGGCGCTAGCACAAGTTAGCCGAGGGTTGATCATGATCCAGAGCCTCTAAGGCCTTCAAAATTGACCTGAAAGATTTCATACCCAAAAACTTCAATAACTTCACCAATACATATGATGTGGCAATGAAACTCAAGTGATAGGCTGAAATGACTAAGATGAACCTCCAATTGTGAAATCAGAACATTCTGAGATCATATGACCAACTTACTAAAAATAGTAAGTTTCCATAAATGGCAGCTCCGCACAAGATAGCCCTTATTGAAACAAAACCATAAATATTTTTACGTGATGCAGGATTTCTCTTACACCCATGATGCTCCTGCATCAAGGTAATTCTCCTCTATATCTTCTTTTTCCTTTAGGTAACCTTCTAGCCATAAGAGCTTCAAGCTCATCAAGCTCATCATCAGTACAATTGTCATTATCATCATTATTGCTTCTACTACTATATTTACCGATCTTCAGAGAAGTCATGAAAGAAGACTCAACAGATAATACAACACTATTATTAAAGTTATCAAGTTCAAAAGTTGTTAGCTTACCGATCAGACTATCAAGAATGAGAGTGTTCTTGGGTGCAGACCTCATTTCGTGTATTGCAGATATTTTGATAGCATAAATAGGCAATAAGGTTCTCAAGATTTTTCTTACCACTCTATCTTCTTCAATAACTCCATCGGATCCTCTGATAGCATTAACTACTTCCTTTATTCTATTGGTGTACTGCACTATGTTTTCTCCCTTTTTCATTTTCATTTCATCCAATCTTCCTCTTAAACTTTCAGCTCTGGCTCTTTTGATATTTGCATCACCACTGTAAATTAGAGCAAGCTTGTCCCACATTTCCTTTGAGGTAGAACTATCTTTGACATCTTCAAATTCGACATCTGTAAGAGCAGCAACAATCCCCATCATGCTAATGTTATGCTCATGTCTATCTCTTAATTGGTCAAGAGTCAAAGATCTTGTAGGCGGTGCAAGGTAGCCATTATCCAATAGAGTGAGGGCAGAATTCCCAATTCCATATATATGAAGTCTCATTCGGCTTTGCCATATTGTAAAGTTGTCCTTGTTCAACTTTGGCACTTCCCTCTTATACATTTTTTGATCTTTATGCTTAAGTCCTTAAAACTTTGTTCTAAGAAACCAACTTGGCTCTGATACCAATTGTTAGAATAACTGAGAGGGGGGAGTGAATCAATTATCTACAGTCCCAAATACAAAATAAATAGCTTCAAATTTTTTTTAGCTTATTCTGTAGCTTGATAAACAATAATACTAAACTGTCTGTGCATTTTACCAATTATCAGTTAATTGTCCATAGTGATTACCAACCAAATTAGATATGCAATATGTAAAGTATGATATTAAAAAAATCACCACAATAAACACATAACACAAGAGATTTAATGTGGAAACCCTGTTAAGGGAAAAACCACCTGGGACCGGTAATCCAAAAACTTTTCACTCTTCTGAAGTGAGCTTAGTGAAGAGCCAACCCTTTTAAAGGTTACAAACACACTGTAAGGTGTGACCTTGTTAGAGGATTTAACACTAACAATTATCGTCCAACTAGCATTCACTATGGGGTTGACAGGATAACAATGTACATTCTATGAATGACATATAAGACTTTCAAGTCTACTCGGTTAAGAGATTTCTCTGTATACAATGGTTAAACTATAACAACAGTTGATCTGAATACAATAAAACTTGATTTGCAAATGTTTAGATCTATTCTTAAGCTCATAAAAATCTCTAATCAATATTCCTTATTCAGTTCATCAATATTCAATAACTTATTGTCCCTTGGTAAATAGCTCTTTGGCACTCGGTTAACTCTGCAGTTTAGTTCTCCTTCAACCAGTTTGATCAGGCATGCATGAAGCTTGTTCACGCAATATCTCTATGATTTTTTTTCCTCCAACATCCTTATTACAATGAAATCCTTGTCTCTTAAATAGAAAAGTAAATTGTTTTGTTTTCAGCCATTAGATTTTGCCGCTTAATCTCCTTTGTTGGTTTTGCCACTTAAGATTTCCTTGGTAGTTGTGTCAGTAATACATTTTGATTCCATCCTTTAGATCTTCCTTGAATCTTTCTAGTCATTGATCTCATAACAAACTTTATCTTTCACTCTGAATTCATACACTTTACAGCTCATCAATTTCTATCGGCTAAACTAATCATTTGGTTCTTTTGTTCATACTCAGTCAACAAAGAAATGCATCGATGAACACAAGCTCAGTTTATACTATGCTCATCGGTATACACTACACTACTTGGTGTACACTAGAATGCTTCATTAACCGACCACACTACTTTGTAACAATTTGCTTCTATCTCCATAACAGATTAATGCAACATAATCAAGTCAACAATATGAAGTCATAGAATCATCAATAAGTTACCAAGAGTATTCCTTTTCCTCATCTGTCATATCCATCTTCCTCAATGTAGATATCTCAGTTCCTTACCTTTTCATTCCTCTTTACATATATGTAGATATTTGCAACTACCATGATAAGCACTATCAAAATCAGTTTGACATCAATGACAACATAAAAATGATTCAATTATCTTTACATAACAATTCCTGTGCTCGATAAGTGATCACCAATCACTTGTAGTTCTTCAATCATGTTCCCAATCAGTTGTAGATCAACACGTTGATCACCCAATATGATGTCAAGCTATTTAATACAAGAACAAGGAAATAATCGAATAGTATATGACGTCAATAATAATATGATCTTGTATTTTGGACTATCTCCATTGATAGAGCATAAATTATGAATTTATAAACTAACCCTTATGCTCTTACCACACACACACACGTATATCTCTCTCTGTGTGTGTTCAAGAGTAGTTCAAAACATTTATTAAGCACTAACTAGTAGTCCACATACTAAAGTCTAAAATATTGTGTACTTTTATTTTGTTATTTGTGTTCTTTTTGTTGTACATTATTACTATGCTTGCAAGCTAAAGTTATAAAACTGAGCCATGTAAAATTTTAAACAAATAGAGGATAAATTTAGTTTATTTTTCACACTAAAATAAGTAATAGGACTCTTTTTTAGTGTATTGGGGGTTTTGCTAGCAAGGCTAGTTTTCAAGCCTCTCTTTTGAGCAGATTCCCCCTCAAGGGTCTCAATTTTAGTAGGTTGGGGTTCCTCGGTTTTTAAGCCACAATCCACAAAAGTATCCCATCTAATTTGGGGTTTTATAGTAATAAGGTCATGTATGAAAAGAAGTTTGATCAAGAAATATAGGCCAGGGAGTTAGCATGTCCTCAATAGTGATTGCATGCACATTTTAATGATTACAAGCATGTACTTGATTACAGAGCTCGAAATATGGATATCAGAAAGAGAGAATCATTTCTTCCATATTGGTTAGAAACATATCAAGCAATTAGGATGGTTATTAGAGGTAAGCTTAAGAAAATGTATAAATCAACCTTAACAAAAAAATCTCAAGCCATATAAGATAAAGCTAAGAGAACTGAAGTAAAGGCGTGGCCTTTGGAAGGAGTAGGAAGATACCTAAAGAAGATATTCCATGTAAGATAATTCCAAGAGAACCAAAATAAAGGCTTGTTCACCAATCTAAATGCACAACTTAATATTTGAATTTGATACAAGCCTGATGTTGTCAAACTCTACAAATGTGACTTGGAGTGATTCTTGGAAGATGAGTAATATCATTAATAAAGTCTGAAGTGACTTAGGGGAAGGCATACTTGGAAATGCGTGATGTAATTGAAAAGTTGAATGACATGGGTAAAATAATTATTATGCAGTAAAGTTAAATTTACAAAGTAACATATCATTTATAAAACCTACCGTAACATGTCATTTTTTGTTTGACATTTTTTGTCACAACTAAAGAGTTCTCACCACGAGCAAATAGAGTGACCATTTGCTATCAAAACCATATGTGCAGATATAAAAATTAAGTACAACATGTCCATTTTTTTTTTTGCAGATATACACATTAAGGATCATTTCAAATAATACAAGGGAATTCGATCAAAATAGGGAGATAATCACTAGATTGTTGTCTAACTTTCAAAGAGAAGGCGATGACAAATGTTATTATCCATGCAATAGTTGTAACGACTTAAAGACAAGAATAATCAAAATCAAAACAACAATGAGACATTTTAGGGAGAATGGTCACGTTGAAGGGGGGTTTGATTATCATCCATTGGTAAGTTGTTTGTTATATTATTTTCACAATTAATATACATATGAACTATGGAAGGAGGTTAGATTATCACATTGAAGGGGGGTTTGATTATCATCATTTTTACATAGGTTGATCTCCACAGTGTAGTACATGATATGGAAAATGAAATCTAAGAGGAACATGGGGGTGTGACTATAGAGGAACATGGAGGTGTGAGTATTGAAGCTGAAGATCATGATCCCATGGAAGATGACGACCATGTGCCAGAAAGAACATTTGAAGATGATGGTATGAATGCAGTAATCATTGACACATTTGGTACTGGTGCTGCTGCTGATGATTATGATTAGGATGATATTAATGTCATCCATGATATACCTCTACTTGAGAAGGTGAACATGACCCTTTACGAAGGCTCCCAATCTACTCTTCTCTCTGTTGTATTGTTATTGGTGAATTTGAAGGTTATGAATGGTTTATCCAACATATAAATGTCACATATGCTAAGGTTTTTCATATACATCATTATAGTCTATAAAAGGTGAAACATGTACCATTAAGATTGTTTATAGTAAAGACTTATATTTTTTTCTATAGATTGATAGGTGATTTTTTGTTACCACCATCAAATGTTCTCCCTCACTCATATTGAGAATTATGTGCCACTATGAAACATATTGGAATGGAGTATCAAGCAATAGATGCTTGTCCCAAAAATCATGTTATTTATCATAAAGAACATGAAAAATGCAACAAAATGCCTTGAATTCCATACGAGTAGATATCGAGATGATCAAATGACAAAAAAGGTGCCTCACAAGGTTCTTCATTACATCCCCATTATTCCATGTCTAAAATGATTATTTAGGTGCAGTAGCTTGGCACAATTTATGGATTACCATGCACTTGGTAGGAGTTGAGATGACATTATTCAAATGTCTATGGATGGTTCATCATTTATGGACAGAGGAAAAGTGGCCACACTTTAAAAAAGAACCTCAAAATCTCAGGCTTTCTTTGGTAGCAGACGATATCAATCCATTTGGAGAGATGAGATCTATTTACTTGGTGTGGCCTATTCTTGTTATTAATAATAACCATCCTCCATGGATGTTAATAAAGAGGGAGCACATTATGTTGGCAATGATTGTTCCACGTATTTTATTATTTTATAGTTATCTACATGTAATTATAAGTCTTGGAGTGAAATGACCACAATAATTATCTGATGTTGTTAATTCAACTAGGTAAGTACCAAGTGAAAGATATGAATGTATATATTGCGCCTCTTATTGATGAGTTGTTGGTGTTATGGAATGGTTTCATTATGTATGACATCTCTAGACCAATTGGACAAAGACAATTTCAATTCCATGCAATGCTTGTGTGGACAATTCATGATGCTCTAGGGTTGACACATTTTTGTGGTATGTTATGATGAATTCTAGTTGTACGCGATAATTCTAATTCTAAAAATTAACATATTTAATACAATTGTATCATTATCTTGTAGGTATTCAAACAAAGGGAAAGTTTTCATGTCCAATGTGTGGTCCAAAGATGAAATCTCATCATTCAAAAAGTTTAAGAAAGCAGGTGTTTGATGAGTATAGGCACTTCCTCCACAGAAATCATAAGTATCAAAGTGCGAAAAAATATATTTTCAATGGGAAAGAAGAGACTACATCAAAGCCCTAAAGAATGACACCTCACCTATGACAGTTGGAATATAATAGAATTGGAGGTAATTTCATTCCACCTAATGGTTTATGTTTGAAAATTATATATTTTGATTGTGTTTTATTGGCTAATTATGTAGTTGGTGGTTGTGAAGGCATCATTGACCACCTTCTAAAGGGACTAAAATGTTATCCCAGAGAATTTAGTAGGCTGCCCTACTATGAGCAGCTACAAATTGTGTATTTGTTTGATACTATGCATATTGGAAAGAATGTAATAGAGACACTTTAGAAAATATTGGATGGAAGGCATGACAAAGAAAAACTTGGCAAAATTTGTAGTGACATTCATGATTCCAATCATGCAATGAAAAATATCATTGAATCAAATAGCAATGGAGACTAGATTAATGCAAGTGCTCTTCCTTGGTTATTAACAGAGCAACAAAGTAATGCCATAAAAGAAGTCATACGAAAAATTTGATTTCCTATAGGATTTTCTGCAAATATAAGCAATCTCATATCAAAGAAAAGTGATTTTTGGTCAGGGATGAAAGTGCATGATTGACATACCTTCATCAAGGTAAGTCACAATCTTTTGTATTTAAAACATATTTGTGTAACTGCATTCAATTTTTATTGTATGAAATGATCAATTGACAATTGTTGCAGTATGTGCTACCCCTATATCACTCCGAGATAACTTCAACAATAATATCAAATAAGTGATATATGATCTTGGA
The DNA here is from genome assembly GCA_027943335.1 of Chamaecyparis obtusa. Classification (NCBI taxonomy): domain Eukaryota; kingdom Viridiplantae; phylum Streptophyta; class Pinopsida; order Cupressales; family Cupressaceae; genus Chamaecyparis; species Chamaecyparis obtusa. Next base: position 1,266,558 of record BSBK01000011.1, on the reverse strand, counting down.
AAATACATGAGGTAAGAAATGATATTTGTTCAATATATCAAACAAGTAATATATTGTAAAGTCTCTTATTTATATATTTTTGTGTCTTGAATCCCTTGTAGGTGGTTGTCATCTAAAGAAATCCATAAAGTTTTCAAGAGCACTGAAAGTGGCTAAATGATGTAATTGCCTAAAATTGGAAAAATAGGCCTAAAAGGCTCATGTATGGGGTTTAAGAGCGATTTAAGGGTTTTGAGTGTTAGGATAGAGACATAATATCCTTTTGAAAAGTTTATTACAATGCAAAAAGTTAAGGAGTGGTCGAATTGACAGCAATGTTGTCAACTAGACAACAATATTAAACAAAAACTAATTGCAAAAAGTCATAACTGACTGTAACCGGTTAAAGGAAGTTGCAAACTAGTTGGGAAATGGTATTTGGGCAGTGTAGGCATGATTTTGATAAAAGGGGAGTGTAGGGGAGTTTATTGGAATCTTGGCATGACAAAGAAATGTTTGTAATAATTAAAGTTTCAATGCAATAAAATTAAATTCTCTGCAAACAACCTACTTGTTGTCGTGAGGGAACAATCCCTTAATTTGTGTTGTTAACCTTTTTATTTCTATGCAAAATAGTTTGGAAATGATTTTATATTATAGTTTTTTAAGTTATTAATCATTTCCATGCACTTTTTTATGGTTTTTGTGAAGATTTGATCAAGGAAAGTCATTAGTTTGTTGATTGTTCCATGCGCATTGGTGTATGCAATTAGGAATTTTCTTTGAAGACACCATGAATGAATAGGGCCTCCTCACTTACTGTGGTTAATGTGATAGTGGGGAGAGTCTATAATATGTACCATATGTTTCCATACATGTTTGTGTGTATGAATGGACAAGGGATTGAAGAAATGGATCAGACATTGTTGAAGAATGTTGATTGGTTGTGATTAGAGAATACTTTGCATGATTGAATTCCCCAAATCATTATTGGAAAATTTTTGAACATATCTAAATAGAATACTTTGTGCCTAACATACTTAAATGGAATACACCAAGAAGTACCAAATGATGAATGCTCAATTGTTGTAATGGAAAATCATCATAATCGTCCATTTCTAGAACTTGATTTTCTAGTCTTAATGATTTTTCTATAGTCCTAATGATTTTTCTTATTTATTGTCATTTGTCCCTTTTTGATTTCCTATGTTTGTGCCTTGAATTTGACTTTACCCATGTCTGATTTTGTGCCAATTATGGATTTCACCTTCTTTTGATGGTATATTTCATTCACTCTATGTGGAATACTATTTTGTTAAATGTTTTATTTCAGCTTGATATTTCATTCATTTTTCATATACACAGAGAAATGGATAGTTCTGAGACAGGTTTTTATGGCTATGATAAATTTCCCTCTGTGTTGACAAAATTAGAGTTGATAAAATGGTTGTTTAGTGACTGTATCTGCCATTAGAGCCACTTCATATGCACAGCTGATGAACATGTAGATTTTCCTAAGAAGTACTAGGAGATGACCCAACAACACATGTACTATTGTGAAAATCATCGCAAGTCCATTTGTTTCTAGGTCTAGTTCCCATAATTTTTTGGTCAAATCTGCATGTTTTTCACCTCTTCATATACCAAATGGTGAATGCTCAATTGCTGTAATGGAAAATCATCAGAATCGTCTATTTCTAGAACTTGATTTTCTATAGTCTTAATGATTTTTCTATAGTCCTAATGATTTTTCTTATTTCTTGTCTTTTGTCCCTTTTTTATTTTCTATGTTTGTGCTTGGTGACAAGATTTTTAACATTGTTGACAAAGTGTGTTTCTTTTTTTGATTATTTGATTGATCCTCTCACCTTTCCTTTGTAAATTCCATTGTCTCAATAAAGTTTTGCAGTGTTTTTTATTAGCTTTCATGTTTTCGATTGTGGGGTTCTGCATTGTTTGTTGCTCTTGATAAATTAGGCCTTGAATTTGAATTTTTGTTCACTATTTTATTTCAACTTGATATTTCATTCATTTTCATATACATAAAGACTACACATGTTGATAAAAAATGAGCTATTTGATTTAGGTTTACTATTCATGATTGTAAATGGTCAATATTTATGATGGTCCTCCTTGGTGTATTCCATTTGAAAATAATCATGTTTCTATGACTATGATAAATGTCCCTTTGTGTTGAGAAAATTAGAGTTGAGAAAATGGTTGTTCAATGTCTGTATCTACAGGTTGCAAACAAATCATCCTTCTTCCACCAACATTATAGTCAATGTACAAGTAACGAGTCATTCCATTCAAGAAAGACCATGTCTGAAAATATCAACCTAGAATAAAATGAGTATGCAGAATTCATTTTGCAAAATTGGCCATGTTGATGATGATTATAAAGAAGATTTGAAAATGTTGGTAATTTGAATTGGATCAATCATCATTTTCAAGTCTTCTTCATCAATCACCATCAGTCATTTGGTGATGATCCTACGCAGTTCCACATAGACACAACATGTTCCTTAGAAGACTTTTAATCTCACAATAGCTGAGAAACATAAATGTAGGCATCATGGTCACAATTTTTTTGGAGAAATGACATAATTGAGTGGTATACCTAGATGATGCAACGCAACCTCTATCTATCCTCTGGTTGAAATACAAGGCTATAGTATGGATCAACAACCACATGATAAACATGATGATGATGATTCTCATGGGAATTCTTCTCGATGGGTAAAACTCATTGTTGTTGCACAAATGCACATACAAGAAAAATGTTAATGCGTATTTTTTGTTATGTTTTATTCTTCACTACTATTTTGGATTTCTTTTAAATAAAGTGCTGATAATATTGTTCTTGTTAGAATAACTGAGAGGGGGGTGAATCAGTTATCCATAGTCCCAAATACAAAATGTATAACTCCAAAACAAATTCAGCTAATTATGTAGCTCGGTAAACATAAATACTTAAACTTTTTGTATCTTTACCGATTACCAGTTAATTACTCATAGTGATCATCAACCAAATCAAATATGTAACATGAAAAGTATGATATCAAAATAATCACCACATAAACACATAACACAAAAGATTTAATGTGGAAACCCTATAAAGGAAAAAACCACCTGGGACCGGTAACCCAAAAATTTCACTCTTTTGAAGTGATCTCGGTGAAGAGCCAACCTTGTTAAAGGTTAAAAAATGTATTGTAAGGTGTGACTTTGTTAGAGGATTCAACACTAATAGTCATCATCCAACCAACATTCACTATGGGGTTGATTGGATAACAATGTACATTCTATGAATGACATATAAGAATTTCAAGTCTACTTGGTTAAGAGATTTCTATGTATGCAATGGTTAAACTGTAACAACAGTTGATCTGATTACAATACAACTTGAATTTGCAGATGTTTAGATCTATTCTTAGTCCATTCAAATCCTCTGATCAATATATGTTATTCAGTTCATCAACATTCAATAACTTACTGTCTCTCGGTAAAGCTCATTGATGCTTGGTTAACTCTGCAGTTCGGTTCTTCATCAGCCAGTCTGATTAGGCATGCATAAAGCTTTGTTCACATGATATCTCTGCAGTCTCCTTCCTTTGACATCCTTTTCACAATGAAATCATTGTCTCTTAAATAGACAAGTAAACTGTTTTCTTCTCATCCATCAGATTTTTCCGCTTTATCTCCTTTGTTGATTTTGCCACTTAAACCTTCCTCAGTTGTTGTGTCAATGACACATTTTGATTCCATCCATTAGATCTTCTTTGAATTTTGTTAGTCATAGATCTTCATAACATACTTTATCTTTCACCTTGAAATCATACACTTTACAGCTCATCAAAATTTGTTGGCTAAACTAGTCATTTAGTTCATCTGTCCATTCTCGGTTAACATGGAATGCGTCAGTGAATACAAGCTCGATTGAAACTATTTGCTTGTCAGTATACACTATATTGGCTCGGTGTATACTGGAATACTTCATTAACCGGCCACACTACTTTGTAACATTTTGCTTCCTTCTTCACAACTGATCAATGCAACATAATCAAGTCATCAAAATGAAGTCACAGCCTCGTTAATAAGTTACCAAAAGTATTCCTTATCCTCATTTGTCATATCCATCTTCCTCAATGTAGACATCTTGGTTCTTTATCTTTTCTCTCCTTTCTTAGATGTTTAGATGTGTAACCAACATGATAAGTACTATCAAAACTAGTTGACATCAATGACAACATATCAACTAATTCAATTATCTTACATTCCATTTCCTGTGCTCCTTTGTAGTTCATCAATTAGGTTCTCAATCAGTTGTAGATCAACAATCTCTCCCTTTGGCATTGATAGCAACACAAATTATGAAATAAGCCATGCACATACTAACATATATTGTACAACTATATGAGAAAATGTTGTAGTACTATGAGCTCTCCCTCAACTTGACATTTAATATGTTTAATCACTACATTACTTAGCAACATTACTAGTGCAGACTTTCTTCTATGGATTAAATCTTTTCAGCTTCCTAATTCCTTCTATTATGATTATCTCTCCCTTAGATAATGTTCCATTTGTGTTCTTCATTAACTTCTCTCCTTTATATTTCATGAACTTCTCTCCCTTTGATAGCAATACCAATGAAATATATATAGCTTTGTATTAGCCAAGTGACTCTCTGTTATCCTGTTCCTATACTGTATCTCTGTATCTCAATATACCAATATGCCAATCTATGTTCAAATCTTTCACAACCTTAGACATAATCCAAAGTGTTAACTATGATGCATCAACATGAGTGATCTTCTAACAAGATTAGGCTGATGCAACCTCCAAATCACATTAGTGACTAGTAGACAAGGGATGGACCCCAAGTCTAGTCCTCAAATATTCAAAAATTTCCTTCAGTAGAGGCTTGGTAAATATGTTAGCAAGTTTGTCTTTTGATGTAACATATTCCAACTTAACTTTCTTCTCATGTACCTGTTCTCTTAAGTAGTGATACTTAATAGATATGTGCTTTATTTTTGAATGCATTACAGGATTCTTTGAAATTTTTATTGCACTTGTCTTGTCACAATATATAATTACCAGCTCAGTGATTACCTCATTCATACCTTCCAACACTTTCTTGATGTAGGCAATCAATATTTGAACAATTTGTAGCAGCAACAACATACTCTGCTTTGGCAGTAGACTGAGAAATACAAGGTTGTTTCTTACTTGTCTAGGTAACAAGTCTTTCACCAAAGAAAAATGTTCCTCCGGTTGTGCTTTTTCTGTCATCTATATTTCCAGCCCAGTCTACGTCGGTGTAAACTCTAAGTTCAAAATTCCCTTCCTTAGGATACCATAATCCATAGTCCTTAGTTTTCTTCAGGTATCTTAAGATTCTTTTTGTAGCGATCATATGCGACTCCCTAGGATTTGCACAAAATCTTGCAACTATCCCAATAGTGTGTGCAATGTATGGTCTACTATGTACCACATACATCAACTTACCAATCATTGATCAGTATAGTGTCCGGTTCACCTCTGTAGTTTCATCTTCCTTAGTCAGTTTGTAGCCTGTGACCATCGGTGTTCCAACTAGTTTAGCATCTTCCATGCCAAATGTTCTCAATACTTCTTTTATATAATTTGTTTATGTGATGAATATTCCATCATCTTGCTGAATAACCTGCAATCCTAGAAAGAATTTAATCTCTCCAAATATAGACATTTCAAATTCTTTTCTCATCTCATCAGCAAATGATTTACATACATTATCTTGTCCTCCAAAAATAATATCATCCACAAATATCTCAGCAATCAAAATAGTATTATCAGTATTTCCTTTCATATACAAATTGTTGATCTCACTTGTTCTAACAAAACCAATACTTAACAAATAAGTATGCAAACTTTCATACCATGCTCTCGAGGCTTGCTTTAAACCATATAAAGGTTTGTGTAATCTACATACCTTGTCTTTCTTGTCTGGATTAACAAACCCATATGGTTGTTCTATGTAGACTTCTTCTTCTAGTATTCCATTCAGAAAAGAAGACTTCACATCCATTTGATATACTTTAAACTTCTTATGTGCTGTATATGCAAGTAACATTCGTACTCCTTCAAGTCTAGCAATAGGTGCAAAAGTCTCACCGTAATCTATACCTTCCTCATGTGCATATCCCTTGCATACAAGTCTAGCTTTGTTCCTTGTAACCTCTCCATTCTCATTCAGCTTGTTTCTGAAAATCCATTTAGTACCGATAACATTCTTATCTTTAGGCCTGGGTACCAAAGTCCATGTCTTATTCTTCTCTATTTGTTCTATCTCTTAATTCATTGTATTTATCCATTCCTCATTCTCCAATGCAACTTTAACATTCTTCGGTTCAAATTCACAAACTAAGCATGTACCTTGTCTAAACTTACTTCTTGTCGTCATGCCAACTTGCTTGTCTCCAATGATTTGGTTCTCAAGATGATTTCTTCTAACAAATCTTGCCAGCACATGATTGCTTCTTTCTTGTTCATCCTGTCCTAGTTCATTTGCTTGCTTGGTAGGTCGTTCCTGATTGTTAGTTTCTCCTTGTTGTTCCTCAGTGTTCTCTTCCTAGTGTTCGGTAGATTGTGCCTACAGTGTCAGTAGGTGTTCTAGATGTTCAATGTAAGTGGATCTACCATAATATTTTGGTTCTTTAGTGCTTTCTTCATTGTTCTTTGTATCAAACTCATCAACCCTGACATTAGTACTTTCAATCATTTTGTTAGTCACTTTATTTAGACACTTATATGCTTTGCCTTTAGTAGAATATCCAAGAAATATTCCTTCATCACCTTTAGAGTCAAACTTTCCATTTCTTTCATCTTTCAAAATAAAGCATTTGCTACCAAAAATTTTGAAGTAACTTATAGTCAATTTGTGATGAAACTATAACTCATAGGGTGTCTTGTTTGTGTCCTTCTTTAGTTGTACTTGGTTCAGAACATAAATAGTTGTGCTAATTGCTTCTCTCTAGTATGTTCGGGGTACATTCTTTTCTATCATCAGTGTCCTTGTACAATCTACAATTGATCTATTCCTTCTTTCAGCAATCCCATTTTGCTGTGGTGTCCTTGGTGTAGAAACCTATCTTTTTATTCCATGCTCATTACAATAGTTAGTAAATTCATCAGAAATAAATTCACCACCTCTGTCAGATCTCAAGCATTTTATTTCCTTACTGGTTTCTTTCTCTACTTTTTTCTTGTACCACTTAAACATCTTAAATTCTTTTGATTTCTCCTATAAGAACATAACAATCATTAATCTAGCATAATCATCAACAAACATAATGAAGTATCTATCTCCATAGTAGCTCTATGTTCTCATGGGACCACATAGATTGGTGTGAACTAGCTCTAAAATTCTCTTTGTTGAATAATATTTTCTCTTAAAACTAGATTTTGTAATCTTACCTTTTTGATATTCATGACACATTACATGATCAGGCTTTGCTAGGCTAGGTAGGCCTCTAACCTTTTTCTTTTTACTAATTTTAATGATGTTATCAAATTTTAAATGACATAGCCTTTTATGCCATAACCACACATCCTCATTTTTCATCATTAAACAAGAAGACTCTGCATTATCAAGATAAAACAAATTACCTTCTGATTGTGCTCCCGTTCCAACAAGTTTCCCATCATCATCAAATATTTTTACCTTTTTGCTCTCAAAAGCTACTCAGTGACCTGAATTGTTAAGCTGTGCCACACTTAGTAGATTGTAGTTTAGTCCTTCTACCCAATAAGAATTATTAAATTTTATTTTATCATTTATCATTAAAGTTCATTTTCATCTAACCATATAAGGTGTATCATTACCCATTTTCATAGATCCTCCATTATATTGCTCAAGATGATTGAATTTTTCTACATCATGAGTCATATGATGTGTACAACCACTGTCAATAATCCATGTATCATTTTTATTTACTTTAGAATAAGTGATGTCTCTACATACCTTTCTTCTTCCTCAAAATCATCCTTCATTGCAACAAATACTACCTCCACATCTTCATCGGTGTCAGTATCAGTGTCATCTTCCTCAGAAATGTAACACACCTTCTTGCCTTTGTCATTTTTGTCTCGGTTATCTTTGTTGTAGTGTCGGTAACTTCTGTTGCTTCTTCTCCCATAGATTCCTTCACCAGATCGATCTTTGTTTCTATGATCATCTTTCCTATTTGGACATCTAGTAGTAATGTGACCAACTTCTTTGCAATTAAAACATGCTAAAGGTAACTTACCCTCATATCTACCTTTACCTTTAGGTAACCTTTTGGCCATAAGAGCTTCAAGCTCATTAAGATCTATTAGAATAACTAAGAGGGAGGTGAATCAGTTATCCAGTGTCCCAAAACAAAATGTATAATCCAAAATAAATTCTTCAACTTCTGCTACTCGGTAAACATAAAATACTTTCACTATCTATGCTTTTACCGATTATCAGTCTAAAACTTATAGTAGTTACCGATCAAATCTAACATGTAATATGAAAAGTATGATAACAAACAAATATCACAATCAACACATAACACAAGAGATTTAATGTGGAAACCCTGTGAAGGGAAAAACCACCTGGGATTGGCAACCCAAAAATGTTCACACTTCTGAAGTGAGGTCGGTGAAGACCCAATCCTATTAAAGGTTACAAACACACTATTAGGTTTGACCTTGTTAGAGGATTTTAGACTAGAAGTTATCATCCAACCAACAGTCACTCTGGGGTTGATAGGATAATAATGTTCACTCTATGAATGAAACATAAAAAGACTTTCTTAGTCCACTCAGTTAAGAGATTTGACTGTGTACAATGGTTAAATATGTAATAGTAGATAATCTACTTTGATACAACTTCAATTGTAGTTTACAGATAAATATTCAACTCATTCAAATCTTTTTGATCAATATATCATTTCAGATTCAATACTATATCAACTTACTATCCGTTGGTAATTACTCTCTATAGCTCGGTAATTGTTCTGTAGTTCAGTTCTCACTAACCAGTATGATTAGAATGCATGAAAAATTATTCACGTGATAATTCTGCAGTATCTTCTTCTTCCGGCATAGTTTCAACAATGAAACCAATGTCTCTTATATAGATGAGTAAATCATTTTCTTTTTGTTCATCAGATTTTGCCGCTTAATCTCATTTATTGATTTTGCTGCTTTAACCTTCTTTAGCTAAACTAGTCATTTAATTCCTTTCTAGTCTACTCAGTTAACAAAGAAATGCATCGGTGAACACAAGCTTAGTTAACACTGATCTCGGTATACACTACACTCTGTCGGTGTATATTGGAATGCTTCATTTACCGACAACACTGCTTTGTGTCTTTCAACTCTATTCTTCATCATAGATGAATGCAACATAATAAAGTCAATACCATCAAGTCATAGACTCATCAAAAAGTTACTTAGTGTATTCCTTATCCTCATCTGACATATACATATTCATCATGTAGATATTTCTATTCTTTATCTCTTTCACCTTTCTTTAGATGTATCGATATAGTAACTTACAAGATAAGTACTGTCAAGCTATTTGACATCAATGACAACATAATACTGATTTAATCATCTTACATATCTAATCAACAACTCCTCAGTGATCTTTAATCATAGATTCTTCATTCAGGTTCTAAATTAGTTGTAGTTCATCAAGCTCATCATCAGTATTATTGTCATTATCATCTTTATTGTTTCTACTACTAGACTTACCGATCTTTAGAGAAGATATTAAAGCAGATTCAACAGATGGTACAACACTATTATCAAAGTTGTTCAGCTCAAAAGTGGTTAGTTTACCAATCAGATTGTCAAGAGTAAGAGTACTACCAGGTGTAGACCTCATTTCATGTATAGCAGAAATTCTAATTACATAAACAGGCAATAAGGTTCTCAAGATTTTTCTTACCACTATATCTTCTTCAATAACTCCACCGGATCCTCTGATAGAATTAACTACCTCCTTTATTCGATTTGTATAATGCACAATGTTTTCTCCTTCTTTCATTTTCATATCATCGAATCTTCCTCTTAAAATTTCAGCTCTGGCTCTTCTGACATTTGCATCAGCACTATAAACTTGAGAAAGTTTATCCCACATTTCCTTAGAAGTAGTGCAATCTTTGACATCTTCAAATTCGGCATCAGACAGAGCAGCAAAAATCTCCATCATAGTAATGTTATGCTAATGTCTATCTCTTAATTGATCAAGAGTCAAAGGTCCTATAGGCGGCGCTAAGTAGCCATTATCTAATAGAGTGAGGGAAAAATTCCCAATACTAGATATATGCAGTCTCATTCGGCTTTGGCATATTTTAAATTTGTCCTTGTTCAGCTTCGGCACTTCCCTCTTATACATTTTGTGATCTTTATGCTGAAGTCCTTAAAACTCTGATCCACACAACCAAGATGCTCTGATACCAATTGTTAGAATAACTGAGAGGTGGGTGAATTAGTTATCCATAGTCCCAAATGCAAAATGTATAACTCCAAAACAAATTTAGCTAATTCTGTAACTTGGTAACCATAAATACTTAAACTTTCTGTATCTTTACCAATTACCGGTTAATTACTCATAGTGATCACTGACCAAATCAAATATGTAACATGCAAAGTTTGATATCAAAACAATCACCACATAAACACATAACACAAAATATTTAACGTGGAAACCCTGTAAAGGGAAAAACCACCTGGGACCAGTAACCCACAAATTTTACTCTTCTGAAGTGAGCTTGGTGAAGAGACAACCCTATTAAAGGTTACAAAACACACTGTAAGGTGTGACCTTGTTAGAGGATTTAACACTAAAAGTTATCGTCCAACCAACATTCACTATGGGGTTGATAGGATAACAATGTACATTCTATGAATGACATATAAGACTTTCAAGTCTAATCAATTAAGAGATTTCTCTGTATACAATGGTTAAACTGTAACAATAGTTGATCTGATTACAATACAAATTGACTTTGTAGATGTTTAGATCTATTCTTAGTCCATTCAAATCCTCAAATCAATATATCTTATTCAGTTCATCAACATTCAATAACTTACCATCTCTCGATAAAGCTCATTAATGCTTAGTTAACTCTATAGTTTGGTTCTTCATCAACCAATCTGATCAGGCATGCATGAAGCTTTGTTCATGCGATATCTCTGTAGTCTCCTTCCTCTGGCATCCTTTTCACAATGAAATCACTGTCTCTTAAATAGACAAGTAAATCATTTTCTTCTCATCCATCAGATTTTTTTGTTTTATCTCCTCCGTTGATTTTGCCACTTAAACCTTCCTTGACTGTTGTGTCAGTGACATGTTTTGATTCCATCCATTAGATCTTCAAAATTTTTTAGCCATAGATCTTCATAACATACTTTATCTTTCACCTCAAAATCATACACTTTACAGCTCATCAAAATCTATCAGCTAAACTAGTCATTTAGTTCATCTGTCTATTCTCGGTTAACAAAGGAATGCGTCAATGAATACAAGCTCAGTTAAAACTATTTTCTCATTGGTATACACTATATTGGCTCGGTGTATATTGGAATGCTTCATTAACCGACCACACTGCTTTGTAACATTTTTCTTCCTTCTTCATAACTGATAAATGCAACATAATCAAGTCATCAAAATGAAGTCATAGCCTCATCAATAAGTTACCAAAAGTATTCCTTATCGTCATCTGTCATATCCATCTTCCTTAATGTGGATATCTTGATTCTTTATCTTTTCTCTCCTTTCTCAGATGTTTAGATATGTAACCAACATGATAAGTACTGTCAAAACTAGTTGACATCAATGACAACATATCAATTGATTCAATTGTCTTACATACCATTTTCTGTGCTATTTTTTAGCTCATCAATCAGGTTCTCAATTAGTTGTAGATCAATAGTTCTCACAAATGAGTTTTGATCAGAAAAAGGGAAAGGAACAAGTAGTCCATGAGGAGCTATAGTATGAGAAGAATCCAATCATTATTAATTTTACATCAGACATTGATCATGTGGTTGCACTACAAAAGGTCCTCTATGCACTGTCAAGAGAGTTAACTCGATTGGCAGAGATTTGACCTCAGAATCCTCAAATAAAGATGAGAGAGGATGAGCTGATTCACTTGGTTTAGACTTATACAATAAGCATTAATGCAGTTTTTAATTATAAAAAAAGTTCAATAATGGTTTTAGATGTTAACTGTGACAATCTCTTGGCTTTAGGCAATGCAGAAGGAGGTGCCTAATTCAATATGCAATCTCAATTCATATGCATAGGATATTAGGTGGAGCTAAAAAATGCAACAGGTTTGCATTTTTGATAGAGGTCTTTAATTAGGTATTTTATGTTATAGACCATCACGAACATTGTAATTTTGACTCTTATAGGCAGGGGTAATGTCCTCAACATGCAAGCAAATCAAGAATTTTTATTTGTTGGCTTGTTGAGGAAATTCTCTCACCCATAGCTTCTAGAGTTATAACATTCACGATGGTCTATAAATTAAAAAAATTAGAGACCTATTAAACAAATGTAAATTTGGTTCATTTTTTCAGCTCCACTTGTTATCCATGCATATTCTACGCAGTTGCATGTGCATTCTCGATTCAGAGTGGGAAAATCTTATTTTGGATGTGAGGGAGAGAAGCCAGACACATAAATAACATGCAAATAAACACGATAGATGAGAAACATAAATTTAGATATTACAACAGCTGAGAAACATAAATGTAGATATCATGGTCACAATTGTTTGGAGATAGGACACAATTGAATGGTATACCCAGATGATGCAACACAACCACTACTCCTTCAGTTCCAAGTTGACAATGTGGGATCCAAAAACCATAGATAAGGAGTAAATTTAGAGAGTGGAGGAGGGCCATAATAACCAAAATAATATAGGGTCCCTATATTATTTTGGTTGTTATGGCCCTCCTCTTCCACTCTCTAAATTTCTTCCTTATCTATGGTTTTTGGATCTTGAAGTGTCAACTTGGAACCAGAAGAGTAGTGGTTGTGTTGCATCGTATGGTTGTACCACTCAATTATGCTGTGTCTCCAAACAAATGTGACCACGATGCCTACATTTATGTTTCTCATATGTTGTGTCCCAGGACCCCTTATGACCCTTTACAATCCCTAAGAATACATCTTAGAGGTCTTAAAGTATTTTAAAGGGTCATAAGAGTCTCCTAGGGGGGTCCAGATGAGCTTCCACCTTCGTGTGGTTGGCCATTCTAAGTAGAGATTGTTAAACTATTCTTGAAACAAAGAGAAGCTCAATATTTTAAGGTCTCAATCCATGAATGACAAATACTTTTTTTAATAAATATATCATACCATCACAATTATGAAATTCATCAGAGAATGACCGACAATAAAGCACTACACACGACATCTATCTATCAGAAATATCTAATAGGTAGACGTCGCATGTACAACATATCCGTTGCTTGTGCAGGATCTTCATCATAATTGTGACAATAATAAGGAGTTTTGACGGCATGTTGACCATCTCTGACCATGTTGGTAGGCCCTCTTCCTATGCATATTACGATGGTCAGATCCATCATAATTACAATGGACATCCTAGCCGTCGGTGATTCCGACACCAAAACTGCAACATCAATTGGTGTCGCTTGATCGATGGGTTAGTGTCAAAATTGCAATGCATAGAAATCAGAAAAATGACTCAAATGTACTAGTGTGGACCTAAGGATAATTGATTCACCACCCCTCTTAGTTAAAATCAGAACCTATTTTAAGATACTAGTGTGTTGGGGTAAAATAATACTTATCCAAAAATGGTTTGTGGAGTTGAAGAATCATTGCTCAAGCATTGTCCCATCTAGATCTTACAAAATCCAAAACCTATATCTTGATTTCTAGTTGAGCAACTAGATCAACCAAACTCTTGGAAATAGAGAGATGCAAATATCTCTGTACTAACACATTTTTCAATGCCAATCCTCTTTGCATAACCTCCAAATGAGGTGTCCACATTGTTTGTATTGAGATTAACTTAGGGCTAATCTCTAAATCTGAAAATCAAATTACTAAACCAGAAGCATTATTGACCATAGGTTCTGCCAAGCACCAGAAGAGATTGAGTCCTTCAGCAACCAAGCTCCTTGTCCAACATTGTAATCAAGTCACACCTCTTTGACTCATCCCCTTGGCCAACACTGTAACCGAGAAACATAGGGACAAAATAGCCGAACATGTAGGATTGAAAACTTCCCTAGGATGCTCCTACATCAGACACCCCAGGTGCGAAATGATGTTCTTAAAGACTTGAAGAACATCTTATGAGATTCAACACATAAACCTTGAACTATTTCTTCACATATATGTCCTCCAATTCTTCAACTTGCACACTCTTCCACTTCTGCTTTCTCTACCTTTTCAAGTCTTTCCTTGACAATACACAAGCCTTTTCTCCATATTGACCTCCAACCCTTTTAGGAACCTTCAACTCAACTTGACTCCTAATTCTTAGGTTCCTCCTACCGAGTTCTTGATTCTACAAAGGAGTCAGTGAAAAATTCATGCCATCCTTCTCAACAGTAAACATATTCTTGACACAATCATGCATAGCCCTGCAATCATACTGCCAAGGTCTACCAAGCAATATTTGACAAGTACTCATGTTCACAATATCACATAATACTTGATCCTTATACTAGTCAATCTGAAAGTCAATAAGACATTTCTCCCTCACTTCCAAAGCATATTCATCTTGCAACTAACCAATCCTATAAGGACAAGGATGTCTCACTCTTTTCAAACCAAGTTTCTTAACCATCTCCTCAGCTACAAAGTTATCAGTACTATCACCATCCATAATCACATTGCAAATTTTATGAATAGACTTACAATGATTCCTAAACAAATTAATCATTTAACAAGGTTCCTGTACTATCTTACCAAACAATACTCACCAAGCCACCAAATTTGCCCCTCCCTATTTAGGTTCATTTTTAAAGTCTTCAGCCTCATTCACCACAATAGTTCTTCAATCACTAGCCTTCTAGGGACATTCAAAAACTCTATTTCCTTCTTCACCACAATGAAAACAAGTACCCCTAAAGGAAACCTTACTTGTCCTTTTCCTTGGCTCAACAAGTTTTGGTTCATCTTCAACAGTCGTCTTATCCTTCACCACGCGATCCTATTTCTCCTTCCCTTGGGAATTACCATGTTGTCTCCTCTTCAACTTATCTTTTTCCTTCAGAGAATTCTGATAAACATCCTCAACTAAATCAATCATCAGGATACCAATATCACCTTGAATATTGAATCTCAAACCATTCACATACCGAGCTACCTTTTCCTTACCGAGTTCACTGTGTCTAGACCAAATATTCAACTTATAGAAATCCTCGGTATAATCCCTCACAAAAAAATCCTTCTTTTTAGATTCTGCAACCTCTTAAACAACTCAAGTTCATAGTCAACATGTATGAACTTAGCCTTTAACTTAGTCACCATCAACCTCCATATAGTGATCTTCAATTCACCTTCTTCTTCTCTATCTCTCTGTAATTATTTCCACCAAAGAGCAGCATGTTCTTTCAGCTTAGTTTGTGCCAATGTCACTTTGAGTGGATCACCAATATCCTCTAACTCAAAGTAGTCATCCAATTTACCAATCCAATCAATTAGGTCTTCAGGATTCATAGTATTTGAGAAATTAGATACATCCATCTTTTGCTTCAACTTTGGCTGAGTGCCAGATCTATCCAACCAATCAGCTCTATCATCCATAGATCTTTCCACACAGTTAGTTCTATCCTCTCCACTAGATCCAATAGCTTCAAAGTTTGTAGAAATTCCTCATAGATACCCTCAGTGCCCACATTCTGAGGTACACCAATCATATCCCTCATGATCTCAATGATCATGTCATTCTTCATAAATTTTGTCTGAGATCTAAAATCTACTTTAACCTTCTCTATAATCCTTGACTCTACAACATCATAGAGATCTACAATCTCCCTAGGGTCCAATCTTCTTGGAGGTATAGATAATGATATTTTGACTATGGGAAATGAAAATGCAAATCACATATACAAACATCAAAACCTGTGAGCTCACTGCCCTAGACACTAGTCGGGTTGTGAACAAAAATGTGAATACATGATGTTAGTATAGAATGCATTTATCCTATATGGAAATAGTATAGGTTTTGAGGTAAAAATACCAAGAAAGCTAAAATAAAAATATTAGCTAGAATGTAGAAATATAACTAAACTAACTAGTGGGAGATGGTAAGAAAAACTAGGCTAGTGAAAACTAAGGCTAGATAAATAGATGTAAGACAAATAAAACTTACAAATAGAGAAGACTAATGAGGTTGACAATTTATTCCAATTCTTCTTCCAACTGATCTACAAACATAGAAAAAAAGGAAAATGTTAGTATTATACAACACTAAGAGGGGGGTGAATCAGTGCATCTACAAATCTGAAACCTTTAATTATAATATTCCATAAGATCCAATGTGAAAATGATAATATAACATAGAAGCATAGAAAATAAAGAATTCACACACACTGAACATAAGAAACAAGATTTTTCCTGTGGAAACCCTTGTTAGAGGTAGAAAATTGTGTGTGGGAATGATGCCCACAAATTTCACTAGAGCAACACTGAAATCTACCCTATTAGGAGCAACTAACTGGTGCAGTCAAGACCAGAGAAGTCTCCAAAGGGGATGTCCAATCTTGTAGAAAGAGACAACACAATAGAAAATAGAAAAGAATCACACAGATATAACCAAGTAACAACAACTTTATTACCAAGTAACATCAGATTACATCAAATTGGCTTCAAACATGTCAGGTTGTAAGACCTTCCTGGTTATTGCCAATACAAAGAAATCAGTCTAATATCCTATTTCAATTTGTCTCAGCTACTCTCTTCCCAATTTCCTAAACAAGAACTACTACCTATCTTATATACAAGATCTCCAACCACAATTTGGCTTATTTGATCATCAATCCCAAGATAAGGAAAATGGTTTATAAATAAAATCCCTAAGAAAAATCCACAAATAAGTATATCATGGTGTTTGATTGTACAAGGAAGTTGGCCATGAACACAAGAACATTAAATGATGTACCATGAGAAACCAAAAACTGTGAATCTTCATCGCAAGTTGTATCTTGCCACCTTAATTGTTAGAACATGAACCCAATATAGGACCAAACCAAACATAAGATAACTTCATCTGGAAACATCAGATTGAGATGCGATCATAAACATAAGATATTTATGATGTCTAGAACACACTATAACAACTGTATAAGATGACATGCCAACTGAATTCACCACACCTAGAAACAACATAAACTACCCAATCGGAATTGTAAGAAAATAAACTGAAAGGAAAATATTTTTGGTGATGCAAGATTGCCAAGAACTCAAGATTCTCCTGCATTAGAAACCCAAGGTTAATAAGAAAGTGAGCCTCTCACTTTGATGATGAAAATAACTTCACATCAGATCTTCAATCTTCATTTTGACCTTCGGTTTCCTATCCAGCAAGGCTAACAAGATGATTCTACAAATACTCACTCTCTGACTCCACCAATCAGATCTCCAAACCCTCTGCACTGCAACACACTAGCTAACAAACTCACTAATAAGGCCAAACCAACCAAGAACAAAATAATGAATTGTATTTGCACTCTCCTTCTCAAACTCTCTACAAAAATTCTATAATTCAATTCTATCTTCAGCACACATTTGATTGCTCTCAACCACTAGATCATCAACAATAAGGAACTCAAGAATTCCACCACCTCTATCTATTATCCACACATCCTCAATCAATAACACAAACTTTTTCAACCCAAACTTTATCTTCTCTTCCAGAGTATCGATCCTCAAGTCCAAGTACCAATCCCTTCCAAAGGAACTCTACTCTACCTTCCAAACCTTCTCTACAACAACAAAATCACAACCAATCTCATCGACATAGACAAGGTAACTCAAATCCTTACCTTCACATCCAAAAATCAACCTTTGCAATAAGTTAACATCAAGTTGAAATAATTTAGTATGCGACCCTTGAATCACAACAAGATCATCCAAAGCACTTTCATACTGCTCAATAATTGTATCATCAAAAACCACACTATCAACCAAAGTGTCAGATAGAACCATAAAAATTTCACCAAAAGGAACCTCATAATCAGAAACATACACAATAGCAAGGAACTCACCAACTTGTTCATCACATAGAGTCAACTGACTAAGGAATTCATCAATAACCCCTTCTTCTTCCATAGACATCTTAGAAGAAAGAAAACTTATCGGTGTACTTTCCACAAAAAGCTCCTCCTCTAATATAGAAAGATCCACCAAGACTTCACTAAGACTTCTTTCCTCTACAACATTCATATTAACAACATCCCTTATGCATTCAACAATCTTAGGTTCAACAAAACACTCCAGAGAATCCTCTTTCTGACAAGGAAATATTCTCTTCAATCCCATCTCTATTTCCTCCACTTGTCTCTTCAACTCAATCATACCAGCTCTTATCTCTTCTTGCTTCCTCTCTCTAAATTTCTCCAACCTAGGAATTTGAGGAATCCACCCAATGACAAAGGTCATCTTCCTCTTTCTCTTCTCCATCACATTCCTAGTCCTCTTCACTAGCATCTCCTCTCTCCTTATGTGCCACTGCCAAATTTGGTGATTGAATTGCAAGATTTCAATTGTCTCTCCATTGGTGATCTACTAAAAACCTTTGTAATCTTCCTTTAATTAGAAATATGTTGACCAAATAGATACATGAATCCATAGCAAGTGCAAGTTAGATCCACTTTCTTCTACCCTACAACAAACACTTCACAGATTAGCAAGATCAAGAACAAACATCTATCACTTAAAGATCTAAAAAATCACTCATATCATCACAACAACTCAAGATTCCAGTAGAAAATACCTTCTGACCACCTTATGCAAGCCCTTTGCTAATGTGAGTTAGGTCTACACTCTTCCACCTCAAAAATAATGCCCTATAAGCTTTGGAAGTTCAGACACCAAGATTCACACCACCACAAGATCAAACCATCTTTGATACCACTTGATGAAGTCAAGACAAGATAACTCTCCAAAGGAGATATCCAATGTTTCACAAAAAGAGTCAACATAGCAGAAACTAGAAAGCATCACAAAGATATAACCAAGTAACAACAACTTTATTATAAGGTAACAGTACTAGATTACATCAAATTGGCTTCAAACATGTTGAGCTATAAGGCCTTCCTAGTTACGGCCAATACAAATAAATTAGTCTCATATCCTATTTCAATCTTATTGGCAAAATGGTCAGTGCTCCCCTAAGATTTGTGACATGGCTTAACTACCTCCTGTGTCTTCTATAAGTCTAGTGGTTGTATCAGGCATTAATAGGTCGATCTTTTGGTTCAACAGTAACCACTACTTGTAATAAGTGGTAGCAGAGCTTGGTCTCAAGTTTGAATCCATGCAGGCCACAGCGAGTGATGTTAGGAGGGAGATTGTTGGAAAAATGGTCAGTGCTCCCCCCAGGATTCATAACATGGCTTAACCACCTCCTGTGTCTTTTATAAGTCTAGTGGTTGTATCAGGCATTGACAAGTTGATCTTTTGGTTCAACGACAACCACTACTTGTAACAAATCTATCCCAACTACTCTCTTCCCTAGCTGCCTAAACAAGAACTAATACCTATCTTATATACAAGATCGCGAGCCACAAGTCAACTTATCTAATTATCAATCCCAAGATAAAGAAAATAGTTTATAAATAAATAGGTCAGGACCTAAATCCCTAAGAATAATCCAAAAATAAGTATATTTTGACATGCTATTTTACAAGGAATTTGATCACAAATATAAGAACATTGAACAAATTTACCATGATCAACCGCAAACTATGAATCTTCATTGCAAGCTAGATCTTACTACCATGACTGTTGAAATAAGAACTCAATATAGGACTAAACCAAACATAAGATAACTTCATCTGGAAACATCATATTGAGATGTGGTCATAAACATAAGATCTTTATGATGTCTAGTACACACTATAACAATCACGTAAGATGATATGCCAACAAGATCAACCACACTTAGAAACAACATAAACTGCCCAATCAGAATAGTAAGGAAACAAATTGAAATAAAATATTTTTGGTGATGCAAGATTGCCAAGAACCCAAGGTGCTCCTACATCAAAAACCCTTCTGAGGTTGTACCTAGTTAAGAGTATTTATAGCCTTGTTAGAAGCTACAAAAGTCTTGTTGAAGACTACTTGATTAAGGGATTTCAAACTCCTTCTGAGAGTCAAGTTGCTAGAGGATTTATACTTCAGATCCTATTAGAGATCCTTCTAACTCTATTAGGAGTGACCTTGTTAAAGGATTTTACCTGCAAACCTGTTAGGGCTTGCCTTGAGATAGACCGAAGAATGATTGATTTAATTATGACACTTCCTGTCTAACATATTTTCTTGGATTCTGATCATAGTGCCACCTAAACATGCAAATCTCCTTTCTTTAGCTTTACACAATCATAACCACCTATCACAACATCACATCCACCCTAAAACAAGATTTCAACCTTCTTATATAAAATAATTTTCCCAAGTCACATTTTACCAAAAAATGTTTTATCCACCGACATAGAAATCAAATCTGATCACACTAAATTGTATTGGCCAACTCAATAAAGTCAACACAACATCAACCAAGTCATAAATAAAAACTTTCTAACTCTAAATTGACTGGTTTGTTGATCTATCCTAACTCACTTTGTCTGTCTCTTGTTCTTACTGCCAGTGTCATTTTAATCCTCAATAACTCACTGTATTCTTTAGTCTACTTTAGTCTAACTGATGTGGTCATAGATGTATTTAAATATGCCTTTGCAGATGATATATTACCAATCGTGCATCTTGACTCGATCTCCAAATCCAAATCTAGATGCATGTACCTTGCATATTGTCCTCTTTCTGATTGATTGAACACTTAGTTGATTCTTGTAATGCCCCGCCATGGAACCTAGGAGAACTTAACCTAAACATGCAACTAATTTTACAGAATTTTTTTTTTAAAGTGTTAACAAACAATAACAATAATAATTTACCATGCGGAAGCAATACAATATAATATACAACTCACATACATTACAACTCTCAAGGGTTTCTTGATGTGGATTATGCAAGCATTAATTCATTAATTTAGATTAGATATAATTACAAATCTCATCTGAACAAATGAATGATAAATACATCATATAAAAGATAACATAAATATAAATGGTACCATAAGGTATCCATAATAATCTACATCCACTACACATGTCGCAGGGTATATGATATAATAATTAAAATAAAGTACAACATGATATCACCTAAATAATTGATACAATGATACAAGGAACATATAATAAGAAGATAAGAACACATCTCCATAAATGAAGAAAAAAAAGAATCAACTACTACAAGGATCATCCAACACTAGTACACGAACGTCAGAATCTCAAATGGTAAAATAATCACTACCACCCAACCTTGTGGAACCTAAATGATCCACTCCCACAATGATAAGGAGATAACAACAGATCCCACTTGGATAACAAACATCAACAAACACAAGCTAAGGAAGAGATCCTGAAATCTCTCTAACTCCAGGTGTACAAAAGATAGTGATAGGTAAGACTCACTAATCCAGAGGCAACCAACACATGTAGGATAACTAGAATGTGTATAGGAAGGTGTCATCATGTACGTCTAACCCTTAAGTTTTGTCCTAGTAGTCTCTCTAGAACCTAACACTCAAGTGACCATACACGATATCAATGACTTCTCATATAGACAAAGCCATTAACAATGCTAGACACACACCTCTCAAGGTGAAAAGCATCATCTCATCCTCCATCTTAGTCTATACTAGCACTCAAGCATGTGTGAGGAAACACATCTTATTAAACTCATTTTAATACCCCCCAATGACATTAATTATCACTTGATTAAGATTACTTACAATAAGTGATCTTGGCAGCCACTTCTCGGCCCCGACGCTTATTGCAAGCCACCCCGTACTACACATCTAAGTAACCTACCCTAGGCTCATAGATCCCACATAACATCACAAGATAATAATAATGTCCCACATGACTATTCCAGAAAACAACAGGAACATGCAACAAGTCTCTAACCATAATACAAAACACTCTCCAAGTATCCACAATAAATATACTCCTGATCCCATGGATAGGACATGTAAAGTCAACACCATATTCCCCCATGTAGAATATGAAACAAAACATGGTTATACAAAATATCATAGAAGAGAATCATAGAACAATCTCACATAGGATTGGGTCAAATCAATCAAATACAACAGAGTATACAAGGCAAACAACCATAATAAATAAAACATCCAATTCCCACCTCCGGATTACATTCGCACCGGTTGACAATTCTAACCCCTTAAATTAGCACATAGGGTAATAAAAGACTAAACAAGATTTAATTAAACATACTAATTACCTCCACAATTGATTCAAATCAAAATAACGTTACCATGAAGAAACTGCCTAAATTTAATCAATCATATTGTCTTAAAAGTCAATTTACATGATTTGACATTCACAACTAAAGTCCAAGGGCGAAAACATTTCCCAATTAGCCACACATGCAAAAAAATAATCGAACGCCATGCAAAAATAATCACTTTGATGTCCAGAAGAAAACCATGCAAATTTAAATTAATAACTAACTACATAAAAATATTGCATTGTAGTACCTATATTTTATATTTTAAATATAAAAATAAGTAACTATATATTAAAACAAATCCCATGAAATTTAATTAACAACCAAATTCTAACTTTGAACAAAATTACCCATTTTAACAAAATAATAATAATTATTAAAAATGCCACTTAAAAATATACCAAAAAATAATCATTATTAAACTGCCATTTAGAAATAAACCAAATAGTAATCATTATTAAACTGCAATTTAAAACAAATAGTAAAAATAAATACATAATTTACATATATACCTTCCTCCATATTTAGATTACCAAAAATAAATTACTCATAACATAATTACAAGTAATAATAAAATGTATTAAATCATTTAACATTCCTTTTTAAAAAAAATAATAGAACAAATAATAACCAAACAAACTTTATATTTTTTTAAATATAAAAATAAAAATCATAAAATAATAATAATAATAATAATAATAAATAAATAAATAAAATACTTAATGCAAATCTTTTTGCTTTTGGGGGACCCACGGGCCCCACGTACTGCCTGCGGCAGTCCTAGGTCCTACTGCAACAGTCCCTAGAGATTGTCGTTGACAGCCAAAGGATGCCACACAACAACCCCTAGGGATTGCCGACAACATCCTTAGGTTGTCACTGAAAGCTCTTTGGGTTGTGTGGCCGGCGGGGGGTCGGGGGTTAAAAACCCGGCCTCCCCTTAAAATATATTAATTAATTTTAATTTCATTATTATTAAATTTATTGTTTATCTTATTAAATTTTATTTTATTTAAAACCAACACACACACAACAACACACACACACACACACATATATATATTCCTTTCAAATAACATATTCAAAATTTTAAAACAATTCATTTCTACAAACAGGGGTATTTTCAACGTAATTTAATCCAATTTATTTCTATAAATGATTGAAACCTTAATTATTAATAATTTAATCATAATTTCACAAAACTCAAACCTTAATAAATTCTATTCCAAAATTTGAAAGCAATGAATATACGCAACAAAGATTCTCATGCAATCAATTTCAGAATACGGAGAGGAATATAGAGAAAATTCTTCCAACAAAGTTTCAATCTTGATAATCAATAGGCACAAAGAAGACAATCCTTTCAGAGTTTAAAACAACATAACCATAAAGAGAATTAAACCCTACCTCAAACACTGAAGAATATTATTTGAACAAAGACCAGATTTGAAGACGAAATCCCAAAACTTTGAAGCTTTCCAAAATTGAATTCTCAACAAAAATCCTTCCACTTGCCTGCCAAAATTCGTCAACCTGTGTCCTCACAATTATGACCAAATTTTCAACATGTAGGAATTCCCATTCCACATGCAAGGGTTTGGAACACAACTCCACCAAAAGGCTTTGCATAAATTTAGACTTTGATTTGCAGTTCAATTTTAGTTGAACTCAAGTCTCTCCTCCACTTTCCTTTTGTTGAAAACACTTAACCAAACTTTAACTAATACCTTTAGTTTAATTTGATCAATTCTGATTGTGCAAATTAATGCATTTAATTAATTAAAAATAAAACATTTAATCACATGCTAAATTAATTCTTAAATAAACTAATGTATTTTAATTGATTAAAGGTTAAATTTACAATTAAATAATTCCAAGGTGAAGATATTTAATTAATCCTCATTAATTATTTTTATTTTTATTTTTAAATAAGCTCTACCTAGGGGGCAGTACCCTTTGTATTGCTGAAATAGAACTTACATATGATATAGGATCTATCTCTCCATTTACAAAATAAGTTGCAAAAATAAGCTATGCTACCCGACTCAATGATAAAGATACTCAATCCCTTTGCCAATTGAAATAAGCCTAGCTGCTACTTCTGTTGGGAAGAGTTTATCATTAGCTTGATAGAAGACCTCAAACTTGCTCATATCATACTCCTTCATGATGCATATCTTGTACAATGCCTAGGCCTTCTTCATAAGCTTCTTCTTTCCTTCAGCTTCCAGATAAAAAATACCCAACATACCACCATCAGAGAGGTTGGTGTCTATCAAATCCAAAGCATGAGTCACCTCCAAGTAAGTCTCCTCTGCAATCATTCTGTGAATCATGCCATTTGCAATCACTGGATGGCCCAAGACTTGGATGATGGGTTGAAAAAGATCAAACACGAGCTTTCCATCATGAACGTGGCCTCCTACCCAGTATTCAACTCCTAGTAAAACAATCATGGTCACCTTCTCTTATTCGTTTGCATTTTTGAAGATCTAATTGACTTTCTCTTCTAGCGTCTCCACAAACGCCTCCTCCTGCTTGCACCTGCAGCTAATGCCCATGAAACTCACCATCTGTTGTTATGAATTGGTGAAGACACTCTTCCTTAAAATGAGCTCAGGAATGTCTTGCCTCTATTACTATCCTGCAAAAATCTCTAAAGCAGATATGAAGAACTGAAGCAGAGTGGTTGAGGGCCATGTGACTAGTACTGGGACATTTATGTCTGACTACCACCTCCCTCCCGCTGAGCCATCAACTCTATCTATTCTCTACAACGGTCCTTGAGTGAAAGTTTACATTGAATATGTATGTGGAAGTGAATGTTAAATATCTCACGGGTTATTCCACTTCCATCAATCGGAGTGACAACTCTTTGACTTTAACCTATGCCTTTTCTCATGAATGTCCCTAGCTCTTTTGTAATTATCTCCTATAAATTCATTGGCATGTGATCACCATACTCAAATCCCATCTCCTCATTGTTGTTGATCCCCAAATTCACCAAGAGGTTCGCAGCCTTGTTACCTTCTCAAAAAACATGCTGAAGATGATATTCTCCTAATGTTTTCAAATGTTTCAAGATTTTCGGGATCCAATCTGTTAGTCTCCACGATTGGAAAGCCCCTTTCGCTATTCCATTAATGATGACCTACAAGTCTCCCTCGATGACTAATTTACTTATTCTATTTGATGCACACCATCTGAGACCAGTTTCCAATGCAGAGATCTCTGCAACATTGTTAGAAGTAATGCTAATGGGACCTATTATTGCTTTGATCAACCTCCCTTCTTTGTTCCAAATGATTACACCTATCCCGCTCATTCTTGGATTACCTCTACTAGCCCCGTCAAAATTTAATTTCATCCATCCCTGTTGAAGAGGCTGCCATGTTACCGACTTTTTGACCACCTTCCTATCTCTCATGAGATGATCCCCTTTGGTTTTGAGGGACCATAATTTCTCCATATCTTGATCCCATTTAGATTGGTATCCATAAGTCAGCCCCTGAATTCTATTATTAACTACTTCTTCAATGGCATCTTTAATCTTTTCCTGCAACAATTATACTCCCATCTCTTTGTCTTCAAAAATCCTTCGGTTTCTCTCCTTCCAAATATGCCATACTAGCATAGATGGACTCACTATCCATAGAACTCCCCATTTTGAAAATCTCCTATCAGTCGGCCATGATAACAAGAAATCTATAATCAATTCGTTCCTGACTGCAAACCATTTCAACTTTCCTAGAAACCACTCCCGATAGTGCTACGTAAAAGGACACCAAAATAGAAGATGGTCCACCATCTCCTCTTCTTCTTTACACAAAATGCACTAGCACAGTCCCTCTATTCCAATACTCTTCAATTAGTTACCTATGAGGATCTTGCCATGAAGTGCAATCCATAGGAATGCTCCTACTTTTGGGAGAAACCATTTACCCCAACAAAGGATTAAAGGCCATTCAATGTCTCTGGTTCTGAGCCTCTACAACTCATAACCAAGATTGACCTTATATTCCCCTGATTTTGATGCACTCCATAGCAGCTGATCTTCTGGATCCGAGGGGATCACAATTTTGGCTGATAGGAGATTTGATAATTTCCTCTAATAATCTGAGTGACCTGTCCCCACTGATTTCTAGCATACCAAAGATAAATTCTCTTGACTACTGAAATACTCTGCTACTCTATCCCCCATCACTACTTCTGTTTCAATCACCCAATTTTTATCCTAAAAAAAAAGATTAAAGGAGGATCTCCATCCCAAGAATTGTGCCAAAACTTTTCTCTACGACCATTTCCTACTTTCCAAGTAAGATGTTCAATAATTAAATACTTCTACCACATAATAAACTAAACTTAAGAATCACATTTAATTAATCTTCAATTAATTAAATAATCTCTCATAGCTAAAAATAGCAAAGATTAAATTTATTAAAATTATAATATTTAATCAAATTTAATAATCTAAATATAGAAAACACACCAACAACCAAAATCAAATGAACCTATAGACCCACATTCATACTCAAGCAAGGGGTTATAAGCTCACATCAACTAGATGAGTTTAATAGGGTAGGATAATAGAATCTTTTCCACTATTTCAGGACAATATCATGGCTTAGGTTAGGATTTGGACCTGTGTTATCTCCCCTCTCTTACCATTTGAGATATTACGATAGGGCACACTCATCCTGACAATTCAAGGAAGTCAATGCTCGGTACCTACAAACCTACATACAAAACCCACATGTACATACACATATAAATATATAATAGATAATGGTAGGGATTGACCGATTGTGTGGATCTCACAAGCAAGTAACTACGTCTCTGTCCCTCAACCACATCAAGCATGTCAAACAAAAATATAAAACAAACACATCAAACATACACATACAAGTATGGGGTCAGTAAAACCATATGCATTAATGATTTCCTAACATATATATCATCATCCTAAAATAACCATAACATATAGAAAATTAGACTATGGGAGGGGTATTACATCCACCTCCCCTAAAATTAGGCTTACTCCTAGAAGCCTACAAATAGATAAGGATATGTATCCCTTAAGCACAAAGCATTTACTAAACAAAAGATGAAACAACATCTAAAAACAAGCCATAAAGTAAGAACATGATATATAGTCATTAAGGACAATATAATTTTGGTTTAGGAATAAATCAAAAATCACATTGATCAATCATTCATTAATAATTGAATAGGTCTGAACCCTTATTAATTCATCATTATAGAAAATATCTAGTAATCAATTGCATAAGGAACACATTCGTATTTACATCAAATAATCAGTTAAAAAGGTTCATGCAAACATAACTAATGCAATACTCATATAAAATCCAATCCACACACACAAGTTTAATATCATACCTCTAGGATCATAGGAAATAGTCTGAAATATAAAAGAGTCATATGTCTAAGTTTGGTTTCAAGTTTTGACAACTTAAACATCTAATGGGCACACAACTTACCAATGTAGAGACTCGGGCTTTGATAATGAGTGTAATGCCCCGCCAGGGAACCCAAGAGAACTCAACCTAAACATGCAACTAATTTTACAGAATAAATTATTTTTTAAGTGTTAACAAATAATAACCACAATGATTTACAATGCACAAGCAATACAATATAGTATACAACTCACATAGATTATAACTCTCAAGGGTTCCTTAACATGGATTACGTAAGCATTAATTTATTAATTTATATTAGATATAATTACAAATTTCATGTGAAAAAATGAATGATAAATAGAACATCATATAATAGATAACATAAATACAATTGGTACCATAAGATATCCATAATAATCTACATCCACTGCACATGTTGTAGGGTATGTGATACAATAAATAAAATAAAGTACAACATGATATCACCTGACTAACTGATACAATGATACAAGGAACATACAATACTAAGATAAGAACACATCTCCATAAATGAAGAACAAGAAGAATCAACTGCTATAGGGATCATCTAGCACTGGTATACGAATGTCAGAATCTCAAATAGTAAAAGAATCACTACCACCCAACCTAGTGGAACCTAAATGGTCCACTCGCACCATGTTGAGGAGATAACTATTACTTAAAAATACAACATACAATACAATAAGCATAAGTAGGAAAAGGTTGCATTTGTTTGTCTAATTAAAACTACCTTACAGGTTTTGTTAGTTTACATGTCATTATTGCATTCATTCTAGATGTCATCATTGTACTCTAAGTATTGATTATTATTCCAAAGATTCCAAAATTCATAAATAATCATTACATTGTGCATTCAAACTGAATGTAATATACAAGTGTCCTTTCTTGTTTCATATTTCATATCAATAAGTAGAGTACATTGTAAAATTGAAAGAAAGATTGAAGTATGGAATAGGGGTCCCATGCATTGCCTTTGTATTGGTTTGTGTCAGCTCGTTGTCTACTAGGTCTCTGTATTTAGGTCTTCATACTCCGGGTCTTCATCTGCATCTAGATCTTTAGGGTTCATTTCTGCATGAGAGAGAAAATATGGTTAGATCCTATTGGATCTAAGCAATACATGAGAAACAAATAACATACTGTAGGAATCAAGTTTTCAATACTGCATATCAATCTGGAAAACTAAATGTAATAAGGAAATGTACACTAAAACGCACTACAAGGTAGTGTTAAATGGACTTGTTTTTTACATGAAACCTTTTACTAGTTATGATCATTGCGGTGTATGTTGTCCTTTTTATTAACCAGGTGTCTGAATTAAAGGGACTTAGTATGTTTCAAACTGAGAAAACTTTTTCAGATAATGCATTTCATAATGATGTTATTTGAGAGCTTAACAAATAATTTTGCAGATAATAGTTGACTGGTTTTCACATTCAGTCATTATCAAATATATGATGCAGATCAAGTTGGATTTCCATGATAAAAGTGCTACATAAATTGCCAATGATTGCCAATATTCAAAGTTCAAATTACAATTGAAGTCACAAAAATAATGGTATAACATGTCCTTGTTGTTTCAAAGATACATTTTGAAACTAATAACATTATTGTTGTTGAATACAGAAAGACCGCTTCAAGATTGAGCCATAAAGTCATAAAATGTTTACAGTTTGTTTTTATTGAGTGTCACGAACCTGTGTTCGAACCTCATTAAGTAGCATTCTGGTGTTTTTGAGTGTCACGAGCCCATGCTCAAACCTCATTAACAATGAACAAACATTTTCATCTTGTTGTACTTCTCATATTTTAAGTGCAGAATCAGCATCAAAGAAAAAATGTTAACAGTGGACATACTGCAGGAGCTATAATGCTAAAAGCTGAAATTTCAAGTTAAAAAATCAAGTGGAATACAAGGTGTAAAGTAACAATGAAAATAGAAAGTACAAGAAATTGCAAATCTATCAGTAAAGAAAGTTTAAAATACTTATATGTTATGGGCATAATGACTTTTATTCCTTGATGCTTTTCAGTTATTTATTAGTCAACTCCCAAAGTTTGTGCAGCTTATGACTGAAGGATGTCATAACAAAATGAAATACATATGTCACATCTTTCAGTCACAAGCTCACAACTTTGATGAAATAACTAGATAAGAGTGCATGAAGTGCAATGCTGATGGATTTTTTCATTCATCTCAGAAGGGTTTTATAGTTTCAGCTTGGATTGTTTTCAAAATGGCTCAGTTTCATTGCTCTGTCAGAATGAGTTCACCAGTTCATCAAGTTCACTACTGTTGTTACACATATTTATCCATATCAGCAGAATGAAACAGTGTGGCTGCTATATGTTACAATCACAGTTTATGTACAAACTATAGAAAGCTGTTAAAATCAATTTCTAGTAATTGCTTGTTTATACAAAGTGTTTTTATAAAGCTAATCAGAAAAGAGCAATTATTTGCCTATGTTAGAAATGTCTACCAGTCAAAGGCTCGAGCTAGGTTAAGACAAGCACAAATGATTTGAATAATTCAAGTATATAAGCTGAGTTCATTCTCAGACAAAATGTGCAAAGCAAGCTTTAGTTACAAACAAAGATTCACAGAATGGGCACACGAAATGAAAGGAAAAAATGGACTTCACTTAAAACCCGCAAGCTATATACTAGACTGTAAGATAAAAAATGGTATGTCGATCTTGAACAATATTTGTTAAAAATTCAAGAGCCCGTGACCTAATAACAGTCATGACTTTATATTTGAAATAAAGAAAATCAATAGTCAAACAAGCCGTGACTTTTAGTAGGTCACGATGTGAAGACTCATGGTTTTGTGCCAGTTACAAATGGTCATAGATCATATAAGATGTATTCACTACTGTATTAAAAAGGTAAGCATCAGTCTCAGTTTGGTATACCCAGATTTCCTCATGCAAAGTTGTGATTGCTATTAAAAGAAGATTGAACAGTTTCGAGTTCATAAGCTTCAAAAACAACAAAGGAATGAAACAACAGTCAAGGCTGAGAATCATAGTGTGGAGCCTGTGGAAACAAAGAGCAGTTCAATAGCATAAACAATGAATCAAATATATGGTGCAAGGTTTGAGTCACAGCTTGTAATCTAAAAATGGAAATAAACTAAAAAGATGACACCAGTTGTATGACTATTGATACAAAGTCATAGTGAAGCTCGTGTCTTGCAAATAAATGAAAAGAAAACTCTCAGGAAAGCATGATCAAGTTTGTGCATGGTATATACCAGTCGACCATGACATATTCATAGTCTCATATTATCAAAACAATAGTCACATTCTAAAAATACCAGTGAAGGAATATATAACAAAAAGAGAGGGACCGAGCTTGAAGATAACTTATAGTTGAATGCCAAATCATATTTGTTATCGATGAGGAATATCAGTGATATTTAGTCACAGTAAGCTTGAGTTCAATAGAAGGATGCAATCATAGTCAACATGCTGAGCTCCTTCACAAATTTTCAAAAAAAAAACTTTCATACAAGTTAGGGTTTCATCTTCCCTATTCTTCTGCAGGAAGAATGAGATAAGCACAACTGTCAAGAGTGAAAAATGAAGATAACAATTTGGATTTCGCAAGAAGAATGACATTCAATGCCATTAATGCAAATGTCACATTCTTGCAGAGTCTTGAAAACCACAACATACCACCTCACATTTTCATCTCATTGTTTTAAAATTGAATTGCAAGTGGATGGAACAATCATGTCGACTTTCTTCGCTTTGCATATATTTCACACTTAGTATTTTTTATCTATGTTAGGAATTGAGAGTTAGATTATTTGATATTAGATTTTATCTAATATTAAATAAATATTAATATTGGTTAGAAATTATAAAAGGATAAATTCCTTATTATAAGTCAGTATTAAGGGGCACTTAGACTTGAGCTTTGATAGGCTTAATTATTGGCATGTTTTTTGCCAGTTTGAGGGGCAATTTGTGAGGTTTAGATTTTTGGATTTGAGGCATAGGAAGGCTATAAAATTGATTTTTGATGATCAATTAGGGGCTGCAGATTTTTGAGAGAGGGCATATAGTGAACTCATTGTTCCTAGGTGTTTTATAGGCCATTTTGTAATTGCTTTTGGGAGATTTTAGAGGAAATAAAGCAGAGATTTCGATTCATATTTGTGGAGTTGTTTTTGATATTGAATCCTATCTTCATCTTTTCTAACAAGTGTTAAATTCATTTTTGTCGAAAGGAAGTGAGTAGATTTCTATTCCTTCTTAGGGTAATAAATTTCTTCAAGGCCTTGTGTGAGAAATGTATGTCTGTTGACTATCCAAGCTATTCGTGGTAAAACCCTCATAGTAAGTTTTGTCAACCTATATGTTGAGTAGAGATTCATAGTGTTGAGATCTTCATTTATGAGTTATAATTGATGTTTTATCTTTTCTACAAAGTCTGAAATATTTCTTGGTGTATCACCCTAATCTATTTTTAGTTATAAGTATTCTTTTCCCTTTTCCCAAAAAGTTACAGATCAGGAAAGTGATATTCCATATTTAATCTGGATTCCTCCTTATTCAGAGTCTACCCACAGCTCGAGGAGGTTTCCATTGTGAGGATAGAATTGTTGTATAGCCCTAATGCATGAGTTAGGGTGACAATTCTAAATCTAAATAGTTTTTGGCACACCGAGTGGAACTATGAACTGCTTCTCAGTTCTGAGCTGCTAGATCTATGGTTGTTTCAAATTTTAGTTGCAGCTCTCAGCATGGATTTTAATGAGTAGAACTCCAACAAGATGAAATAAGGAGGGTTTCATGTATCAAGAATTACAGTCAAGTAGAAGGGGAGGAAGATCATCTAGAGGTGGAAGAACATCACATGATCCAAGAGGTACTTTGAATTCAAATTTCTCATCATTTGATAATCCTATTTTTGAAAATCAACTAGAAAATTTGAAAGAACTTGAGGTTATTATTAAAGAGCTCAATCTCCCTGAAGATCGAGATGTTCCTAATCATACCAGATTAGAATTTCCAAGTGTTGAAATCTATAGATAATTCTGTTCTTGGAGCTTCTACAAGTGGTACTGCAGCAACTCCCTAGAATCTAAAGACTTATCAAAGGAAGGTAGTTTAGCTGCCCAACCTTTTGTTACACCAGCTATTCAGCACCAAGCTCCTCCTCATCAAGCAATGGATAGGAATCTACCATTTGTTACATTCAATCAAGACAGTCCTTTGAGGATTGCAAATCATAATAATGTTCCATTGGCTTCTCTTAAAGGCTTGCCATGATTTACTAGAGAAGGACCAGTAACAACTATTGAACACATTAGAGATGTTGCAACTCTTTGCAATGTTCATCATGTTACGAAAGAGGATGTAGCTTTGAAGTTGTTGGCTGCATCACTCAAGGGTAAAGCCCTTGATTGGTTTAGAACTCTCCCGGTAGACTCTATTGCTACTTGGGATGTCCTGGGTGATAGGCTATCTAAATTTTTTGAGGAAAAATTTGATAACTTGTCCCTTGTGGAGAAACTAACTACTATTAAGAGAGCCCTGCAAGAAGAGATGAATGATTTTAATCTTTATTTTTAGAAGACTTGAAATTGGATCCCTGTTACGGTAAGAGCTTTAGTTGAATACGCATTTTTATATTATTTGAAGAGTTTGAATAGCAATATCTCTGTAATGATTCAATCTATGGGAGGTAATACTTCACCTCAAGCTTTTGATATTGCTATTAGGGTAGAGAATAGTCTTATCGAGGTAGGAAAGATAGCTCCTAGGCCTCCTATGCCTTTCTTTCCTAATATATAGTCTAATATGTCATTGGTAGTTCCACCATTATCTATTGTTCCATCTTATAAACCATCAGAAATAGCTCCTATAGCTCCTCTGAATGAATTATAGACTATTAAGGATAGTCAGAAAAAAATTTAAATTTTGCTGCGATCTTTTGGTAATGATTTAGTGGCCCTTAAGAGGAATCAAGCTCAGGAAAACCTTGCTATTCAAAATTAGTTTGCTGGTTCTTCTTCACAATATCCTAATCAACTTAATTTTTAGGCTAATAGGCAGCAATTTCAAGGAAATACTAATGCAAATAGGCAGAATTGGAATATGAGACCAAATAGACAGTACAATCCAACACCTCTCAATACTGTTAGGGATATTGTTCCTACTAAGAATAACATTGCTACTGACTAGTGTTTTCTATGTAATGAGCCACATGATCAGTCTACATGTTCCAATGGGATTCATAATCAAGCCCTTATGGTACAAAATTCAATGAAATCATAGTAGAATGTGTCTGTTGAAGAGGTCCAAAATAACCCAGACCAAAGTGCTACAGATACCAAATTCTTAAACTGGAAAGAGGAAGAATTTTGTGGACTTAATGAAGATTCATCAATTGCAGCAAATACAAGAGCGAACAAGAGAGCCCTTGAAACAAATAAATCTACTAGTAATGTTTCTTCTCCACCAGTTTCTATTTTAAAGAATCCATTAGTTTCTACTAATAAAGATCAAAGTCAAAGGAATGCTAATCAGAGTTCTCCTAGGTCATCACATAAGGTTCAATTTACTATTCTATTTGATATTGATGATACAATGGAAAAAACAAATGTTACTTTGTCTACATGGGAAACTCTATCTATTCCAGGACAGATTGAGATTTTAAAAGAAGAATTGTCCAAGTTGGCAGTTAATTCACATCAAACAGTATGATAATCACCAAGTGTGGTCATGACTAATTCTAAGCCTCCAAAGGTTCAAGAAAAGGTAGTAAGAGAAGAGAAAAAGCTTGCTAAAGTTCAATAGCTAGCACTACCAGAAGTCAAGAAGACTGCAAATATTGAAAAAATAGCAGTAACTACTGATAAGAAATTGACAAATGTACAAAAGACATTTGAAAAGGAAGGTAAGAAATCTACAAATGAAAAGCCTCCTCTTTTTTATGTCTCTTTGATTATTGGAAACAAATTAGTTCATAACTATATGGCTGATAGTGGTGCAACTAGCACTGCCATACCTAAGAAAGTAGCAGATTTGCTAAATTTAAAATATGAACCTCTTGAGAAGGGTGTAGTCCAGCTTGATGGAACTTCAGTTAAAACCTTAGGAGTCATTAAGAATGCAAGTTTGACCTTACATTCCTGCCCAAATTTTTCAATACCTCAGGATATATATGTTATTGATTTACTAACATATTTTGCAATGTGTTTGTCCAGAGACTT
This sequence comes from Chamaecyparis obtusa, assembly GCA_027943335.1. Lineage (NCBI taxonomy): Eukaryota > Viridiplantae > Streptophyta > Pinopsida > Cupressales > Cupressaceae > Chamaecyparis > Chamaecyparis obtusa. Next base: position 1,231,274 of record BSBK01000011.1, on the reverse strand, counting down.
CGCAGCCAAAATAGATGGCTATTTTTCATCAGATTGGTCACATTTGTACTTTAGAACTAGATATGGTACTAAAGTAACCATAAAATTAGAATCACTGGCCAAAAATCACATAGAGCCTTATAATCCAAGTCCTATTAATGCAAGTTGTGTGATTATGGATCAAGATGAAATACCTGATTATTCAACTTATAATACTCAAACTGAAGCATATCCAAATATTGTTCTAGATGAATGGGCTACTAGGAATGAATAGAATGATGACATGTTTGATGCTGGTTTTGGAAACTACATGATTTTAGAGCTTGATTCAGTAGTGCCTAATTTGATTAAAGATCCAGAATCTGAATCTGATTACCTAATCATCTTTGGGATTTGTATTTTGATGGGTCAAGGAATAAGGATGGAGTTGGTTCAGGGGTTATGTTGGTATCACCTGATGGTGATAAATTTTATGTTGTATTTAAGTTGTCTTTTCCTTGTTCTAACAATGTGGCTAAATATGAGAGTTTGATTCAGGGATTAGAGTGGGCAAGATTGAGAGGTATTAAGTGTTTGAGAGTATTTGGAGACAATGAGCTTATTGTTAAGCAGATGAGAGTTATTAATGCTATTAAAAATGATCTGCTTAAGATGTATAAATCTAGAGTTTTTGACATTCTAGATGAATTTGATGCTTTCAACTTGATTTCAATTCCTAGAAGGGAAAATCTGCATGTTGATAGGTTGGTTGGTATTGGTGCTCATATTGCAATAAAAAAAAATAAAGGATTGATTTCAGACAAGTCACATATTAAGATAATTCTTAGGCCATCCATTCTGGATAATGACACTTATTGGCAAGTTTTCAATACTGATGAACATATCTTAAGTTTTTTGATAGAAACATATGGTTTTTCAGCTTCTAGAGGTAACAAAAATATTCAGCAAATGGTAGACCAGATTATTCAGTTGAAAACCAATAAGCTTCCAAAGGGATTAGTCAGCTTGGAATTAGCTTTCAACTCTTATGATCAGTTTAGGAAGGGTAAAATCAGCTTGCTGATTAAAGAAGATCATTATGAGGAAGTGGAAATTTTCAGAGACAAGTAGTTGAAGGTTGGTAAAATAATTTTTCTTGAAGAAAAAGAACTGTTTATTGATCTTTGTAGAGAATATAATTATGTTTTTGCATGGGATTACTCTGATTTGAAGGGTTTTGACCCCCAATTAACCCATCATACTATAGAATTCGAACCAAATGTTAGGCCAATTAGACAAAGGCAAAGGCCTATAAACCCCAAGTTAGAGCCATTAATGTTAAAAGAGCTGAGAAAACTTCTAGATGGTCATATTATATTTCCTATTAAGCACACATCTTGGGTTTCTAACTTAGTTCTAGTAAGGAAGAAGAATGGATAGATAAGACTTTGTGTAGACTTTAGAGACCTTAACAGAGCATCTCTGAAAGATAGACACCCTCTTCCTTCCGTGGAACATATTTTACAATATGTTTCAGGTTCTGAGAGATTCTCACTCTTAGATGGATATTTTGGTTACAACAAGATTTTAGTCAAAGAATCTGATCAATTTAAAACACCTTTTACAACTAAATGGGGTACCATGGCTTATAGAAGAATGCCATTTGGGTTATCAAATACTGGAGCCACTTCTTAGAAAGCAATGGACATGGCTTTCAAGAACTTAATGTATAAGTTTGTTCTAGTGTACCTAGATGATGTGATAATTTATAAATCAACACATTGATCATTTGAGACAGATATTACAAAGATGTAGAGAATTTGGAATTTCTTTAAATCCTAAGAAATTTTTATTTGTAGTTCATGAGGGAAAACTCCTAGGATACCAAGTGTCTAGGAAGGAACAATAATAGATACTCAAAGAATTCAAGCAATTCTTGACGTTTCATTGCCGAAAGAAAAGAAAGCATTGCAGAGTTTTATTGGGAGAATTAATTTTGTAAGAAGGTTTATCCCTGATATTGCAAACCTGTTAAAACCATTGACTACCATGCTTAAAAAAGATATTCCTTTCAGTTGGACTGATGAAGGAAAAAATAATTTTGAATTGATAAAATAGGCTTTGTCTTCAGCTCCTACTCTTGTTAATCTTGATTTTACTAAAGATTTTATTCTATATACCTATGGTGGTTCTGATACCATTTCAAAAATGGTGGTTCAAAAGAATGATGAAAAATAGGAGCAGCCAGTTTCTCTTTTCAGCAAAGGTATGGATGACTATGAGAGAAGGTACACTTTTATTGAAAAGCATGTACTAGCTATTATTAAAGCTTTGAAAAAGTTTAAGCATTTAATTGCTGGAAATAAAGTACACCTTATGGTTGCTCATCTTAGTATCAAAGAGTTTTTATTAAACAAAGATGTTAATGAAAAAAGGGCTGGTTGGATAACAAGAGTTATGGAGTATGATGTAAAGATTCATGTGACTAAGCTGATTAGAGGCAAGGGCCTTTGTGCTCAAATGGAAGAAGAGGAAGAATAGGCTGAAGCTTCTGAAGAATCTAAAAATTTACAAGGTGATGTTATATTATTCAATGATCCTACAACTTGGTTATTAAATACGACAAGATTCTTGCAAATTGGACAATGCCCAAACAATCTTGATATGATAAAGAGGACATACTACAGGTTAAAATCTATTCCCTATGTTCTTATTAATGGTGTACTATATAGAAAAGACTATTCAAGAATGTTTCTTAAATGTATTGATTCACTAGATCAAGACATAATTTTATCTGAATTTCATGATGGATCTTGTGGAGGACCTTTCAGTACTAAAACTATAGCCTAGAAAATACTAAAGGTAGGCTATTATTGGCCTAATTTATTTAAAAATGCTCATGTTTGGGCCATAAAATGTCAAAAATGTGCAATTTTTGCAGGTAAACAAAGGCTGGCAACATTTCCATTAAGGCCAATTGTGGTTGATCTGTCATTTGCTAAGTGGGGTATGGACTTTATTGGTCCTATTAATCCTAATTCTAGTGCAAGTCATAAATGGATTTTGACTACTACTAATTATTTCACGAGATGGACTAAAGCTATTGCACTAAAAGAGGCTACTGGACTTGCTATGTTAAAGTTTTATGAAGATATTGCAACCAGGTTTGGAGTTCCTCAATCAATTATCTTTGATAATGCTATAGGTTTTAATGGATTGACTATTACAGAATGGGCTGTGAAGAATGTGATTTATTTGAATACTTCTTCTAACTATTATCCTCAGGGTAATGGTCTTGCAGAATCTACAAATAAAAATCTAATCAGAATTATCAAAAAGACTTTGTAGGAAAATAAGAGAGATTGGCATTCTAAATTAAAGGTAGCCTTATGGTTGGATAGGATTATAGCTAAACAGTTAATTGGGAATTCTCTTTATGTCCTAGTTTATGGTAAAGAAGCTAGATTGCCAGATTCTACTAAATTTTGAGCCTTGCAGTTGGCTGATCAAATGTTACTATTTGAAGAAGATCCCCTTAAATTAAGGTATGCTGATTTACTCCAGCTTGAAGAGGAAAGGAGAAAAGCATTGGAAACAATGGAACTTAAGCAAGCACAAACTAAAATATCTTTTGATAGGAAAGCTAAGTTCAAATTATTCAAGGAAGGAGATTTAGTGCTCAAGTGGGATGTACAAAAGAGCAGGCCAGGGCAGCATGATAAATTTGATAATTTTTGGTCAGGCCCTTTTGTTATAATAGCCTGTAAGGAGAACAATGCTTTTCAGTTGTCCACAACTGAAGGGGAAGATTTTCATATTCTAGTTAATGGAATACACCTCAAGCATTACTTTGAGGGTTAGGTTAGTTTCAGTTTTTCAAGTTCAATAAGTGCTCTCCAAAGCACTAGGTCTCTAGGTTGCATTGAGTCTAGTTTAAGTGCATTTTCATTTCAATAAAGTTTACATCCATGGTTTGAGTTTTCCTAATTTTCTGTTGTCCTATGATAAGTCTACAGGTCATTTCTACTAGGCAGACATCCAACCAAAGTCACCAAAATTGTTACTAAAAAATACAACATACAATACAATAAGCATAAGTAGGAAAAGGTTGCATTTGTTTGTCTAATTAACACTACCTTGCAGGTTTTGTTAGTTTACATGTCATTATTGCATTCATTCTAGATGTCATCATTGTACTCTAAGTATTGATTATTATTCCAAAGATTCCAAAATTCATAAATAATCATTACATTGTGCATTCAAACTAAATGTAATATACAAATGTCCTTTCTTGTTTCATATTTCATATCAATAAGTAGAGTACATTGCAGAATTGAAAGACAGATTGAAGTATGGAATAGGGGTCCAATGCATTTCCTTTGTATTGTTTTGTGTATGCTAGTTGTTTGCTAGGTCTCTGCATTTAGGTCTTCATACTATGGGTCTTCATCTGCATCTAGGTCTTTAGGGTTCATTTCTTCATGAGAGAGAAAATATGGTTAGATCTCGTTGGATCTAAGCAATACATGAGAAACAAATAACATACTATAGCAATCAAGTTTTCAATACAACATATCAATCTGGAAAACTAAATGTAATAAGGAAATGTACACTAACACTCACTGCAAGGTAGTGTTAAAGGGACTTCTTTCTGACATGAAACTTTTTACTACTTATGATCATTGTGGTGTATGTTGTCCTTTTTATTAACCAGGTGTCTGAACTAAAGGGACTTAGTATGTTTCAAATTGAGAATCCTTTTTTAGATAATGCATTTCATAATGATGTTATTTGAGAGCTTAACAAATTATTTTACAGATAATAGTTGATTGGTCTTCACATTCAGTCATTATCAAATATATGATGCAGATCAAGTTGGATTTCCATGATAAAAGTGCTACATAAATTGCCAATGATTGCCAATATTCAAAGTTCAAATTACAATTGAAGCCGCATAAATACTGGTATAACATGTCCTTTCTGTTTCAAAGATACATTTTCAAACTAATAACATTATTGTTACTGAATACAGAAAGAGTGCTTCAAGATTGAGCCATAAAGTCATAAAATGTTTACAGTTTATTTTTATTGAGTGTCACGAACCTGTGTACAAACATCATTGAGTAGCATTCTGGTGTATTTGAGTGTCACGATCCCGTGTTCAAACTTCATTAATAATGAACAAACATTTTCATCTTGTTGTACTTCTCATATTTTATGTGCAGAATCAACATCAAAGAAAAATTGTTAACAATAGACATACTGCAGGAGCTATAATGCTAAAAGCTGAAATTTCAAGTTACACAATCAAGTGGAATTCAAGGTGTAAAGTAACAATGAAAAAAGAAAGTACAGGAAATTGCAAATCTATCAGTAAAGAAAGTTTAAAATACTTATCTGTTATGGGCATAATGACTTTTATTCCTTGATGCTTTTCCGTCATTTTTAGTCAGCTCCCAAAGTTTGTGAAGCTTATGACTAAAGGATGTCATAATAAAATGAAATACATATGTCACATCTTTCAGTCACAAGCTCACAACTTTGATGAAATAACCAGATGAGAGTGCATGAAGTGCAATGCTGATGGATTTTTTCATTCATCTTAGAAGGGTTTTATAGTTTCAGCTTGGACTGTTTTCAAAATGGCTCAGTTTCATTGCTCTGTCAGAACAAGTTCACCAGGTCATCAAGTTCACTGCTGTTATTACATAGATTTATCCATATTAGGAGAATTAAATAGTGTGGATGCTATATGTTACAATCATATTTTATGTACAAACTGTAGAAAGTTGTTAAAATCAATTTCTAGTAATTGCTTGTTTATACAAAGTGTTTTTATGAAGCTAATTAGAAAAGAGAAATTATTTGCTTATGTTCAAAATGTCTACCAGTCAAAGGTTCGAGCTAGGTCAAGACAAGCACAAATGATTAGAATAAGTTAAGTATATAAGCCGAGTTCATTCTCAGACAAAATGTGCAAAGCAAGCTTCAGTTACAAATAAAGATTCATAGAATGGGCAAACAAAATGAAAGGAAAACAATTGACGTTACTTAAAACCCACAAGCTATATACTAGACTGCAAGAGAAAAAGTGGTATGTGGGTCTTGAACAATATTTGTTAAAAATTCAAGAGCCCGTGACTTAATAATAGTCACAGCTTTATATTTGAAATAAAGGAAATCAACAGTCAAACAAGCCGTGACTGTTAGTAGGTCATGATGTGAAGACTCATTGTTCTGTGCCAGTTACAAATGGTCATAGATCATATAAGATGTATTCACCATTGTATTCAAAAGCTAAGCATCAGTCTCAGTTTGGTATACTCGGATTTCCTCTTGCAAAGTTGTGACTACTATTAGAAGAGGATTGAATAGTTTCAGGTTCATAAGCTTCAGCAACATCAAAGGAATGAAACAATAGTCAAGGCAGAGAATCATAGTGTGGAGCTCACGGAAACAAAGAGCAGCTCAATAGCATAAACAACAAATCAAATATATGGTGCAAGGTTTGTGATGCATCACCCAAAAGTATTTTCGTTTTTGTATTCAATAAGGGCTATCTTGTGTAGAGCTGCTATTTATGGAAACTTGCTATTTTTTAGTAAGTTGGTCATAAATCTCAGAATGTTCTGATTTCACATATGGAGGTTCATCTCAGTTGTATCAGCCTGCCAATAAAGTTTCATTGACAGATCAAGTCTAGCTTTGTAGATATTGAAGATTTTCGGTATTGGCAGCAGGGTACAGAAACTTTGAACTCAATTTTGAAGGCTTTAGAGGCCCTGGATGAGGTCAAAGATTTGGGTGACAGGCGCTTGCGCCAGTCAAGCCTGTAGAGCACTTCGTGGCCTTTCTGAATTGGGGTTGTAATAGTCAATCGGAGCAACTGGCGATGACTTATGGTCTTCGGAAGTTGAGTCACCTGAAATGGCAGAAAATAATTTTTCTTCAAAATTTCTATTCGGGTTTCAAAAGTTATTTTGAGCCGAATTTGATGTAAAAAATTGTAAAATAAAATAATTCTAGGTTTGGTCGGCCCTTTGGACTAAATTTTTGGAACCTTCTCGGGCGGTGGAAATTGCCTATATAAAGAAGGCCCGTAGTGTTGTCTTAGGCAGTTCTGGGTAGTAGATCTGGGTAATAATTCGAGGCTTTGTCCTATAAAATATTGTAAGGGAATGCCCATGTGGCTTTGCATATTGTAATTTTGAAAGTTTGTAATTCCACATTTGTGGAGATAATAAGAAGCCAACTTTTTGTTCTTGCATATTGTTGTTGTTTCTCTATTTCTGTTATGTATGTGTGGTATTAAGGGGAGCACCCTTCATTAGTTTGAGTCACAGCTCATAATCTACAAATGGAAATAAACTACAAAGATAACACAAGATGTATGACTGTTAATAAAAAGTCATAATGAAGCTCGTGGCTTGCAAATAAATGAAGAGAAAAATCTTAGGAAAGCATGACCGAGTTTGTGCATGGTATATACCAGTCATCTGTGACATATTCATAGTCTCATATTATCAAAACAACATTCACATTCTAAAAATACCAGTGATGGAATATATAACAGAAAGAGAGCGACCAAGCTCGAAGATAACTTACAGTTGAATGCCAAATCATATTTTTTTATTGATGAGGAATATTAGTGATCTTTAGTCACAGTAAGCTCGAGTTCAATGAAAGGATATAGTCACAGTCAACATGCTAAGCTCCTTCACAATTTAAAAAAAAAAACTTTCATACAAGTTAGGGTTTCATCTTCCCTATTCTTCTGCAGGAAGAATGAGATAAGCACAACTACTGAGAGTGAAAAATGAAGATAACAATTTGGAGTCCGCAAGAAAAATGACATTCAATTCCATTATTGCAAATGTCACATTCCTGCAGAGTCTTGAAAACCACAACATGCCACCTCACATTTTCATCTCATTGTTTTGAAATTGAATTGCAAATGGATGGAACAATCATGTCGACTTTCTCCCCTTTGCATATATTTCACACTTAGTATTTTTTATCTATGTTAGGAATCGAGAGTTAGATTATTTGATATTAGATTTTATCTAATATTAAATAAATATTAATATTGGTTAGAAATTGTAAAAAGATAAATTCCTTATTATAAGCCAGTATTAAGGGGCACTTAGACTTGAGCTTTGATAGGCTTAATTATTGGCATGTTTTTTGCCAGTTTGATGGGCAATTTGTGAGGTTTAGATTTTCAGATTTGAGGCATACGTAGGCTATAAAATTGATTTTTGATGATCAATTAGGGGCTACAAATTTTTGAGAGAGGGCATATAGTGAACTCATTATTTCTAGGTGTTTTATAGGCCATTTTTTTAATTGCTTTTGGGAGATTTTAGAGGAAATAAAGCAGAGATTTCAATTCATATTTGTGGAGTTATTTTTGATATTGAATCCTATCTTCATCTTTTCTAACAAGTGTTAAATTCATTTTTGTCCAGAAGAAGTGATTAGATTTCTATTCCTTCTTAGGGTAATAAATTTCTTCTAGGCCTTGTGTGAGAAACATATGTCTGTTGACTATCCAAGCTATTCATGGTAAAACCCTAATAGTAAGTTTTGTCAACCTATATGTTGAGCAGAGATTCATAGTGTTGAGATATTCATTTATGAGTTAAAATTGATGTTTTATCTTTTCTAAAAAGTCTGAAATATTTCTTGGTGTATCAACCTAATCTATTTTTAGTTATAAGTATTCTTTTCCCTTTTCCCAAAAAGTTACAGATCAGGAAAGTGATATTCCATATTTAATAGGAACCGGCCTAGAATCTGGAGATTCCTCCTTATTCAGAGTCTACCCACAACTCGAGGAGGTTTCCATTGTGAGGATAGAATTGTTGTATAGCCCTAATGCATGAGTTAGGGTGACAGTTCTAAACCTGAAGAGTTTTTGGCATGCCCAATGGAACTACAAACTGCTTCTCAGTTCTGAGCTGCTAGATCTATGGTTCTTTCAAATTTTAGTTGCAGCTCTCAGTGTGGATTTTAATGAGTAAAAATCCAATGAGATCAAATAAGGAGGGTTTCGTGTATCAGGAATTATAGTCAAGTAGAAGGGTAGGAAGATCATCTAGAGGTGGAAGAACATCACATGATCCAAGAGGTACTTCTTTGAATTCAAATTTCTCATCATTTGATAATCCTATTTTTGAAAATCAAGCTGCAAATTTGGAAAAACTTGAGGTTATTATTAAAGAGCTCAATCTCCCTGAAGATCTAGACGTTCCTAATCATACCGGATGAGAATTTCCAAGAATTGAAAATTTAGCTATAGATAATTCTATTCTTGGACCTTCTACAAGTGGTACTGCAACAAATCCCTAGAATTTAAAGACTTATAAAAGGAAGGTAGTTCAGCCTGCCCAACCTTTTATTACACCAGCTATTTAGTAGCAAGCTCCTCCTCATGAAGCAATGGATAGGAATCTACCATTTGTTACATTCAATCAAGGCAGTCCTTTGAGGATTGCAAATCATAATAATGTTCCATTGGCTGCTCTTAAAGGCTTGCCATCATTTACTAGAGAAGGATGAGTAATAGCTATTGAACATGTCAAAGATGTTGCAAATCTTTGCAATGTTGATCATGTTATGGAAGAAGATGTAGCTTTGAAGCTATTAGCTGCATCAATCAAGGGGAAAGCCCTTGATTGGTTCAGAACTCTACTGGTAGACTCTATTGCTACTTGGAATGTCCTGGGTGAAAGGCTATCTAAATGTTTTGAGGACAAATCTGATAACTTGTCCCTTGTGGAGCAACTAACTATTATCAAGAGAGCCCCGCAAGAAGAGATGAGTGATTTTAATCTTCATTTTTAGAAGACTTGGAATCAGATTCCTATTACGGTAAGACCTTCAGCTGAATACACATTTTTATGTTATTTGAAGAGTTTGAATAGCGATATCTCTATAATGATTCAATCTATGGGAGGTAATACGTTACCTCAAGCTTTTGATACTGCTATTAGGGTAGAGAATAGTCTTATCCAGGTAGGAAAGATAGCTCCTAGGCCTCCTATGCCTTTCTTTCATAATATACAGTCTAATATGGCATTGGTAGTTCCACCATTATCTATTGTCCCATCTTGTAAACCATTAGAAATAGCTCCTACAGATCCTCTAAATGAATTACATACTATTAAGGACAGTCAACAAAACATTGAAATTTTGCTACAAATACCAAATTCTTAAACTGGAAAGAGGAATAATTTTGTGGACTTAATGAAGATTCATCAACTGCAGCAAATACAAGGGCGAAAAATAGAGCCCTTGAAACAGATCAATCTACTGGTAATGTTTCTTTTCCACCAATTTCTATTTTAAAGAATCCATTAGTTTCCACTAATAAAGATCAAAGTCAAAGGAATGTTGATTAGAGTTCTCCTAGGTCATCACATAAGGTTCAATTTACTGTTTTGTTCAATATTGTTGATACAATGAAAAAAACAAATGTTACTTTGTCTGCATGGGAAACTCTGTCTATTCCAGGACAGATTGAGATTTTAAAAGAAGAATTATCCAAGCTGGAAGTTAATTCACAACAAATAGTATGACAGTCACCAAGTGTGGTCATGACTAATTCTGAGCCTCCAACGTTTCAAGAAAAGGCAGTAAGAGAAGAGAAAAAGCCTACTAAAGTTCAGCAGCTAGCACTACCAGAAGTTAAGAAGACTGCAAATATTGAAAAAACAATAGTAACTACTGATAAGAAACTAAAAAATGTACAAAAGACATCTGAAAAGGAAGGTAAGAAATATGCATATGAAAAGCCTCCTCCATTTTATGTCTCTTTGATTATTGGAAACAAATTAATTCATAATTGTATGGTTGATAGTGGTGCAACCAGCACTGCCATACCTAAGAAAGTAGTAGATTTGCTAAATTTAAAATATGAACCTCTTGAGAAGGGTGTAGTCCAGCTTGATGGAACTTTAGTTAAGACCTTAGGAGTCATTAAAAATGCAAGTTTGACCTTACATTCCTGCCCAAATTTTTCAATACCTCAGGATATATATGTTATTGATTTACCAACATATTTTGCTATGTGTCTGTCCAGAGACTTCATAGCCAAAATAGATGGCTATTTTTCATTAGTTTGGTCACATTTGTACTCCAGAACTAGATACGGTACCAAGGTAACCATAAAATCAGAATCATTGGCCAAAAATCACATAGAGCCTTATAATCCAAGTCCTATTAATGCAAGCTGTGTGATTATGGATCAAGATGAAATACCTGATTATTCAGCTTATAATACTCAAACTGAAGCATATCCAGATATTGTTCTAGATGAATGGGCTAATAGGAATGAACATAATGATGACATGTTTGATGTTGGTTTTGGAAATTACATGATTTTAGAGCCTGATTCAGTAGTGCCTAATTTGATTAAAGATCCAAAATCTGAATCTGATGTACCTAATCAGCTTGGGGATTTGTATTTTGATGGGTCAAGGAATAAGGATGGAGTTGGTGCAGGGGTTATGTTGGTATCACCTGATGATGATAAAATTTATGCTGTATTTAAGTTGTCTTTTCCTTATTCTAACAATGTGGTTGAATATGAGAGTTTGATTCAGGGATTAGAGTGGGCAAGATTGAGAGGTATTAAGTGTTTGAGAGCATTTGGAGACAGTGAGCTTATTTTTAAGTTTTCAAAACTGATGAACATATCTTAAGTTTTTTGACAGAAATAGATGGTTTTTCAGCTTCTAGAGGTAACAAAAATATTCAGCAAATAGAAGACCAGATTATTCAGTTGAAAACCAATAAGCTTCCAAAGGGATTAGTCAGCTTGGAATCAGCTTTCAACTCTGATGATCAGTTTAGGACAATATGCGGTTAAAGGTTGGTAAAATAAATTCTCCTAAAGAAAAAGAACTGTTTATTGATCTTTTTAGAGAATATAATGATGTTTTTGCATGGGATTACTTCGATCTGAAGGGTTTTGACCCCCAATTAACCCAGCATACTATAGAATTCAAACCAAATGCTAGGCCAATTAGACAAAGGCAAAGGCCTATAAACCCCAAGTTAGAGCCATTAATATTAAAAGAGATGAGAAAACATCTACATGGTGGTATTATATTTCCTATTAAGCACACATCTTGGGTTTCTAACTTAGTTCTTGTAAGGAAGAAGAATGGAGAGATAAGACTTTGTGTAGACTTTAGAGACCTTAATAGGGCATCTCTAAAAGATAGATACCCTCTTCCTTCCATGGAATAGATTTTACAATATGTTTTAGGTTTTGAGAGATTCTCACTCTTAGATGGATATTCTGGTTACAACTAGATTTTATCAAAGAATCTGATCAATTTAAAATAACTTTTACAACTAAATGGGGTACCATGGCTTACAAAAGAATTCCATTTGGGTTATCAAATACTGGAGCCACTTTTCAAAAAGTAATGGACATGGATTTCAAGAACTTAATGTATAAGTTTGTTCTAGTGTACCTAGATGATGTGACAATTTACAGTAAGGTTGTGAATCAACACATTGATCATTTGAGATAGATATTACAAAGATGTAGAGAATTTGGAATTTCTTTGAATCCCAAGAAATTTGTGTTTGCAGTTCATGAGGGAAAACTCTGACCGTACCAGGTGTCTAAGGAAGGAACAACAATAGATCCTAAAAGAATTCATGCAATTCTTGAGCTTTCGTTGTCTAAACACAAAAAGGATTGCAGAGTTTTATTGGGAGAATTAATTTTGTAAGAAGGTTTATCCCTGATATTGAAAACTTGTTAAAACCATTGACTACCATGCTTAAAAAAGATATTCCTTTCAGTTGGACTGATGAAGGAAAAAATAATTTTGAATTGATAAAACAGGCTTTGTCTTCAACTCCTACTCTTGTTAATCCTGATTTTACTAAAGATTTTATTCTATATACCTATGGTGGTTCTGATTCCATTTCAGAAATGGTGGTTCAAAAGAATGATGAAAAATAGGAGCAGCCAGTTGCTTTTTTCAGCAAAGGTATGGATGACTATGAGAGAAGGTACACTTTTATTGAAAAGCATGTACTAGCTATTATTAAAGCTTTGAAAAAGTTTAAGCATTTAATTGCTAGAAATAAAGTACACCTTATGGTTGCTTATCTTAGTATCAAAGAGTTTTTATTAAACAAAGATGTTAATGAAAAAAGGGCTGGTTGGATAACAAGAGTTATGGAGTATGATGTAAAGATTCACATGACTAAGCTGATTAGAGGCAAGGGCCTTTGTGCTCAAATGGAAGAAGAGGAAGAATAGGCTGAAGCTTCTGAAGAATCTAAAAAATTACAAGGTGATGTTATATTATTCAATGATCCTACAACTTGGTTATCAGATATGACAAGATTCTTACAAACTGGACAATGCCCAAACAATCTTGATAAGGTAAAGAGGAGATACTACATGTTACAATCTATTCCCTATGTTCTTATTGATGGTGTACTATATAAAAAAGACTATTCTGGAATGTTTCTTAAATGTATTGATTCACTAGATCAAGACAAAAATTTATCTGAATTTCATGATGGATCTTGTGGTGGACATTTCAGTCCTAAAACTACAGCCTAGAAAATACTAAGGGCAGGTTATTATTGGCTTGATTTATTTAAAAATACTTATGTTTGGGCCATAAAATGTTAGAAATGTGTAATTTTTGCAAGTAAACAAAGGCTGGCAGCATTGCCATTAAGGCCAATTGTGGTTGATCAGCCATTTGCTAAGTGGGGTATAGACTTTATTGGTCCTATTAATCCTAATTTTAGTGTAGGTCGTAAATGGATTTTGACTGCTACTGATTATTTTACGAGATGGACTAAAGTTATTGCACTAAAATAGGCTACTGGACCTACTGTGTTAAAGTTTTATGAAGATATTACAACCAGGCTTGGAGTTCCTCAATCAATTATCTCTGATAATGCTATGGCTTTTATTGGATTGACTATTACAGAATGGGCTGTGAAGAATGTGATTTATTTGAATACTTCTTCTAACTATTATCCTCAGGGTAATGGTCTTGTAGAATCTACAAATAAAAATCTAATCAGAATTATCAAAAAGACTCTACAGGAAAATAAGAGAGAATTGCATTCTAAATTAAAGGCAGCCTTATTGTTGGATAGGATTACACGTAAACAGGTAATTGGGAATTCTCCTTATGTCCTAGTTTATGGTAAAGAATCCAGATTGCTAGTTTCTACTGAATTTCCAGCCTTGCACCTGGCTGATCAGATGTTACTATTTGAAGAAGGTGATTCCCTTAAATTAAGGTATGCTAATTTGCTCTAGCTTGAAGAGGAAAGGAGAAAAGCATTGGAAACAATGGAACTTAAGTAAGCACAAACTAAAAGATCTTTTGATAGGAAAGCTAAGTTCAGAGAATTGAAGGAAGGAGATTTAGTGCTCAAGTGGGATGTGCAAAGGAGCATGCCAGGGCATCATGATAAATTTGATAATTTTTGGTCAGGACCTTTTGTTATAACAGCTAGTAAGGAGAACAATTCTTTTTAGTTGTCCACAACTGAAGGGGAAGATTTGCATATTCTAGTTAATGGAATACACCTCAAGCATTACTTTGAGGGTTAGGTTAGTTTCAGTTTTTCAAGTTCAATAAGTGTTGTCCAAAGCACTGTTGGAAACTGCAATTGAAATAATTGTTGTATTGTCATTGATGTCAAACCTTAATTGGTAAGATTGTTGCTACTTAGGAAAGTACTATATCTATTTGAGTGTTGCTAAGGGGATAGGCAAGGTTGGTAACAATAGCACCTAAGGAAAGGTTGAGTTATCTTGATACTACAAAGTGTACTTGACTATGTTGCACAATGATGAGATAATGTATTGTTTATCTTAGTAAGTCTGAAGACTAAAATGGTGGGCTTGATAGTGTAAGCCGATGAAACAATTTTAGTAATGACTGAGCTTTCTACATGAAGATTGAGTAGTTGATCACAATATTGGCCAAGGATCAGCAATTTTATATTTGAAGAGAATTTAATTTTGGAGCCGACATTGTTGAATTCTTAGATTATGTAAACTGTGTTGACTTTATTTATTGATTTTTTGGAAGCATTAAATGCACTGTAAAACATTTTATTGTAAATCTTTAAGAGATTTGAGATGATTCTAGAAAAGGAGCTGAAGAAAATGAAGCGGGTAGATTCAATGAATTTGACCTAACCCTAAGATCTATGAATGAGATTGAGCGGCATAAGATGAGTTAACCTAATTAAGGAGAATATAAAGTGTTGGATTGCAAGTGCAAAGGGAGAACAGAGAATGTTGAAAGAGTAAAGTTTTATTGACTAAATAAGTAGAAAGGCTAAGGAGAATTGTGGTTATTGCTTGAAGAAAAGTTTCAAGCAGATCAGAGATGGAGATGACAATGTTTCAAAGCTAGTAAACTACCATTAGTGTATGGAATCGGATATGATATTTGCAAAGTGAGTTGTATATTTTTTAGATAAATATTGCTGCTACTTTCTAACCATTGTAATAGTAAAAATCCTTTTAACAGAGGTTGACCTAACAGTCATATGTTAAATCCTTTGAACAAGGTTGCATTCCAATGTAGTGTATGTAAGTCCTATGACTAGGCTCACTTTTAACAGGGTGATTGAAATCCTTTAACTGGGTCACACCTGACAGTGTGTATTGTAACCTTTGAGAGGGTTGGCTTTTTACCGAGCTCACTTCAAAAGAGTGAAAATAATAGTAGCATGTTACAAAGTGGTTTTTCCCAAATTGGGTTTCCACTATAAATCGTGGTTCTGATACTTGTGTGAATGTTTTGGTTTGAACATTACTATGTTTTGCAAGTTAAGTTACAGCTGGGTAGTGAACTGCATTGTTGTATGTTTCTATTATTGAATCAATGATGACCGAGTTTGTTTTGGTTTTTGGATCTAATTTAAGAATAAGTTTTGAGATTTTTTTATACATCAGGACCTAAGAAAAACTAATTCACCCCCCCTCTCTGTTGTTCTAGATCATATTAACAAGCACTAGGTCTCTAGGCTGCATTAAGTCTAGTTTAAGTGCATTTTCATTTCAATAAAGGTTGCATTCATGGTTTTAGTTTTCCTAATTTTCTGTTGCCCTATGATAAGTCTACAGATCATGTCTAGTAGGTAGACATCCAACATAAGTCGCAAAAATTGTTACTCACAAATGCAATTGTAGACACCTAAAAATCCTTTAGAAAATAAAGTATTTTTATTTTCTGAAAAATCCCTGATGACATCATCATTAATTAATTAATTAATTTATTTTTATGTCATTAAATCCCTTTATCTTAATTAAAAATATTTAATTAAGAAATCCCTTCCAAAAATGTTTAAATCTTATTTAAACATCATTGCCCTATTTATTAATTATTTAATTAATAAATTGATCAAAAATCCTAAAATAAATAATTTATTTATTTTTTGCCCAAAACCTTGCTAATTTCCTAAAAACCACTAACCTTTTCCAGAATCTTCTAATCCCTCTTTAATTTCGATTAAAGGCTAATCCCATCATTTCCTAAACCTAATCTCAACTCAAAAACATTTATTAATTATTTAATTAATAAATTGACCAAAAAAAATCAAAACATAAATATTTTATTTATTTTTTCTCAAAATCTTAGAAATATCCTAAGGATCCTAAACCTCTTCTAGAATCTTCTAATCCTTCTTTAATATTGATTAAAGACTGATTCCATCATTTCCTAACCCTAATCCCAACTCAAAAATATTTAATTAGATTAAATATTAAATCCTCATGTTTACTAAATATATTTTAATAAATATCCTCAAAACTTAAAACCTTTTGAAATAAATAAACCTTTATCTATTTCCTAAAATCCTAGAAAAGCCTAGACTCTTCTAGAAAGTCTTTATCCTCATCCAAAAGCCTAGACTCTTCTAGAAGAAGTCAATCCTTATGTTTGACTCAAACTCAACCCCTAACCTTACCCCAAACTCTGACTCATCCTCCTAACCCAAGCCCTTCCCAAATCCTATAAATACTCCTCCTTCTAAGAGCAAAATATTAATTAGCTCTCATCATTTATGCATTGTTATCATGAGCATTTTTAGCTAGATCATCTTAGCATACATCTTAATTGTTAGATTTCTTCATGTTCTTCATGTTTTCTAACACATCTTAGAATAGCTTAATGGATTAATCTTAGTTCATATTTCAAGCTTTTCTTAGCATTTATGCATCATATCCATCATCCTTAGTATGCATTAGAAGCAAGCTCCAAGTTCTTTGAGAGCACACCCACATCCTTCTAATTGAAGCAAATCAAACATTTGCTCTATAGCACTTGTTTTTAGCAACAATCTTGAGGTGGCTTGGTTTTATATTTGTTTATGCTTTGAACTGATAAATGCTAGACTAGTCTAATGTTTGAATGTTTCAGCCTTTCAAAACAGATAACAGGTTCAAAATCATAGTCCACATTCTGGCACACCCGGTGGGACCCACTTCACGGGTTCTTTGCAAACATTCTGATGGGTTTTGGAGTGTTTTCAAAATTTTCAACCTTATAGGGGGACGGAGCACTTCAAATTCTTCTTCCTCTTCTTGTCTATATTCTTCTTCTGTTCC
Organism: Chamaecyparis obtusa; assembly: GCA_027943335.1. Taxonomy (NCBI): domain Eukaryota; kingdom Viridiplantae; phylum Streptophyta; class Pinopsida; order Cupressales; family Cupressaceae; genus Chamaecyparis; species Chamaecyparis obtusa. The sequence goes on along the minus strand of BSBK01000011.1, from coordinate 1,213,693 downwards.
ATCTACTTCTTCTTCTTCTTGTGGGATCTTGGCCAATTTTTTTAATTTTTTTTTTCTCAAAAAATATCCATAAGGAAGCAAAATCATACACACCTTGTTTTAGTGCTTAAAATGAACCCCCAAATCATTCTTGAATGTGTTAAGGAAAAAATTTGCAAAATTTGTTCTAACAAACAAGAAAAATCAATGAAAACATTTGCATCCTTGCAACATCAAGGTTTTAGAAGCATTCATGCAAAAATTAGGAATATTTCAAGTTTTGGGTACTTAAAAAGAAAAAAAAAGAGAGAACCTCAAATTTGCATCTCATTTCTAAAAACATTCAAAATCAATCCTAAAAGTGCATGCAAAAGTTCCTAAAATTAATCCTAAAAACTTTGTTTTTATTGAAAACTAACTTCATTTTGCAAAAATCTTGAATTCCTTCTTTCTTAAATTTCATGCATCAAACTAAATCTAGGAAACTTTGTTTTGAAGTCTAAAATGGAGCCAACAAATCTTGAATGAAACTAAAGGAAAGAACTTAAGTCCTAAAGCGTCATTATCCATTTGAAAATCAAACCCAATCTTGAATGTATTAAAAGAACAAACATCTCTATTCCTTCCTTTTCAGTTCAAGCAAACACATAATCAAATCTTGAGTGCCTTAAAGGATCAAAACGAAGCACTTCAAAGTTCTTAAAACAACATGCCAATCTCAATCTTGAGTGCTCAAAGAAAGAACTTGCAACTGCTCAAATCGCTTACTTTTTTGGAAAAAGAACAAATCAAAGCCTAAGCACTTGTGTCTTCAATTGTTCAAATTCAAACATCACTTAATCAATTTAGAAAAAAGAACAAACTTTCTTGATGTGCATCTAGGAGCTTTACTTTTTTTGTAAAATCCTTGTTAAAATAAGCAACGTAGAACATTTGATCTCAGACAAGTTCACTTGTTTTACTTTTAGCGAGGCCTGTCCAGGGAGAAAAGCGCTTCCTCTCTAGAGAATGACCTCAAACTAGTATCCCCCCTGGCTGGTATATAAATAAAGTGAAGGAAAAAATTACTCACTTATATCTCCTAATCCACGGGCGTTCGTGCCAAATACAGTGACTGTGGATGGTAAATATTCCTCTCCCCCAACATTGTTGGCTAGGCTCTTAAGTGAGTCATGGGTGGTTAGCATAACTGGGTATGGAGACTCCATGGGACCATTAAAAAACTTGATAAAATAGAGGCTACCGTATCTACATCTGAAAGTATCAAAATCCTTGTGCAAGGACCGATTCCAAGGGGTTTACTGGGTCGCCTCAAGATTACTCACCATTTGTATTCCCTTCTAGGGGGTACCAAGCTATGGGAAAGCGATTTTGATACTCACCTTCCTTAGGTAGATCTGTTTGAAGTGCTTGAAAGTCAAATACTTCGTGAAAACATTGTTGGAACATACACTTTTCAAAGCTTTATCAGAGTCAATTATCTTGTTTGTATCCCATAAGGTTGCTTTGTCCCTTGTGGAGATTGCTTTTTCAAAAATCTTTGTTGAAATCTATCCTTTGCCATTGGAAACACATCAAACTAATCTACAACTTGGTTCAAGGTACTCATAACAACCATGTCAGTCCAAATCCTCCCAAAATCCAGAAAATGTTCAAATCTTCTAGAATCTCAAATCATGGTCTTCCAGTCATATTCAATCCAGTCTTGTCATCCTTTCCTCCTATCTTAGGTTAGCAGAGTCATCTTGGTCATCCCCCATCCCCTTGTTTTTCTTCCTCTAGAGTCAGTCCTCTTCCAATCTTGAGCCAAATCCAATCCTGGTCTGATCCTGTCAGTCATCCCAATCTGAGACTTAGTCTTCCAAACCATTCTCAACCTTCATCCAACTCATCTACAAGTCAGCATGTCTCAAAACTATTATGATGAGTTTGGTTATTATGTATCTTCTCCCGCTCCATCCTATCCCAATGATGATGAAATCCTTGTAGATCACGATGCATATTTTCAAAATCTTGGAAAGTTTTCTCCAAACATCCTCTAGCATCAAAACATTTCTCCATACTATCCTATCATACCTTCACGCTTATCCACTAGCACTCCCTTTCATGTCCTTGGCAAGGGTAATCCGTTATCTTATCCATCGACAACTTATCCCTATCTTAAACCTACACATCCTCCATATGCATCCTTCATACTGCCACCTTCATCTATGGTTGTATCCCAATCACCATCTTCCCCTATAAGCACTTCACGCTACTTCCCTTATCTAAAACCTCCATCCACTCATCCTCCAAATCACTCTCAAAACCAAAAACCAAGTCTTCCAATCCTTTTCCCCAATCCTCCATCCTATCTCGATCCACCATCTTCTATTCCAAACCACATTTCCTAAAACCCCTTCCCATAACAAGAGTGCATCCTTCAAACCACTTCATATCTTGTACCTTGATCCATCACCTCTACCTCTTCAGCACCATCATCCCCTCAAGAAAGTTCACAATCTTCCACCCCACCTTTATGTGAGGACCATCCAAGCTCTCCATCTCCTCCACATTCCAATCCTTCTTCACCACGAAAGTCTCTAAGGAGTTTCACAAGGAAGCCAATAACAAATCCCACTCCTAAAGTTGAAGAGCCAAGCCATCTCAAACCTTCATGTGAAGCCATCATTGACGAGGCCCATCTATCGCTCCCATCTATTATCAATCTTCCATACATCCCACTCATTGATCCTCTTCCATCTCCTAGCATCATTAAGTCCCTTCCATTTGAAGTTTTCATCCAATCCCCACCAACATCACCTCCTCCTAGCATTATCCAAAGCATATCTGACGAGCCTCATGAGTTCACCCTTCTTTCTACCATCACAGCTGTAGAATCTTCCATCCTTTCATCCATACCATCTGAAGAGTTCTTCCTTCTTCTAGACATCACAGCTACAAAATCTCCCATCCTTCCATCCACCCCCTTTGAAGAGTCCATCCATACATCCCCCAACACTCGATCCACACAAATCCTATCATGTAAAGATCTTGTCCAAAAGCATGTTGAAATACTCACAGAAGAAAATCAAGATCCAATCCCTTCACTTCCCCCATCACATGTTCTATTGCTTCCATCACCCCCAATCCAAAATCCTACAATCCCAATTCCTCCAATCCAAGATCCTATCATCCCAGTTTCTCCATCTGAAGATCCATTACTATCCCCCAATCCCAGTCAAAATCCCACCATCCTATCCTCTCCTCTTGAGGATCTTCCAATCCAAACTGTCCCACGACCATCACTCTATCCACTTGGACCACTTACATTTGTCAAAGGCAGTCCGCTTGAAGCAAAAGAAATCAGTTTCATATCTTCCATCAGGGAACTAGAAACTAGATGTTTATCATATTCCCCAAGTCAGAAATATCCTTGTTTGGATAAAATGCTCAAGAAATGGAATTATCAAGGCAAAGGCCTAGGTGCTCATGAACAAGGAAATCTAGAGCCCATTCAGGATAAGAAACATCTAAAAACATGTGGAATTGGTCACACATCTGACGAAGGTACTTTCTCTAGAAATGTCGATACAGCTAAAGCTAAATTCAAGCATCCTTCCAAACCCACCATCACATCTCCCAAAACATACAACGCTATTCCTCCTCCTCCATCATTACAGCCTAGGACAACCTATCACATTCCTCCTTCATCCTCTAAATCCATTTTGGGTCCCTATGTCCCAAAATCTACCAGCACATATCCTTTATGTACTAGATCCATTTTAGGACCTTACATCCCAAAAGATCATCCCCCATCTTATCCTACTCAGTCCTCCATACAAAATCCAAGAATCCCTAGTCAGGATCAACAAAGGCACATGCCCATATCTCCTATCTACCAATCTCCATTCATCTATCCATCCACATTTTCACCATCCCACACATCTCCTCATATTCATTCCAATGCTCCTTGCAATTTGGATACCATATCAAATATGCATAAAGGGAAATATCCACAAAAATCCAAAGATTTCCATGTCTAGTCTAAACGACATGGTCAACAAAAGCGAAATCCAATCAATCAATCCAATGCATCCCAATGGCCATAGAGGCCTAGAAAAGCACAAGCAAAATACACTACATGGCCACAAAGGCCCAACAAAGAAAAAGCAAAATCTAATACATACCAACAACCACAAAGGCCCACAAATGCTAAAGAAAAAATGATGTGGATCCCAAAGAAAAAAGATGTAATGCATCTAAAAGAAACATCCACAATGGCATCCAAAGTTGCTAATCCCTCAGCTACCCAGTCTTCTTCTCCATCTCCTCAATCCATCTTGGATCCCCATGTTACAAGATCTCCTAGCACAAATCCTCCATCATTTCCACATCTGTCTTCCACATCCCATCAACTTCAGCCACCTTCTTTGCAACATGTGCCAATGTTGATCCTGACAACATCCCCCTATCATGATCACTTTCCATCCTTCCATCCAAACACTTTATACCACCATATATCCCATCTGCCCCATCCAATCTTTGCTTTTGCATAAATCCATCCATCCTAGCGAAGCTGTACCAACATCCGAGCACATGAGAAAGATCAGTGAAGAAAGGAAGCAACAAAATCAGAAAATGTTAGTAACAAATCAGAAGATCAGTGAAGATAGACATTAACACATCAAAAAATCAGAAGGTCAGCATCTAGTCAGCATAAAATTCATAAAAATTGGAAAAATCAAGAGAAAAATATCAAAAGAAAAGAGAAAAAAATTCATCCTATGGTGAAAACTTGGCAATTCAAGCGCCTTGGACAAGTACCATGGTGAAAACCTGGCAAATAGGTGTCATGCGTAGGCTCCCCCCAATTCCTTTCTGCAATTGGGGGCCATTCCCTTCTATCACCTCTTATCCAACATCTCCTCCATCCCATTTGTCTCTCACCTCCTTCATCCTCCTTTGGATCTTGATGACAAAACAAAGACTACTAGGTATACATGTTTTTGGGCACCTTCTTGGCATCCATCACACCTTTTAGCTACATATCCTCTATCCAATCCATTCATCCTAGCTTCCATCTACTTTCCTCATCCTCTTGTCGGCATATCTTCTGTCCAATCATACCCCATCCTAATGCCTCTAAAATACATGAAGTATCCTAAGCAGGGGGCATCTTATTCCTTGGTAACATATTCCTTGGAGACTATCTTTCATCCAAAATATTCCATCTCCCAAATCCTTAAGCAAATCCACCATCCAATCTCCCCAAGAATTCCTCTATCCAGATCCCTCAACGGTTCCTCCAGCATTCCATCTTCCAATCCTCAAGAAAATCTGCCATCCAGTCTCCCCAAATCTTCCTCTATCCAATCCTCAAGCATTCTTCCATCCAAATCCAAATCTTCCTCCATCCAAATCTCCTAGTAGTTCCATCATCCTCATCCTAAGCATTTCCTCCATCTCTCCATCACCTAGTATCTTCCCTTGTCATTGGTATCTAGCTATAGGCTAACCTCATTGCAATCCAATGCCATTCATCCCTATCCAAACATTCCTAGAAGTCTTCTAGCAATCTTCCAATCCTCTCCACATCCTCTAGCTATCCAACATCCAAGATCAAGCCAACTAATCAAATCACATCCTTAGTCTTGTAGCAAGCCTTGATCTCAATCCAATCATCATCGTTGGGATATGTCCTTCCCAAATTTGTGTCATTTTGGGACACATCATCTGTCAGTCCGTCTTGGCTTTCCAGACCAACTGGGGAATCATCTTGCATATCTTTGGAGCTTCAGCTTCATCCCCAGGTTCTTTGTACATCCTAATCCTGAGTATTTACCATAGCGTCAGTCATGTCTCCACCTCAACTCATTTGTACATATGTGTCTTTAGGATCCATCCTTTGTGTCAGTCGTCCCTTGTCGTTGTCTTGTTGTACATATCCTTGTTAGTCCTACATCAATAGCATTTGATCATAACACTTTGTCCTACCTAGCCTTGTACTTTAGCAATATCAATTGTTGACTATCCTTGATCATCATGACTATCTTTGAACCTCATCATTTTCCAGTGAAATAACAAAATCTTCCATCAATCAGCAAGTCCTTGAGGATGTATCTTTCCTCCTGCCTGACGCAATCTTCCACCAAGCACACTAGGTTCATGTCGATGTATCCTTCCACATGTTTAGACCAATCTTCTCGCTATCAATCAAATCCAATCTCTCTCCTTGGCAAAGGTTGTCTTTTGGAGTTATCATTTTGAACTTGGATTTTGTCCTTTGGGTCTTGTTAATCTTTTACGGCTTCTCATTGTTCTCTACTCAAAGTCACCACGATCCTTTATATCATGGTGCACTGCGAATGAGGATAATCTGGGGCAAGGTCTTTTGATCTTTTGCTTATGTTTGTGAGTCAATTGTGTGTTTGTGGTTTCTTCAGCATCGTTTCCACCATGCCTCCTTCGGGTTTCATGTGTGATGTTGGGGTAACCCTGCCTGTCTTTTTAGCATTAGTCCTATGCAACGCTGGTGACAAGGCCTTGTGTTCTATTGTAACCTTGGCACGTCTCTATTGTTGCTATATCAAACTAGGTTGTGCTCTCTAAAAGATAAAAAACATGGAGCTCCCTAAATCCCCCATCCTACATCATATAGATTAATCTTGCATCTTGCATCTCTCATGTAGCTGCATCCTGCATTTTGCATACCATCTCATCTTGCATTCACTCATCTTTGCTCTTGGAAGCTTGGTTATTTATCTCCCCTTCTTCCTAGGTCCTTCCTTCTTTGTTTCCTTTCGAGAAAATTCCACAACATTTACTCCTTGCGTTATTTTCTTGAGGGGGCACAACCCCTTATTCCTCCAAATTCTAGCCTTGGGCATCTTATTTTCTTGTCTTTGACGCCATGCCACTTGCAACATCACATCAAAGAGGGGCAAAATGTGGACACCTAAAAATCCTTTAGAAAATAAAGTATTTTTATTTTCTGAAAAATCCCTGATGACATCATCATTTATTAATTATTTAATTAATTAATTTATTTTTATGTCATTAAATCCCTTTATCTTAATTAAAAATATTTAATTAAGAAATCCCTCCCAAAAATGTTTAAATCTTATTTAAACATCATTCCCCTATTTATTAATTATTTAATTAATAAATTGACCAAAAATCCCAAAATAAATAATTTATTTATTTTTTGCCCAAAACCTTGCCAATTTCCTAAAAACCACTAACCTCTTCCAGAATATTCTAATCCCTTTTTAATTTTGATTAAAGGCTAATCCCATCATTTCCTAAGCCTAATCTCAACTCAAAAACATTTATTAATTATTTAATTAATAAATTGACCAAAAAAACCAAAAAATAAATATTTTATTTATTTTTTCCCAAAATCTTAGAAATATCCTAAGGATCCTAAACCTCTTCTAGAATCTTCTAATCCTTCTTTAATATTGATTAAAGACTGATTCCATCATTTCCTAACCTTAATCCCAACTCAAAAATATTTAATCAGATTAAATATTAAATCCTCATGTTTATTAAATATATTTTAATAAATATCCTCAAAACTTAAAACGTTTTGAAATAAATAAACCTTTATCTATTTCCTAAAATCCTAGAAAAGCCTAGACTCTTCTAGAAAGTCTTTATCCTCATCCAAAAGCCTAGACTCTTCTAGAAGAAGTCAATCCTTATGTTTGACTCAAACTCAACCCCTAACCTTACCCCAAACTTTGACTCATCCTCCTAACCCAAGCCCTTCCCAAATCCTATAAATACTCCTCCTTCTAAGAGCAAAATATTAATTAGCTCTCATCATTTATGCATTGTTATCATGAGCATTTTTAGCTAGATCATCTTAGCATACATCTTAATTGTTAGATTTCTTCATGTTCTTCATGTTTTCTAACACATCTTAGAATAGCTTAATGGATTAATCTTAGTTCATATTTCAAGCTTTTCTTAGCATTTATGCATCATATCCATCATCCTTAGTATGCATTAGAAGCAAGCTCCAAGTTCTTTGAGAGCACACCCACATCCCTCTAATTGAAGCAAATCAAACATTTTCTCTATAGCACTTGTTTTTAGCAACAATCTTGAGGTGGCTTGGTTTTATATTTGTTTATGCTTTGAACTGATAAATGCTAGACTAGTCTAATGTTTGAATGTTTCAGCCTTTCAAAACAGATAACAGGTTCAAAATCATAGTCTACAGCAACATACAATACAATAAGCATAAGTAGGAAAAGGTTGCATTTGTTTGTCTAATTAAACACTACCTTACAGGTTTTGTTAGTTTACATGTAATTATTGCATTAATTCTAGATGTCATCATTGTACTCTAATTATTGATTATTATTTCAAAGATTCCAAAATTCACAAATAATCATTACATTATGCATTTAAATTGAATGTAATGTACAAATGTCCTTTCTTGTTTCATATTTCATATCAATAAGTAGAGTACATTGCAGAATTGAAAGAAAGATTGAAGTATGGAATAGGGGTCCAATGCATTTCCTTTGTATTGGTTTGTGTCAGCTGGTTGTCTGCCAGGTCTCTACATTTAGGTCTTTATACTCTGGGTCTTCATCTACATCGAGGTCTTTAGGGTTTATTTATGCATGAGAGAGAAAATATGGTTAGATCCTATTGGATCTAAGCATTACATGAGAAACAAATAACATACTGTAGCAATCAAGTTTTCAATACTACATATCAATCTGGAAAACTAAATGTAATAAGGAAATGTACACTGACACTCACTGCAAGGTAGTGTTAAAGGGACTTATTTCTGACATTAAACCTTTTACTACTTATGATCTTTATGGTGTATGTTGTCCTTTTTATTAACCGGGTGTCTAAATTAAAGGGACTTAGTATGTTTCAAATTGAGAAACCTTTTTCAGATAATGCATTTGATAATGATGTTATTTGAGAGCTTAAAAAATAATTTTGCAGATAATAGTTTACTGGTTTTCACATTCAGTCATTATCAAATATATGATACAGATCAAGTTGGATTTCCATGATAAAAGTGCTAAATAAATTTCCAATGATTGCCAATATTCAAAGTTCAAATTACAATTGAAGCCTCAAAAATAATGGTATAACATGTCCTTACTGTTTCAAAGATACATTTTCAAACTAATAACATTATTGTTGCTGAATACAGAAAGAGTGCTTCAAGGTTGAGCCATAAAGTCATAAAATGTTTACAGTTTGTTTTTATTGAGTGTGACAAACCCGTGTTCAAACATCATTAAGTAGAATTTTGGTGTTTTTTAGTGTCACGAGCCCATGCTCGAACCTCATTAACAATAAACAAACATTTTCATCTTGTTGTACTTCTCATATTTGAAGTGCAGAATCAACATCAAAGAATTTTTTTTAATAGTGGACATACTACGAGAGCTATAATGCTAAAAGCTGAAATTTCAAGTTACAAAATCAAGTGGAATTCAAGGTGTAAAGTAACAATGAAAATAGAAAGTACATGAAATTGCAAATCTATCAGTAAAGAAAGTTTAAAATACTTATCTGTTATGGGCATAATGACCTTTATTCCTTGATGCATTTCAGTCATTTTTAGTCAGCTCCCAAAGTTTGTGAAGCTTATGATTGAAGGATGTCATAATAAAATGAAATACATGTCACATCTTTCAGTCACAAGCTCACAACTTTGATGAAATAACCAGATGAGAGTGCATGAAGTGCAATGCTGATGGATTTTTTCATTCCTCTCAGAAGGGTTTTATAGTTTCAACTTGGACTATTTTTAAAATGGCTTAGTTTCATTGCTCTGTCAGGATGAGTTCACCAGTTCATCAAGTTCACTGCTGTTGTTACACAGATTTATCCATATCAGCAGAATGAAATAGTGTGGATGCTATATGTTACAATCATAGTTTATGTACAAACTGTAGAAAGTTGTTAAAATCAATTTCTAGTAATTGCTTATTTATACAAAGTGTTTTTATGAAGCTAATCAGAAAAGAGAAATTATTTGCTTATGTTCAAAATGTCTACCAGTCAAAGGCTCGAGCTAGGTTGAGACAAGCACAAATGATCGGAATAAGTCAAGTATATAAGCTGAGTTCATTCTTAGAAAAAATGTGCAAAGCAAGCTTTAATTACAAACAAAGATTCATCGAATGGGCACACGAAATGAAAGGAAATCAATTGACTTCACTTAAAATCCACAAGCTATATACTAGACTGCAAGATAAAAAATGGTATGTGGGTCTTGAGCAGTATTTGTTAAAAATTCAAGATCCCGTGACTTAATAACAGTCATGGCTTTATATTTGAAATAAAGGAAATCAACAGTCAAACAAGCCGTGACTGTTAGTAGGTCATGATGTGAAGACTCACGGTTCTGTGCTAGTTACAAATGGTCGTAGATCATTTAAGATGTATTCACCACTGTATTCAAAAGGTAAGCATCAGTCTCAGTTTGGTATACCCAGATTTCCTCATGCAAAGTCGTGACTACTATTAAAAGAGGATTGAATAGTTTTAGGTTCATAAGCTTCAGCAACAACAAAGGAATGAAACAATAGTCAAGGCTGAGGATCATAGTGTGGAGCTCGAGGAAAAAAAGAGCAGTTCAATAGCATAAACAACAAATCAAATATATGGTGCAAGGTTTGAGTCACAACTCGTAATTTACAAATGGAAATAAACTACAAAGATAACACCAGTTGTATGACTGTTAATACAAAGTCATAGTGAAGCTCGTGGCTTGCAAATAAATGAAGAGAAAACTCTCAGGAAAGCATGACCGAGTTTGTGCATGGTATATACTAGTTGACTATGACATATTCATAGTTTCATATTATCAAAACAACAATCACATTCTTAAAATACTAGTGAAGGAATATATAACAGAAAGAGAGGGACCGAGCTCAAAGATAACTTACATTTGAATGCCAAATCATATTTTGTTATCGATGAGGAATATCAGTGATTTTAGTCACAGTAAGCTCAAGTTCAATAGAAGGATGCAGTCACAGTCAACATGCCGAGCTCCTTCACAAATTTTTTTAAAAAAAAACTTTCATACAAGTTAGGGTTTCATCTTCCCTATTCTTTTGCAGGAAGAATGAGATAATCACAACTACCGAGAGTGAAAAATGAAGATAACAATTTGGAGTCTGCAAGAAGAATGACATTCAATGCCATTAATATAGATGTCACATTCCTGCAGAGTCTTAAAAACTGCAGCATGCCACCTCACATTTTCATCTCATTGTTTTAAAATTGAATTGCAAGTGGATGGAACAGTCATGTCGACTTTCTCCACTTTGCATATATTTCGCACTTAGTATTTTTTTATCTAACTTAGGAATTGAGAGTTAGATTATTTGATATTAGATTTTATCTAATATTACATAAATATTAATATTGGTTAGAAATTGTAAAAGGATAAATTCCTTATTATAAGCCAGTATTAAGGGGCACTTAGACTTGAGCTTTGATAGGCTTAATTATTGGCATGTTTTTTGCCAGTTTGAGGGGCAATTTGTGAGGTTTAGATTTTTTGGATTTGAGGCATAGGCAAGCTATAAAATTGATTTTTGATGATCAATTAGGGGTTGCAGATTTTTGAGAGAGGGCATATAGTGAACTCATTATTCCTAGGTGTTTTATAGGCCATTTTTGTAATCACTTTTGGGAGATTTTGGAGGAAATAAAGCAGAGATTTCGATTCATATTTGTGGAGTTATTTTTGATATTGAATCTCGTCTTCATCTTTTCTAACAAGTGCTAAATTCATTTTCGTCCAAAGGAAGTGAGTAGATTTCTGTTCCTTATGGTAATCAATTTCTTCAAGGCCTTGTGTGAGAAATGTATGTCTATTGACTATCCAAGCTATTCGTGGTAAAATCCTAATAGTAAGTTTTGTCAACCTATATGTTGAGTAGAGATTAATAGTGTTGAGATCTTCATTTATGAGTTAGAATTGATGTTTTATCTTTTCTGCAAAGTTTGAAATATTTCTTTGTGTATCACCCTAATCTATTTTTAGTTATAAGTATTATTTTCCCTTTTCCCAACAAGTTACAAATCAAGAAAGTGATATTCCATATTTAATAGGAATCGGCCTAGAATCTGGAGATTCCTCCTTATTCAGAGTCTACCCACAGCTCGAGTAGGTTTCCATTGTGAGGATAGAATTGTTGTATAGCCCTAATGCCTAAGTTAGGGTAACAATTCTAAACCTGAACAATAACAATAGATCCTACTCGGAATAACAAACAACAACAAAAAAAAGCTAAGAGATCATGAAAGCTCTCTAACTCTAGGTGTACAAAAGATAGTGATAGGTAAGACTCACTAATCCAAAGGCAACCAACACATGTAGGATAAATAGACTTTGTATAGGAAGGTATCATCATGTATGTCTAACCCTTAAGTTTCATCCTCGTAGTCTCTTTGGACCATGACACTCAAGTGACCATACACAATATCAATGACTTCTCATACAAACAAAGACATTAACCATGCCAGACACACACCTCTCAAGGTGGAAAGCATCAACACATCCTCCATCTTAGTCTATACTAGCACTCAAGCATGGGTGAGGAAACACATCTTATTAAATTCATTTTAGTACCCCCCCAATGACATTAATTATTAATTGATTAAGATTACTTACAATAAGTGATCTTGGTAGCCACTTTCAGGCCCTGATGCTTATTGCAAGCCACCCCGTACTACACATCTAGGTAACCTACGCTAGGCTCATAGATCCCACATAACATCACAAGATAATAATAATGTCCCACGAGACTGTTCCAAAAAAAATAGGAACATGCAACAGGTCTCTAACCATAACACACAAAACAATCTCCAAGTATCCACAATAAATATACTCCCGATTCCATGGATAGGACATATAAAGTCAACACCATATTCCCCCATGTAGAATATGAAGCAAAACATGGCTATACAAAATATCACAGAAGAGAATCATAGAATAATCTCACATAGGTAATAAAAGACTAAACAAGATTTAATTAAAAGAATAATTACCTCCACAATTGATTCAAATCAAAATAATATTATCATGAAGAAACCCCCTAAATTTAATTAATCATATTATCTTAAAAGTCAATTTACGTGATTAACATTCACAACTAAAGTCCAAGGGTGAAAACATTTCCCAATTAACCACATGCAAAAAAATAATCGAACGCCATGCAAAAATAATCACTTTGATGTCCAGAAGAAAACCATGCAAATTTAAATTAATAACTAACTGCATAAAAATGTTGCACTATAGTACCTATATTTTATATTTTAAATATAAAAATAAGTTACTATATATTAAAACAAATCCCATGAAATTTAATTAACAACCAAATTTTAACTTTAAATAAAATTACCCATTTTAATAAAATAATAATAATGATTACAAATGCCATTTAAAAATAAACCAAAAGATAGTCATTGTTAAACTGCCATTCAGAAATAGTAATCATTATTAAACTGCAATTTAAAATAAACAGTAAAAATAAATACATAATTTACATATATACCTTCCTCCATATTTAGATTACCAAAAATAAATTACTCATAACATAATTACAAGTAATAATAAATTGTATTAAATCATTTAACAGTCCTTTTAAAAAAAAAAAATACAACAAATAATAACCAAATAAACTTTATATTTTTTTAAATATAAAAATAAATATCATAAAATAATAATAAT